>WBMY01013607.1:234736-319875 GCA_013397315.1 Donacobius atricapilla | reverse complement strand
GGGTAAGGTTCGGGGTTTATTTAGACTGGTTGTTTTGGGGGGCTTGCAAGGGGGTGGGGGGTATATATGTGTAATTTCCTACAACTGGGGGTCAGAGGAAGACAACTGACTGGAAGAACACCCCACCATCACCACCAGACAGGGTAAGATCTAACTAAAGAAGAGAAAAAGACATTTACAAGAAATATATGTACTACTATGTAGCGGTGTGGATTTTTTATGTTTATTTTATATGTTAAAATGGTTTGTTCTGTTCACCTTTTTGGTTTCTGTGTACTTGGTTGCTCCCTGTCCTGCCCCAGCAACCCAATGTATCCCTTTCCTGACTCCCTGACAGCCCAGTGTACCCCCTTCACTGCTCCCCCCTCTGGGGAGCTGCCTGTCACTCGGGAACCCAACCCAGCTTCTGGAAAGCTCTGGGAAGGGCATCCAGTGATAGGCTGCAACCAGAGGGATTCCTCTCCTCCGCAAGGGAGTTGGCGCCCGAGGGTGTCCCTCATTCCCTGAGCCATTCCCCGGTGTGTCCCTATTGGATTTTCCCTCTCTCACTCCCCTTTCACCTCCCCAGCTCAAAAGTCGGTGTCAGGCTGAGTTCTGGGCTCGGTCTGGGCTGCAGCTTCAGGGCAAGGGGGGGCCACGTTGGGTACTCCAATAAACTTGTTGGCTCCCCCAACCCAGTCTCCTTTCCTCCTTGCCAGCGTCGCACACACACACACTGTGCTGCAAGGAAGAGTGGGTTAGCGGTTCGCAGAACCCACAGGAACAGCTCTAGTTATCTGCAGCTGGAGCCGTACCTGACTTGCTGTGCCAGTGCCAGGGCTAGCCCAGGCGAGTGGAGAGACATTCTCCGAAGGCACCGTGACACTACTAGGCAAGAATAAGCAAGAGATTCATGTCACAAGGTGCAAAGAGCTAGCTTGGAGCCATTGACACAGACATATATGGTATAAGGACTAAGATCTAAGATATAGGACTATTTTACATATGACCCTTTGTTTAAGGCTGTGATCAATATTCTTCTCCAAAAAGACCACAACATTAGGAATAATTAAAGTACATGTTCAACCATGCAAGGTCAGTGGCAAAGGCAGCAGCTTAAGTCATATCAATGAATTATGCAAGTGCAAGACTAGGCAATATAAGGATTTCTGAGGAGCAGAGTAACTCACTGTGTGCAGGTGAAGGCTTGGAAATGTGCAGCAGACAGCTTCTAAAAGGGACTACTTGCATAAAGTATGAGACTTCTGTATAAAGAGAAATGATGTTACAGCAGCTAGGATTTGTGCGTAGTGACTAAGCCAGCTATTAGCAGGGAGAAAGAAATAAAATATGAGGTGTAGAAGTATTTTTTTTTTTGTGCTGCTTCTTCTGTCCCTTAAACCAGCCACTGCCATAACCTAGTTGTTCAAATCTGCCATGAGCAGACAGGTAAAGCAGAACAAAATGGAGCCTGAAGATTTAGGCTGAGAGAGCAGAGAGCTGATATAAGAAGACAACCGAAATAGTATTATATGAGGGAGGAACTTGTCCTGCAAAGATGAACAAGAAAAAAAGGAGGGGGTAAGGACAATATATGGCAATATGGCAATATATATTGTATCTTAAGAACATTTTGTCTCTTAAGTGCAGGAAAAATCATGGGCAATGACAAAGGTGAAAGTATGGTGTTGCTATAATGGAATCATCTGCCAGAAGAATGGTAATCTACCACCTATCATCTACCATCTACCACCAGAGCCAGAATAAGGTAATGAGGGATTTTGTGAGCAAAACCAGAAGTCATTCAAACCACCAGGTTTACAAATAAATGTGAATTTTTATATCTCATCATAGTGCATTGACCCTGTCTGGATGCCAAGCACTCACCAAAATTGCTCTATCACTCCCCTCCACAAGTGGACAGAGGAAAGAAAATATCATGACTAGTTCATTACCTGAGACAAAGACCAGAAGAGATCACTTGGCAAATATCATCAACATCAGAGAAACAGACTCAGCTTGGGAATATTAATTGAATTCATTCCTAATAAAACCAGAGCAGGTAATGTGAAGTAAAATAAATTTTTAAAACACCTTTCTCCTACCTCTTCCTTCTTCCTTAGCTCTTCCTCCTCCCCCAGTGGCACAGGGAGTCAAGGAATGGCAGTTATGGTCAGTTCATTGCCCACTGCTTCTCTTGCTTCTCAAGGAGAGGAGTCCTTCTGCTCCAGTATGAGATCCCTTCCACGGAACGCAGCTCTCCATCAGCTCCTCCAATGTGAATCCATCTCATGAGCAACAGATCTCTGCAGGCTTCTGTAGTGTGGGTCACTCTTCCATGGGGTAGAATCCTTCAGGCACAGCCTGCTCCAATGTGGGTCCCTCCCAGAGTCACAAGTCCTACCAGGAAATCCTCTCCAATGTAGGCCACTCTTTTCTGTGTCCACAAGTCCTGCCAGGAGCCTGTTCTAGAGCAGACTTCCCACGGTTCCAAAGCTTACTTTCAGGCATCCAGCTGCTCCAGTGCAGGTGTCCTTCATGGGCTGCAGGTGGATTCTGCTTCCTTATGGATCTTCATGGGCTACAGAGGCACAGCTGCTTCACCATGGTCTGCACATGGGCTGCAGGGGAATCCCAGCTCTGGCACCTGGAGCACCTCCTCCACCTCCTTCTACACTGGTGGCTGCGGAGTTGTTCCTTTCACATGGTCTCACCCTACTCTTCTCTGTCTGCAATTAAATCTTCCCAAGAGCTTTTTTTCCCTTCTTACCAGAGAGTCATTACTATCATTCCTGATTGACCAGCAGCCAGTCTGTCCTGGAACCCGGTGGCATTGTCTCTGCTGGACATGGGGGAAGCTTCTGACAGCCTCCCGCAGAAGCCACCCCTGTAACTCCCCTCCGAACAAAAACTGCCCACACAAACTGAATACCATTGCAAAGCACAGCACTGCGAGGGCTGCTGTGGGAAAATTAACTTGATCAGACCCAATATACACATTCACTCGGTGAAAAGGAAGATAGCTAAGACTCTCAGTTAACTTGTATGCATTTTTAACGACTTTTAAATATAAGAATAGGAGACATTAGTGGACAGAAAGTGCAGAAAATGGTTAATAACACCTAAATAGAAAAAATCTATTTAGAGAGAGTGAAATCACATAGTTCATGATCCTTAGGGGAAAAAAAGAAGAGGGACTATAACAAACCAAAAATGAGTCATTTATAGAAAGTGGGCTTCTATAAATTCATAGAACTGGTAAACAAGGAGTCCTAGGAGAGAAAAAAGAAATAAAGTGAACTGTCTGTTCCATAAAAAAATAATATTAAGGTTATCAGTGCAAAATATACTATAAAAGAAAAAAGATTAAAGGTAAGAGATGAGCTTGATGAAATCATGGGCTTTTTGTGAGTTTAAAACATAAAAAGAAAGTGGAAACTAGGTTTGGTTACTAAGGTCAAATAAAAGCAGAATAAGTGCATATGGAGAGAGCAAGAAGATGCAACACAAAACTGAAAACCTTTGACTAGGAAGCTAAATTATATCAAGAAATCCTTTCATAAGAGGAAAGATTCATTGGCAACTTGTGGACTACTTATTGTAGTGTGATGTTATTGCAGGCTGATCCAGGAAAAGTGAGGAGTTTAATGATTTTTTTGCAAGCTATTCCTGAAAATGTCATAGGGCGGCAGTCATAATTAATGCAATTATCAGAGGGTAAGACCTCTTCATGTAATAAGGAAGGAACAGGTCAAACAATATCTAAATATTCTCAAAACAGTTGAAGCAGGTGGCCTTCACTGTAGTGCAATTAAAAAGCTGGCTGACGAAATCGCAGTATCATTAGTTGTTATCTCTGAGAAGTTAGAATGGAGAGACAGGCAAACATAGTTTGAAGAAATGGAAATGCAGAAAGAAGAAGCAGAAAATAACAGACTAACTAGCTTAACATGAGCCTCTGGAAAGTACTGGAAGAGCTATTTAAATTGTTTTTAAAAACCTAGACAGAAACACAAAAAGGAATAACAGCTGGCATATTATCAACCAGAAATAATACCAAATCAATTTAGTATCTCTCTCCCACATGCTAGCAAACTACATGGGTAGAAGAAAACCAGCTGATACATAGCTCGACTTCAGCAAATCCTCAGCACTAGTATAATCTTAAAGAGGAAAGAATGGCCTCAATGAAACTATATAATAACACCTAAATAGCAGAAAGATACAAAGAAAGATACATAGTTGTATCAAATTCTGAAAGCAGTTATGATGAGCCCTGTGTCAAAACAAAGGAAGGCAGTTGTAAATTCTGCTGGGGTTGTCCCAAGTTAGGGTTCTCATTAGTTTTGAGGTTTAGATTTATTAAATATGTAGATCATAAATGGGTGGGAAGACTGCCAGTATAGCTGAGGATATACCTAGAACTCACAACAATCAAGATGAAGTGCAAGGTGTCATTTGAAAGACAAGTCCAAGGTATTAATGCAAGAGGAAAACACCAGCTAGGCAGTAGCAGTAAATAACTGTTTGCAACCATTTTCAGGTTTGCTGTAGGGTGCAGCAGATTTGACAGTGTTCTGTATTCATTATAAATAGAAAAGGACTTAATCTAAAAGAGATTTAGACAGTTCTGAATAGTAAAAGCTTTTGAATTGAATTTGTCTGGGAAGTTTGTATCTTTCCAATTTCATCTAACAGTGTCTTCAGCCTGAACAAGTTTGTCATCACTGACCTACATAATTCTGCCTTGGACATATCAATGGGCTGAAAGATGTTCTGTGGTTTCCTGCCTCCAATCCTATGATTTTATGTCTACCCAGAAGCTATTGCAGCCACCTTCAGCAGCTAAGAGGGAAATGCATATTGCTCTCCTATGTGAGAATCCAGCTGAGATGCAGGAATGCGTGACAAGATCACCATATGCTCCACTCTCTCACTGCTCCTTCCTGCCAGCTCTAAAGTATACTTCATCCCTTCTGTATAAACCTTATGCAGTGGGAGAGAGCTGATAAGGAGACACCCTGCAGCCCGTGTCGGTAGGTTTCAGCAGATGATGCCTTCAGTACTTGCTCAAAATTTAGATTTACATTTAGGATTCTACAATGTACCTGCAAGCACCAAGCACAACCATCTTGCAGGATAATTTCATGCAGGTACAAGAGTCCATACAAAATTTGAAGACAGAGCAATGTAGAGATGAAAGAGCAGGAACAACCTGCAGCAATGCAGGATTTCCTAGTCAGTCCAGGTATAGACAGGATGTTCCTATAGGCACAGCATGCATTTTCTTTGGCATCTCAATAATCTTCAAAGCTCCTTTTAAAAACACTAGAACATCAGTAGATTTTAGCTCTGCAGAAATATGAGAAGACAAAAATTACAGGAATATGTTTGCCTTTATTTTAAAAACAGATTGCATGCCAAATCTAAGAGAAAAGACCTACTTAACTATCGCAATTAGGAGAGCTATATTCCCTCAACTATTCAAATAATTAAAAATGTATTTTGAATAATTTTTTTGATAAATCTGTCACAGGCTACCATTTAGTGTGGCTACACTGCTAAGATCTAATAATTAACAAGTCCCTGTCTGTTTTTTCTTGCATCCCTCTGATATCTGAAAATTAATAACAGCCAGTCTTAATTTCCTGTGTGAAGAAAATAAACCTCTCTTGCCAACGACATTCTGATTATGAGTTTTAATCCACTGTAGAATATCTGAACTCTTTAAAATTAAGAAAGCTGAACAACATTCAGTCTAGATAGAATCTCTATACACACGTGTTATGATAATGATAACCTAACCAGAGAGAATATAAATTCACTGCCTGTGACTTTGTCACAGATTGAAAGATCTTCTGGAGAAGGTATGTACATCAAGCCAAGGAATATATGACATTTCTCCACCTCTGCAGGAATCAGTTCATCAGATAATCTTTTTAAGGACATTCCAGCACTGTAGTTTGCCGTTTTGCTTTCAAACAACAATGCAGTATTGCAGAAGCCATGTTCAATGATTCAGAATGATTTAGTTTTCAGGAAGCCCATTAATTTAACCATATTTTCCCATACTTTTCATCGCTATGTACTGTCATCTGGAAATAATAGAAACCTTAGCAGTAAATTCTGAAAGCTAAAAAAACATGCAAGTACAGTTCACGTGGTATTTACTGGCATGCTAATGTTAGCCCAGCCTAACCAAAATTAGGGTTTCTTGTTTAACCTGGATTAGCTTTCTAGTGAAAAGGATACTGAAGTGACAATCAAAAGCAAATGTGTTGTAGTTCTATATTTATTTATATAAAAGGCAGATACATGGAACTTGAAAGAAAAATATATGGAAAGCAAGAATTTTCTTGATGCTGAAAAAATGCATAATCATAATAATAATAATGTTCTGTGAATGTAAAATGGGACTAAGAAAGAGGGGTTCATCATAATTCAAGTGTGACTATGTTTTCAGTACTGCTCAAGCGTAAAAATGTAGGTCAGACAATTTTTTAAAAATATATGTGATTACTACACTTACTGTAAATTTATTTTTCCCACATTCTGAATGGAAAAAAATTATAAAGTTTTTGAATCTTTCAATTGTGTCACTAAATTTAGTTTTCCCACAACATTTCTCAGTAAGAATGTCAGCCTAAAATCAAGCAAGACCTTCTAGTCTAGACCCATAACAAAGCTCACATGTTGATTTCTCTAGCTCAGTTATAAGCAGTAAATATTTTTATGTTTTGACCATGGGAATGTGTTTCAGATGGATTTAATATTCTCTAAAGGCAATTATCTAAAAATGCCTTTTTCATTTTTTCATTAAAGTGAAAAAAACCTCTCCACACAATAGGTGGAAAAGAAGATGAAAAGGGTGATTCCACTGCGCCAATTATGGCTTGTGATTTCTAGGAAATGCCATGAATTAGAAAGTCTCTATATGCAGGGCCAGTACTGATGCCCTTTAGTAAATTGAAAGGTAAGCAGCTTCTTGAATCCCCCAGTAAATATTTCTATGTAAATATATATGTATACATCCACCCATGTAGATTTTTGTCTATTTGAGGAGAGACAGACAGATAGATATACACACACAAAGTATGTGTGCAACGCTGTCAGGTGATAGCTCTGTTTGGCATAGAATATGAAACAAAGCAGAGGATAGGACATGTCTCTCACGAGGCTGCAGTGCCTTTCTTCCTTGCATGAAAAAATGGTCAAATCACTCACAGATGTGAATTATTAATATGTGCTAGAAAGTGATTATATTAGGTCAGTCACAAAGTAGTTGCATCACAGACTTGATCATTGTTTTACCTTGAAGTAAAAGAACTTTGAATTCCTTTTCAAATTTCTTACCAAATCCCTACAAGGTCTGTAGTAAACAATGATATAGAAAATGCATAACATAAATTCCCAGGATTACTTGGTTCTACAATGTGTACTCGGTCCTTTCACACCTTTCTTTATGGTTCTCCTAATTGTTACATGTGCCTGTGAAGGTGGTGTTGGTAGCAGAGTGGTCAGTGAATCTGACCTTAGTGTCACTGCTTTCATTAAGGAGTGTGAAGCTACTCTGATCAAAATCCAGTTCCTGTAATAGAGAATTTGCAGTTAAATTATCTTTCCATTTCCATGCCTGCTAATACTTAGACTGTTACAAATTAAACCCAAAGCCTGTTATACTGCTGAATTTTAGGCACATGAATAATCTACTTAAGGAGAGACTATCTTAAATTTAAAGTGATTTCCTAGATTTGGGTCCTACCCAAAACAATACAGAAAAATTGATAAAGTTGTGCAGATGAAGAGAGGGATTTTACCTCAGGACTGTAAGTTCAGCACCTTAATCAATAAGCCCTCAAAAGCTGAACAGTGAATAAGATGAGGAATAAAATATTTTATTTTCTTCTCTATTACAGCTTGAATAATACTCTCTACTAAAGAAGTTTATGGCCCATGAATACATTTATGCTGATCAGAACACCTAGCATGAAGGACAAGTCAATATATATTTTTATATAATTCAAGAAACTGAACAGAACAGACTAAAGTGTTTTCAGAGATCTTCTACCTATATTATGGAACTGGAACACAGTGTTAAATCAGAAACATACAGTGACTTTTTTTAGTTTTATTTGTTTTATTTGTATAATCAATGAAAAAAGACATATGAAAACACTATGCAAATTTCTGCTATAAATTGGCTTAGGTTTTATAAAATAATTTTCTCAAATATTCCAACATATATTTTTCTAGAAGGAAAAAGTAATTTATCTTAATTATTAGTGAACACAATGGTCATTTATATTTCACTCTTTTGCTGTCCTGATGAATAGTGGAAACTGAACTAAAATGCACAAAATATTTGAAACCCAATCCAAAGATGTAGGATGGCAATGCAAATAGTCAGATGCCAAATTGCAAACTACTCTTTGATTCCTTTGACACTGTATTTAGCGACATACTTCTATTTTAGAAAGGTAGTCTAATAAGAATTCTAGAGAATAAAGTTGACTGAAATCAGAGACATCTGATAAAATCTAATCAAAATTTATTTGTTCATCATCCATTATTTTTAAGAACTTTAATACAAGGTGAGAATTTGATCACACATATTTCTCTAAAAAATGGAAAGAGCAAATAAATTTTCTAAAAAGATAGCAACTTATGCTATGCAAAAAATGTTTATATTAGTTTGAAAAAATCTGTTTTGAAAGAGAAAGAAAATACTAAACTCTTAATTTATATTTGTGCCAAATATTTAGATTATATACATATCTTTGCTTCCTGTTCAGCAACAGGGGCCTAGTTAAAGAATTCCTTTTAATCCTGACAATCCTAGTGTGTCAACAGAAAGAACCAGTATCTGAGATAGTGGGATCATAGGATTATGTTCAGCTTCAGAACTAATTATCAGGATGCTGAGCTGGAGGTACAAAAGCTGGCACTATGTTGTCCTGATTGCTCCATGTGCTTATAAGATCAGCAGTTGTATGCCTGCATAGTTCTCAGCAGCTACAGTTCCCTTTTTTTTTAATGAAGGACATCCCTAGTGACTCTAAACAGCCAAAAAAAACCCCGAAAAGACATCCTCTATGAAGAATGCAAAAACTAGACAAGTTCAGTAACTTATGGTAAAAATGGAAAATATATACTCCCAAGAGACCCTGAAGTGAGAATGCCACATGCAAGACCATCATCATATACAGAATAAACTGAACTCCCCTAAAGTAATTTTTAAATAAATTCTTATAAATTCTCATATAAGTATTTCCTCTTACATGTGCATTAATATGCATGGAAAATATCTCAGTCCTGATGCATAAAAACTTAGTGTGGGACAAACTTCTGATCAACTTCTGATCAAATCTTGGGAAATAGCAAAGATTCTGGCAAGGAGGAAGTACAAAGCTGTTGAACAAAAAAAAAAAAGATTAATTAATTTCATCCATTCTAAACAATCTTCATCTGGTAGCACGTGTGATAATTTTATTGAATCCAAAAGATAAAACGATGACAGCCTGGTATGCGTGATTTGTATCTACACCACTGAAGAAATCCTCTTTCAGAACAGTGAGTGTCCTACAGTGAGCACTGTCATCAAAATCAATAGCTTAGATGTTTGAGGATATGCAGACTGCAGGAACCAGATGTTCCTGGACTTTACTCATTCTATGTTCTCAGAAAGTGAAGACATAAGCGTTTGATTATCTATGTTCCAGATAAAATAAGAATTCCATGCTTTATACATAGTTTCATCTTAAATTCCTTCTGAAACATTGGTTCAGAATACTTGTCTGAGCATATATCCTCACACCAACCTCCTTCTGTGAGCCTTTATTCCTGACTGTTCATGATCCCGAATAACAAGCAGCAGGACAAGAGGAAATGGCCCCAAGTTGCTCCAGGAGAGGTTACATGGAATATTAATAAAACTTTCTTTCCTGAAAGTGTAGTCAAAGACAGAAACTGGCTGGGAAAGTGGTGGAATCATGATCTCTGAAGGTATTTAAAAGACAGGTAATTGTGGCACTTGGGGACATGGTTTAGTGGTGGACTTGACAGTGCTGGGTCAATGGCTGAACTCAATGGTATTCAAGATCTCCAACCTTCATGATTCTGTAAGATCAAGCTGCTTGTGGTAAGACAAGCTGCTTTCCTCCAGAACTGTTGCATTTTTTCTTCCATAAGCAGGAAAGCAAAAGATGATGTTCTCACTGGGACCTTTGTATTTAAGAGGTTTTCTAAATGACAAGATGAAGCAAAAAGTTACAGCCAGATGTAAAAAAAATACTGACTGCCTTAAGTTGTGGAACAAAATCTCTGTGCATTAATTTTATGTCTGTTCCAGCATTTAAACACAGTGTCCATATCTGTTCAAGTTGCTTACTGACCTGTTCAAATTCACTCTATAGAATTAATTAAGTCATCTGTTTCTCAAGGCCAATAAAACTCCAGCACACTCCAACTCCAGTGGGCCTTAAGTGCAGCCACCCAGAGGCAACAGAGATAGCCAAAATATTCATTCCATTCAGTTAATGAATAGTTGCTTGGAAATCATGTTTTGTCATTTGCAAAGTGATGAATCTACAGATCTCCAGTATTATTCTCAGGGGACAGTAGTTACATTTTGCAGACAGTTGCATAATTTATTTCCCCTTATTTTTCAATATTTTGTTCTTGATCTATATATATTACTAAACCATGCCTGACATTCAACTACATAGTTTCTGGTGAAAGTATAATATTTCTTCTGCAGAGGCTGCATGATGCTGTTGCAGCTCTCTGAGACCATTAGTCAAAAACAATTATCTCATGTTTGTTTTAGGGTCCTTTAAGTCTCAATCATCAGCATATTTTTTTCATCTATTTAAACTATTTTTTTTTTCATTTTTGCCTGCACAATGCTTTAGAGTGTCACAGCTTCACTTTGTTACTTTCTGAAGTTGAATTGTGCAAAGTAATAGCTTCACTTTTCTCTATATTATGTGTAAAAATTCTGTAGTTCTGCAGACATTTGTAGCTTGGGACAGCTTGCAGGATTCCTACAATACCTGCTTTATTTGTTACCCAAGTCATTAAGATGTGTAGCTGATTACAGGTTTTAACCCCTAACAGAATCTGCCTACTCTTCATACCACCAGTAATTTCATTAGCTATTATTGTTCAAACCTCTTATTATAAATGGACAAGTCTTTCATTCAGCTGTCATTAATTCAGTGTTCATTCCCCCAGAAAAGATATTTAAAGCCTTTCACCAGCACTCAAGTGTTCCTGCTATAGTTTAATAAATGTTATCCTTCACTTCTGTGTTTGTTTCTTTCCTTGCTATCTTCCTAGAATAGATTATCACCTTCACTATCTAGAATGCACATAACAATTATAATGTAAGGAAAACACATGATCATATTTGAATTTCAAATTACCATGATTATTAATCATAAACACAGATATAGTTATTTATGACATAACAGCTGGTTTGTATCATTATAGATTACAAATATAGTAATTTGGAGTAGAAAATTTAAGGGACCAAAGACAAAATCCATACAGAGGGGATGGGAATTCAGAAAAAGTATTTTCAACAATATACACGTTGAATAGTTTTTGGATGAAAAAAGTTCATTTTCTATTCCTGCAATTGCACAGCTAATGCTGTCTTCATAGCTGGATAAGACTCTTTAAATCATTTGTTTAGTTATTTCTCCTCCGAACAGCAAAAAGCTTGATTTAGGGTTTGCCCGACTTTCATCTTGAACTGAGTTATTTTTTTGCAGTAGCCATGAAGGGGCAGAGTCTGGGGCCATGGCCAGTAGGTTATTCTATATCCCTCACCTCATTGCTGGTCACTGGGAAAGGGATGCTCATACCATGGACAAGAAGAGCCCCCCCTTCTGATGGGAGAAAGCACAGCTGGGAAGAAGGAAGAAACCAGTTGGTATTTGTCATGGGCTTTCCTTGAAAATTGTTTCTCTTATACCTTTTGTTACTAATATTGTTGCTGTTACAGTTCCTTATCTCATTACCGTTTTCAGTAAATTGTTCTTATCCCAACCTTTGATTTCCACCTTTTGTGGCTCCAGTTGTCAACTCTGGCTGGCTGGATTGGGAAGGAGGAGGGGAAGTGGGGAGCAAGCAAACAGTGTCTGCTCTGGGAGAATCTAGGTGGCAACACTCAATTGGAGACATTGTACTGTCAGAATGAAAATAATAAAATCGGCTATGGGCCTTCTAATTAGCAAAGAGGTTTTACATTGCCTATTAGGAATAGTAACTTTCTGAAGATGTTGATTCCTCTTGACTTTCATTGAATATAGCCAATATTCTTATTCAGGGACTGATCAACTTCATTTTTAATACTCAATTGAATTTTGTTTTCAGTTGGTAGTAGATATGCTTTAATTTCTGACATAGACATATTTGTAGATTTTGTTCTTACCATCTTTAAATAAAGGTGTAACCATGCCATTTCTTTCTAGTTGTAGAAAACTGTGATGACCATGATTTTTCATTAATGTTTTTTATATAGAAGCTTTCACAGATAAGCAGAACCTTGATTAATCTGCTTTGTTACAATAAACACAAATGAGCTAAATCCCAAATGGTTCAGGATTCAGTTAAATAAAATAATATTACATGCTTTAAAAAGATGTTTTTAATTGTGGTCCTTTTTGACACTGAAAAAATGTGGGCTCTTCATCTTATTTTCCTACGCAGGGAACATAAGTTCTTGTCTCCTACTGTCCTGGACAATTGTCTTATTATTCTGGGAAGCATTTAAAAAAGAACTTGTGAAAATCAGTAATGAATCACACTGTAGGATTTCATTTTTTTTTTTTTTAATAGGGACTTTGCGATCTGTTGAGTTACTTGTTCTCCTACCTGAAAATATTTTACAGAAAGTTAATTTTGAAAAGATTTCCAAATTTTGAAAGGAACTGGATGCATGTAAAATTGTCAGAGCACCAGCTATGTTCCTTCATTTTATTTTTGGTAATACTGTGGGTTTTTACGTGCTTCAGTCTTCTTTGAGACTGAATTTCATTGCCTGGGTTTTTGAGGTTTTTTTACTCTCATACTAGGTTTAATAACACATAAAAATCATATAAATTAACATGGAAAAATATTTTCTTTCCCAACTTTACCTTTGCCTCAAACTTTCTTGAGTGAAAAGAAAGTGCCATTTCCCCTCACTAACTTCACATGCAGTTTTCCATAGTAAGGTGGAGTGCTCTGTTGAAGTAGAGCTCAGTAAATGTAGAGCAGCAAGAGAACTGGTACCCTGGATAACCAGTCTTTTCTCCTCCCCACGGGCTCACAGCACAAAATAGAATAGATTTTAGAGTTTGTTGGCAAAGGAATTTGTTAAAACATTTTATAGTATTTACCAAACCAACAGGGCTTTTCCATCAAATAAGACCACCTCTTCATGAGCACATGTATATCAAATGTTGATATAAAATTAATGAACATGCTTCTTGACACATAGGTACCAACTCATTGGTCTTCAGGATACTAAAAAATTCTTTGTAAGGGAAAGGGATATCTCATATTTAAATCAACAGCTTTTTAGATCAGTGCCCAATTCAACAAGAAATTCTTCTGCTTGCAGGGACCTCTGCCTAACATGCATGCAACCAATTCTAACTGATAGTTACCACTGTTATGTTTCCTCATCAGTACAGATTATAATTGAAATAATGCAAATTCACTTTATATTAGGTTTATCTCTTGGAAGTAGATACATGTATGTATTTACAAAGAATATTTTTTTAAAATTCTTTTTGTGATCACAATGAAGAAAATGGCTCTTAAAGGGGGATAACAATCAGCAAATATATTACACTGTATATAATATTTTAAATTATTCAGCTTGACTAATATGATAATGTCTTAAGTCAGTGTGTCATACCATTGAGGGCAAGATTGTTTTCTGCTTACAATCAATCTAGTTTTCCCAGAGTCAAATCTGATGACAGTTCATGAGCAGGCAACTCAGCCCATCACTCTTTCACCCATCTTTTCTGAACTGTGATCAAGCCTTTATCTGGCAGCCACAAAGAGGAAACATTACAGGGATAATCACAAGAAAAAAATGTGCAATCAGTCTAGTGAGAATATTAGTAAGTACACATGAATCTGAATCACACATAATACTTCCGTGCCATATTTTTAGTCAGAGGTACAGAAATCTTAAATGTAAGGGAGGACTGAAGATCTCACATGGTTAGATTTAACAGGATATCACTGGCAGAAAATAAGGTAAGAACTGACAATAAAATGAATATTTGATGCAGAAAAATTAATGAAGAGACTACAAAGGCTTCATAAGTGCCATGGTCTTGCAAATATAACTCCGTCATTTTTTATGTATAGCAATAAAGACTTTGACAGCTAGACAGAGTCATTGCAGAATGTGCTTTAAACCCTGAGGTAATTTATATCATTAAAGCATTGCCTCTGATAGACATTTAAGAGGTACAATAGTAGTCATGCTTCGTATGGTAATATATTGCATCGTTGGTAGGATGTAATTGTAGAAAAATAACTTGAAGATAAAGATCTTCAAACAAGGGGAGCTTTACAGTGATTATGATTATGTGTATGTGCTATTAGCATGTTCAAAAAAAGTCATAATTGCTCTACACCATTGCCATATGTCCCATTTCCCTATCTGTATACCAAAAACTGTTGATGTGTCTACTGAAACACTTACAAACCTATTATTACAGACAGCTGTTCATCTGTTTTCTGCTTTAAATTTAATTTAACTTCAGATTTAGGGGGAGAACTGCACAGATTGTAGACTTCCCAGGAAAAGATGTGTTTCCATTTTAATTAAGAGACGCAGCATAAATACATAGAATAGAATATTTAATTTACCAATAACATCAGTGTAGTCTTTAGGGCAGCATGGCTCTATTTTGCTTGCTTTTTACTTATCCTGGGACTCAACAGAAAGGGGTTATGTAATGGGGGATCATTCAGCAGAAGGAATATGAAAGGGTCATTGAGGTACAATGAAATGAAAAAACTTGGGATTCAGGGATAAAGAGGAGAGGCACATAGTGGAGCAGGGCCTCAGGGGAGTAGAGCAGAGGCCTGAGGTCCCAATGAATGGCTGCTCTTCTGTGCTCAGCCTAGGACAGGGAACAGCCTGGTTTTCCTGGGGTTTCACCTGCAGAGGGCAAATTTAGCAAAAAGGTCCTAGCACTGTGACAAGGGGATAAAGAGAAGCCCCAGACAAAGGACATTTACATTTATTTAATGTGGTGTGCTGTTGTTGGTCTTCTTGATCTTGGAAGAAAAACGTTCATTATAACTAGCAAATTAAAATAATCTCATTACCCTAATAGACTGTGGACCATGCAAGAACCCAGACACAGGGGTTTTTTTTTCAGTTTTTCTCTGTGTTCAACAAGAACAGATTCTTCAATATGTAACAAAAAATAACTTGAATTTGGTGTTCTCCCAATCAGAGAAGCAAATCCTTCACAAAGCCTTTGTTTGCGCAGCTATGCCTGGAGATAAGCAGTGTATCATGGTGCAGCATATGCCCTCACCAGAGACCTAGAGGGGTATCAACTTCTCTAACAAATTCAGCTGCTGGGAGTTATGGGAATTTAATGTTGGCTAGCAGATTATAACTTTAATATCCTTTTATAACAGGGAGATGCCTTGCTACTGCAACAAGCTGCATATATAAAAAATACAGTCATTATCACATGAAGCTATTCCACTCACACCCAACCACAAATAGCATCATAAACAGTAAAAATAGTAAATACAGCATAATTACCATGTTTCTGCAGAAAACCTACTCACAAACGTCCTATGGGAAGTCTGGCATGCATATTAGAATAATTTTGTTCCATTTCAGAAACAAGACTTAAAATGAAAGATTATCATATTCAAATTCAAAAAGATCAGAATACACAAACCATCAAAGACTGCTCTATCACTAATATTTCATAATATACTGAATTATTTCTTAGATCTTTACCAGGGGATCATTCAAATTTATAGGCCCAGATTTTCATGTAGCAGTGCCTGGCTTCATTTTATATTTGAGGTTGTATGCCATAATGTCCAGATTTGAACTGGGTTTTTTTGTTATTATGCAATGACATAGTCTTTCTGAAATGTATCCCTTTAAATCTTGCAAACATATTCGGAACTAAAATTTCATATATCAGTATTTGATGCTGAATGGAGAAATAGTAAATCCTGGGGTTTGCCCCTGAATAGGCTGTATTTAGAAGAATCATCAATTGCTATACAAATAGAGGTTTGTTTCCATTGGGAGCAATTATTGTTTACTTGTGTAGATGTCATTCACTACTTCAAGACTAGTGCCTTAATGGGCCTTAAAAACTTGAACCATGTAAGTAAATTGACATCTGAAGTGTCAGTCCAGGCTTCCTTTCAAAAATAAAACACTTCATGAAGAAAATCAGAAATCTGTCTGTCATGCAATCAGTAAAATCAGACACAATACCAGACCAGACAATACCCCTTTGAGTACAAGATTTTGGGCATTAATATGTATATGGTTTTTTATTTATTTTGATTTTGGTGCTGGTTCTGAGTGTGCTGATAGAATTGCCTGTACTTACCATACCTAGGAATTTGGCACTGGCCTCTCAAAGCAGTTTCTTCAGTCATTCTTACTGTTGTATATCTGGTGTTATAAAAGTGTCTTGTTTCATAGAGGATTGACTCTGTCTGTGTAGCACCAAACGAAATCCTGTGCTGGTACAGTGAGGACTATAAACAAGCACCTATCATCCATTTCTGTATTCTTTCCAATCAAAGAGTGTTCATACCAACTACCAGACTGCTGACAAATTGACCAAAAATATCCTAGAATACAGACTCCATCTGCCTTTAAGGGTCTAAGGAGTAATATTGTGCATCTACTAATAAGCAGTTTGCCCATGGCAGGCAGTTGGAAATGCTTTTACTTGTTAGGAAGGCAAGTGGATGCATGCAAAATTATCAAAAAAAAAAAAAAAAAAAAAAAAAAAAAAAAAATTAAATAGCATCACCTCTTCTTGAGCCTCTTCAGTAAAAGGAGTGCAATTCTAGTGTGGTTCATTTCCCACTTAATCTTGTCTACCTGCTGAGATTGTTTCTGAGTTAAAATTAAATTTAAAAGAATGCAAGACACCAATTTAATGGCCTGCCCTTGAAAATTTAGTCTGGCAGTGTTTTTGTGACATCTGGTGCTTGAAATATCTTATTAATTCTCTTTACATTTAGTTACTGGTGGACACTTATTTTTTTAAACATGGACAGTAAAAAGTTGTGAAAATTATTGTATGACTTAAATTAAAATTATCTCATTAAATAAGTGGTCCCATAGAGGTGACAAGATTAATCTGTCCCAGGCTTACAGAAGTGTTTTGGAAAACAGATAATACAAAAGTTTTTGATAATCAAAAGGAGAAAACTATGTTTTTTAAGCAGTATTTGGGACCAAATTGTAACATAAATAAGAAAAAGCTTGCTTCTGGCTGCTTGGCCTGTAGCAGACAAACACTTTTACCTTGGGCAAAATCCAACATTCAGACTTCTTTGAAATTTGCTTCTGCTTCTTCCCAAAAATACATGGTCTGTTTTCACAAATATATGCTCCTTCTCCACTCAACAGCAGATATTTCTTTCCAGACTGTAACAGGTGTGGCATTGTCCCTTACCCTTAGGTGTTCCAGCTGGATGCACCTGACAAGCTCTAGGAGAAGAATCTATTTGCATGACCTTAGAACTTGATATGTCCAGTGTCTTAACTTCCCTATGATGCCTACAATCAAGTTTTGATGGATAGGACTAATGAAACATAATTCTGTAGCTATGAAGGCCCCTCGTGCTAATAGGCAGGTTAAATCTCTTTGAAGCTGATAGGCATAGTAGCAGTTCCTTAGAATAAAGGCAGAGATATTGAACTCTTAAGTAGAAACAAATAGCTGAAACAATATGAGCCATGACCAAAATATGGCTACAAAGGAAAACTGCCGTGGAAGTGAAGCCACCTGTCAAATACACAATATAGAGGAGAGGTGGTTTGGTAGAAAAAAAAAAAAAAATTACCCAAGGGCACTATGACAAAAGTGTTCTTGAAGTTATTTTGATTCTCAGGGGAAAAAAAAGCTGGTTTATAAGTTATGCCCTAATTTTAAAGAAAAAATTGCTAGGAAGAAGAGCACAGAATGGTGACCACATAAAAGCTTCCTGCTTTTTTTATTCCTGAAAGAAAAATTTATACAAACATGTTAAGAAAATTATTTTAATACTAACTAATAATTTAGGTCAATTAGAAGAAATTACCAAACAAGGATATTTGAAAAAGAAAGAAACTAATATAAATTGAATATAAATTACATGATAGAATTTTATACTTTTCACCTAGAAAATTTCTCTCCTGGCAGCTAAAAATAACTCCCAAAATAATTTTGCAATATTGTCAAAATGAAATATAAAGTAACATTACAGATTTTCAGATATAAATAACATCAAATTAACTGATCAACTATGCTCCCAGCAAAGCTTAAAAGCTTGCTTCTAGAAAAAAAAAGAGATCTGAACAGATAGTAGAGACAGCTATTTTACTTTAAATTCTCACCTCAGTTGTTTTTCAGTGACTTTCCAGAATTTCCCCTTTAAACTAGAACTAAGTATAAATATTCCCTTTATTATAGGGTTACATCACTAACAATTTGCTAAGACTTTTTGTTGTAATTTTTCTAGACTGTTAACCTTTAGTTATTAAGTTGCTTTTCTGAATATAAATTATAGATTTTTTTTGTCTGAATTTGTTTTCAGAATTCTTAAGAACAAATAAAGGCAATATTCATCTCTCTGTCGCACAAAAATAGCTTGTCCACGATAAGATACCACCTCCCTCAAGGTCAAATTATGGTTTTGGAATATTTCTGCAAAGATTTGAAGGTAGATGTTTGCCATGAATAAATCAATAAAAACAAATATTTTTTAAAATATTTCTTAGTATTTTTGGGAGAAGCAGTGACTGGCTAGGTTTCTGCATTTAAAGTTTCTTCTCATTTTACTAGAAGAATTTTCACCCTTTAATATTGCTGCTTTAACCTTTAGACATGATATTTAAATGCAAAAATGCAAGAATTGTTTTTACTTAATTTTTATTTAATTTTTATCATTATTCATTCCAAGTACTTAATGTAATGGAAAATTAAGTTGAGGACTAAGCAATCAGCTCTTCTGAGGAAATGTGGACATACTTGTTTCATAAAAAGCAGAGACTTGAATATGTCCCTAGCTTTCCCTGCAGTGATAAAACAAAACAAAAATGCCACAACTAATTTACTTCAGTTTTGCACTGAATTTGTGCACAATACTTATTGTTTTGTGTCTTTTCTTTGAGAGGCTTGATTGAAAGGTGGAAGCTCTGATTCACAATGAATCATAATAATTCTTTCAGTCTCAATTTTTGAAATGGAGTGAACATGTCCAAACACAGAAATGGAGTTAACATTCTGACTTAACATTAGTTCAAATACATGCATGGATGCACTGGACTTTGAAGTGTAGATAAACAGACCTGTGAAAGATAGATTCATTGATTTAAAAACAGTTTCTAATCTAACTCACAAACTATTCTCTAAGACCTGATCTAGCCTGGACAGAATGGCCAGGAGGAGTTGGTTGCGTGTCACCATGCTGGCTGATGGAAAGCTCAGATGGATCCAGTTATCATAGCCTGAGATGGGCTTATACATCCTGCACTTTAGGTGCAAACTTAGAGTACTCACGGACTAACTGATACAAAATGGAAGGGCATCATCTAAAAAATACAATTGAGAAAGTATTTCACTCTGTAATAACACTAAAAATCTTCAAGTCATTTACCATAATCATGCAAGAGTTGAACAGTTTGGATCGGATAGTATATAAAATAAGCAAATAGCATTTTTTGTGCTGCAAGAGAAGCTGAACCACGGTGTTGAAATGGAACAAATTTGAGCTATCCAATTGCACAATACTTCTGCGCTGCAGTTTGTGAAGCCTACAGTAATTTAACACATGTCATGAAGCACTTAGAAATGTAATAAAAATCCTGTTTATTACCAGTGCAGCTCTGGGCCAAAGCATTCATGTGAGACTCATCTGATCCTTATAGTTGATGACCTTAGAATCTATCTCCATCAGGAAGAACAAGAAGATTTATTGTTCTAGGGATTTCTATACTTTGCAATATTTTCACAGCCAGACTCTATATAAATATGATTGTTTACTACAGCTTAGATTCCTCTGCATGTCTCAAATTGCCCTCTCCAGATCTAATATTCTTTTAGGAAAATAAGATTTCACTGCAGCACGACATCCCCCCTGCCCTTTGTCCAAATGATTATTCCCCTCCTGAGAAACCCAAATAATGTGTAAGGTTGAGTGCCTTCACTCATAGAATTCAGCACAGAAAATTCATCTGTCAGATAGCACAGCTCTCCTGCTTTGTTCCGAATCACCTCTTAATTTGTCTTCACAAGGGGAAGATAGCTAGACAGTACATGTGCCAGGGGATGATTGAAGGTAAGTGAAAAATCATATGAATAAAATAGCTGGGACCTTAGCATGAGAGCTGTAGGTAAACCTACACTGCAAAAATTGCCACATCTCTAAACATATTCCATTCTAAGAGTCCCTACATGGTGTAGAGGAATTTAACTACCAGAAGTTTCTCTCCATTATTCCAGCGTCCCTTAAACTTTTCCATACAGTATACCATAACAAATAGTCCAGTAATGCAAAAGCTGTTGCAAGAAGAACTTGGAGACATTTTCTCACAAGTTCTTTTACATGTTTTCCAAATGCTCTCAGAAAATTTTTGGTTGTTATAGCTCACCCTTTAGAGAGGGATGGAAAACACTGGAGTCAGGATAATGACAGCTGATCCTTCTGATACACCTGACACCACACGCTCCTTAGAATAGCTTTTCAGTTTGGACCAGACCCCTTTGCTGGTTAATAATGCAGCTTAAGGCTGAAGTTAAGGGGATGTGATATGCATTTTCTTTGGTCTCCAACATCTGACTTTATATGGATACAAATATCTATGAAAAACAAGTTATTGATGCAGAGGGCAAGAAAATTCCTGAAACACATTTTTGAGCTTCCCATCTAATGCAGCACTACAATCAAGGTAGCTGTCCCTCCATCTAATGCAATGTCATGATTCTGTCACTCTGGAGCTCTAGTTCCTCATGCTTGTTTCCCATGCTGCATATGTTTCTGTACAGACACCTGCAGCTACAATTTCTTGTTCAGTTTAATTCTGGTGTAACATTAAAGGCTGTATCTCAACATGTGTAGGGTAGTATCTTTCCTTAAAAATGTTGGGTTTTTTCTCCTTTGTTTTTTGTTGTTTTGTTGGGTTTTTTTTCTTTTTTATACCAGTTCTGATTGGGATGGTGTTTGGGAAACATTACTGCTCTTTTGAACAGTAGTTACCTTTTTCTTTTTACTATAGGTGCACCCCAAATAACAAAGCCTATTGAATTCAATTGGTGCTATGTCTATTCAGGGATAAAAAAAAGACCCAGACAAAAAAATGTATAACTAAATGATGAATTTGCCCTGATATCCTCCCTAGTAGTGGACTGATAATTTTTAAAATCTCAGCCAGTTTTCTGGCAGCACTGTAAGACAATCTCAAGTGAGAAAAGCTGATTTAAAATCAGTAAAGAATTAGCAGATTTTCACCTTGAAATGTTATTGGAATAGGCTACATTCTCTAATGGGGACTACTATATTCCTATATTAAATGCTGACAAAAATGAGCTGAGGCTGGCATTCCACAAAGGCCCAGTTAATACAATACACAAAGTTTCATTGTTCTAATTAAAATTTACAACCACAAATACTGAAAGTTTAGAAGAGGAATGGCTAAGATATTTACCAGTCTTATACTACTTTTAATAATTCATGTATCATTCTGCATTCATTACAATCTTAGGTTTGTGAACATGTAAACAAAAGTAAAAAAAACAGCTAGAGGATAAACCCCTTGAACAGAAATAGGAAATGCAGTCACTTGTATACTGATGGATGTATCATTTGCAGTGATAAGGAAATAAAAAATGCCAAATGATTAGAAGAGAGGAAAATATTTTATCAAGCCAAGAACTGAATTTGAGTTTTGCATGTAGACTTTGGCCTTTACCTCTCAGCCTCTCCTTTTACTTGCCAGCTGCAGCCTTTTTCTAAGTATCCCTCACTGGCAGACAGAAAAAAAACCTGTTAAGTCTTCTGAGTGAGGCAGAGAGGTTCTTTTTTGCAGGTTCTTCACACACATGTATTTCTACAGTAATGCTGTACAGTTAGAGGAAAACATTTTTGAAACACCCAAAGAAGCTACATACTCCCTTAAAACAAACCATTTTAGGAAAACAACACTTTTTACTTTTTTTTTTTTTTTCCAAGAATGATGAAGATTTGTCTCTCTGTCGATATTTTAGTTACATTCTATATCTAGAGAGAAAAAAGTAGCCCTTCCCACACCTTCACCGCTCAGCTGCTGAGGTGTTTTTTACAAACTCTGTGTTTAACATTTCTATATTAGGTCACTCCTCTTCCTAAACCTGTATTTTTCAAATCTTAAGTATAGCACTTCTCCAAATGTCTATTTAACCCTTCAAGTTAATTGGTTTCTGTTGGACTTTACCTATTGTTTTCAAGGAAGCAGCTTAGCTTGGAATTTTGGAGTGCTTTTCTAAAGCTAACATTCTGTTCCTAATCTCCCTTGATTGTTAAATATTAATTTATTGACAGACCACAGTCAGTGTGTCATAATAATCTGATATTTCCTGTTCTGAGAGGACCAACAAAAACTGAGTTCTAGGAACAAATGCATGCTGAGCCCTGCAGCAATTCTCTTTTTTTCCCCATACGTGTTTATATAACTGTTGTGCTTAGCCAGGTCAGGACCCAATAACATTAAGTGCTGTATAAATATTAGCATCCCTTCATCCTTCACAAGGTTCTTGACCACAATGAAAGGTGTGAAAGATCATAAAAAGGAGCAGATAAATTGAGGACCTTGGAGTGATGTCATCATGGTGCTATGTGTAATTTACTGAGAAAAGGCAGCACAGTGTAGATGGTTAAGATACTAAGACCTGTTTTAAGGGTTAGCCAAATCTCTTTTTGCTTCCTTTTTTTTTATGACCCCTTTCTCTCATATTAAGTCTTACATTCACATCAAGTAATACAGCACCTTATCGGATCATTTATTTTTTCTTTATGCTTTAAATATTTTAGTAGTTTCCTACATTATTTTAATTTCCTGCATGAAACAGATTCACTTATTGCAATAAGCTATTTATTCTACCATCCAAATAAAACCAGCTTCAGTCTGAAAATAACAGTATTCATGCCAGGAAAGCATATCTGAGCCTTTGCTAAGTCTTCCAGCTGCAAGGAATTCATAAACCTTAATTAAACTCTGGACACAAACATCAGTGGAATAAAAAGTCTTGAAAGGAAACTGAAGAGCAACAGCCACTTTTTAGTCTGAAAATTAAGGCAAATGGAAGAAAAGTTTCATAAGTGAATAAAAAACTTCAATGGACTGTTTATTCTTATTATCTCACATTCCAGCTATCCTGTTATGTATTAATTGAAAGGTCGTGAAGTTTCCCTTCAGCTTTGAAAGTCTGTCTGCACTCTGTTGAAACTTCCTATAACAATACTCCTCAGTGAATGGCAGTATCTTTGCCAGCTGCAGTAACCCAGGGAAACTACTTTCTTGTGTTTCTTCAAATAGTGAAACATTTCCACAAACAGCTGATTGAGGAGCAAAGCTACACCTCATTGTTATAATTAATTATTCCTTGCACTGTGCTTTGGAAACCTCAGACTGTGCAAAGTTATCCCTGATTGGTTTCTTTTTTGAGATTTAGCCACAGAAGAGGGATTTTTACAAACCTGAACTTTAATTTTATTACCATGATGCTGGACTCATAGTCTTCTTTTCCTTTTTGTTTTTTTTTTTTTTTTTTCTATAGGAATGAAATTTTTCTATATCAGAATGGAATAGGATTCTAATAGAAGGCTCATTTGTCTCTTGCATCGAAAATGGCAGAATACAACAGTGCATCTAAAAGGCAGATTTGAGGACAATAAAATAGATTTTATTCAGTGTTCAAGCCTACAGTCTGAGAAAATAAAGGTTGGAAACTACAATTGCGCAAAATTCAAGTATCTTGTGAATCTAGCCCTTCATCTTGATGAACTATTAATGCTTTCTCAATGAAACATTGCCAAAAATTCCACATATAAAACCATCATATTGCCCAGAGGGAATTTGGAGATCTTTTTTTCTTTTGCCAATTTGATATATACACTTGGTGTTCATTGGCTGTAATAACAGGCTTTCAGGTGAAGAGGATTTTATTGGATGCTTTAAAAATTAGTTGCCTCTTGCCTTAAATCAGATGTTATTTGAATTTTTAATGATGTAATTTCTTGAAAAGTTTTAAAACAGATGGGTGTTTTTGTTATACTTCCAATCTGCAAATGCAAGTTAGATAACAAGACATACAAGCCTTACCCCAGAGGACTGACATTCATTCGCATTCAGTCAACAGTATACATGGACTACATAATTACTCTTATAAATTTTAAATCATGTTTTGCATAAAAATAGAAAATACAACAATACTTCATCTGTTGTGTTAGTTACTTGATTTTATTCCAAAACCTGTAAATGTCTACCTTCTTCCCTGCCATTAATCATTGTAGGAATTACAAAAAGAAGTTATGGTATCTAGTAAAAAAAAAAAAAAATTGGAATTATATCATAACCATTATGTAAGGTTACATAATTCATCATTCTTGTTTCACTTTTGATTTTGTGCTTTTTAAATATTTGTGCTCTAAAGTCAGTTGCTCATAGAAGAGATGTATTGAAGCAGTAGATTTATATTTACTTCCTTTCCTTCCAAAAAATTTCTTAAGAATTGTCTGTCACCTTGACATGTCAGCATTTCCTTACAAGGCAGGAAAATCTGAAACTCAACAGTGTTTCTTACTCTGCCTCTAATAGAAAGTGTGAAACTAAAGCAATGTCCTCTCCAGCTGAGACAGGTAAGCTTCAACAGACTGTGGAAAACATAAGGAAATGTCTGCTGGTGCCAGTTCATGTGAGGTAACCATTGATAACCCCTGCCCAGTGCTCCTATTTCTACTAGGCCGCTGTAACACCAGCTAGGGATTCTCCTCTACTTTGGTATCTTCTGCAACACAGAAAATACCAAAGTAGAGGAGCCCAGTTGGGCTACCCTTTTCCAGTCGTACAACCTTTTCCAAAGTTCTCTGCTAGTACAAGCTGACCTCCTCCTAACACAAAAATAATTACTCTTATGGCATTGGGATCCAAAATACATGGAAGACCGCTTAAAGATTTTTTTTGAACTTTATCTTCCTGCAAACCACAGACAAGTGCTGATATAGTTACTGATATCACTTCCCTTTCTGATAGTACTCCTCATTGTAGAGAAATCATATTTATAAGCCCAGTAATGGAAGACAGAAGTGGTTGCTATGAAGCTGTCTTCACTAGATCACCTATGGAGCAGAGTTAGTGTTGTTTTCTCAGGGAGCTACTTATTCTGCTTGCTTGACTGGTTGCTATGGTTCAGAGAAAACAGCAGCTGCCTGAGGAAAAGGAGGGGGAACCTCTAACAAAAGGACATGAAAACCATTAGTCTAAAAAATTGATTAACTGTTAAGATAGTGATATCCTGGGTATATTCCTCTGGCAAAGTTGAGAGAGCAAACAAAAAAGATAGGGAAAAATAAAGGACAGTACCATTATTTAACTCTGCTTAGATATGAAAACTTATGTTATTGGTATTATATCTCTTTGAAGTTTAAATGAACAACCAAATTGTGACAGTGGAGCAGTTTATTTTCTATGCCCATAATGTTGATAATAAATAAGCAAAGGCATTTGATACAAAATTGGTATTTCCTATTGGTAGCACTGAGAAAGCAATGTGGTATTTTAGATGATGCTGTATGGTCACTGTAGGGAACTGTCATTTGTTTCAGAGGAAAATAATATCTCTTGTAAATAGTTTAATGCCTTTATTATTTTCCTACTTAAAATAACATGTTGCCAAAATACAAATAAATAAAATTTAAAAAAAATATTGAGGAATATTGTAAAAAATCTCAGCACAACAAAATTTTAGTTTGGACTTCCTTCCATCAACAAGTTGAAAAAAAATCCATAGTAAATGAGTGTAAAAGGTTCTAATTAGTCAATTCTCCTCTAAAACAAGTTTAAATTTAAAAAAAATGAAAAAACTTAGCAAAACAATGTCTGTAAACACTTTTTCATGTAGGAAAAGAGGATTGTAATGAGAAACTCATCAAAAATGAGGCACAAAAAAGAAAAGCTTCTGAGAAGAATAGTTCATTATATGACTCAGAATTTTAGAAAGACAATATTTTGCATTGCTATTTTCACATTAAAATTGCAAAGTAAGCTTTCTAATAGTGTCTGAGGGATTTAAAAAAATGGCTTTCAAAGAAAGGCATTGTGGTCAAAATCTATTGAAATTTTTCCCTATAAAAATTGGTTCATTATTTGGCCAGTATAGGGCAAGTTAGCATTTGGTCTTGCAGTTTTGGGTGAAATTACTGATGAAATTTCCACCACTTTTCTTGGGAGGATATTCCAACCAAAAAAATACTTGAGAGCTATTTGGAGATCCGTACCTGAAAGTAGCTTCTGTAGTTCTGTACTTAAAGTAACTAAAAAGTAGGTAGATGCTATAACTATCTTTGGAATAAACACACAGCATTTCTTCTGTACTGGAATAAGCATTAAAGACTTAAGGTACTTGCTTATGTTCTGTTCACAGAAATGAAATAAATATTTTAATATCTGTTTATGTAATGAAGGTACAAAAGTTTAAGTGAGTCACAAATATCAGCAAATATCAAGGGTGTAGTAGTAAAGGTTTTTTGAAAATTTCTTGTCTTGAAGTTTTTTAATGTTGATCAAGTAATTTAAATTTTTGTTCTTGTTTTTCTTCTCAGAAGAAATTTTGTTCCACTTGGGATTGACAATAAAAATACCATTAATTTTAATTATAATAAAAATATGTTGTTAAAATTTTTATTTCCTGGAAATCTGAACAAAGATTTTGTGGAGTCTGACCACACTGTGATTAAATCTTAATTTTTGTTGCTTATTTTCAGTTATATCTTTTCATTCTTGTGAGAGTAGTTATGTAAAATGTCAAGTGAATAGTGGGAAGGTTTTGAGAAATGAAAATAACCATGCAGAAGGTGACACAGCTGAATGGAAAAGATTCACAAGAGAAACATTTGTTTTACCTTCTAAATTAAATAAGTTCTCTGGAAATACTTTTTTGATCCATGTCATGCTTCAAATGATTTTGACATTAACAGAAAACAACTACTTTGTAATAGAAAACAGCATTAAAAGAGTTAGAGATACCAGAAGCATTACATTAAGATAAATATCTGGGATGTTTCTGTATTGCTCTAACAGTGCACAGTGCACTGTTACTGACACAAGCAAACTACTGTGGATACCCTGAAGTAGTGAAAGAGGGTTTTGAAGACACAGATCCTGGGAGGAAAACAGCCCAAAGAATAAGGCTGAAACTTGGGTTATTTAGCAAATGTTGGTAATTCACAGGCTTGGAACTACTGAATTTACTCTTCAGCTACAACACAATGAAAACTCTGGAAGGATGATCAGTGTGATCAGAAATATTGTAGATAATGGGAGACCAAGGAATCTCTTATAATCAAATGATGCCCAAAAACCAGATCTATAAGTCTAACTTTGAGAAGTGCCTCATTTTTACTCAAAATCAAGTTACTGAGTATTCCTATTTTTCCTACTATTTCTTTATACTAGATGTTATGAAAGACTATGATTGTGATATGACCATTCACAATTATCTCTGGTTAAGAGATGAGCATCTTCTTATTATAGCAGTGCAAATTTCCAAAAATTACTTAGGAAATATAAAAGCAATCAAAGGCTTCTAAAGTCAAGTGGATTCTCTGACTTCAGAGCACTTGTAACTAGGTCCTGGTTTTTAAGACTGCAGAAAGTCTGTGTATATAGAATTTAAGTGTAACAGAATGCTTGTGTTTTATGATTCCACATCCTTCTACCGTGAAAGCAGTTGCTGGGAGTCTATATGGAAAAAAAGGAAGGATCTAAATATTTCTGTAACTACGCAATGTTCATTATATTAACAGGTAACAAAAAAATTGAGTGTGGTTTTTTTATTATTCCTCAGAACACGGTTGATTCAGATAGTCAGTATTGTTAGAATAGAGAAAGTAGTGGAATAGGAGCTCATAGTGGATGAAAAAAGAAACAAAACTTGAAATGTAATTTAATAGTTAAGGAAGACCACCCCTATATTCTCTCATGCACCAGCATTAGGAATTTACCACTCTCAAAAGAAACTTTGAGAGGCAACAAAGCTGATTATTAAGAGCTCTTTTATGAAACCCTCCTGTAGCCACAGGACTTCCTTACTCTCTTTAAAGTTTCACCTGTACTTTTTTCCACTCTTCAGCAAAAGTATTCCATCAAAGAAAAAATCATTGTTATAGATCATGTTTTATTTTCACACTTCATTTGAATTGAAACTGTTATATCACATACAGAAAAAGTGGAGATTTTGAACCACTATTAAATAAATACACATTTAAACATATTTTGTACAAATGCCAAACCAGTCCTTAATCATCTTTGTATCTGCTTACCATATTTAATACTTTAGCTGCCAGAAGATGTGCCAGAAGGCATACAAAGCCTTAGGGAGATTGGCACACTTGAGCGTCACATACATTTAAATAATTTCCTTATATCCCAAAAATAAAATGGAAGTGATATTCAGAGCAGTAAAGTGCTGCTTCACAGTCCAAAGAAATTGACACTAACTCTAAAGGAACATCACAGCAAAACGGGTTATTTTGATTCATATGGCTTAGAAAATTTTAAAATTCTACAAAGAAAATCCATTAGATTACTAAAAATCTGGGAGAGGGAGAGGAAGGAATTTTTTGTGCCAGTCCTGGTTTAGGACATTTTTCAATCTTCTAACAAACTGAAATAAGCAAGTTTAAAATTCTTGGTCTAAATCTAATCTGCATTTAATTAAAGCACAACAAATATTTTTAAAGCATGAGAAAACCTAAAAAGTCTTTGGTTTTAATTTTTTCCTACTGTCAGAGGAACCCATGCAGACTTTCTGTACTAAATAAACAGTCACTGACTAAGGTGTTTAAGAATGAATAACAAAAATAATAACAATAACAATAACTCTCTCCAAGTTAATAGCAAACATCTGTAATCTGATTTGTATTTCAACTCTTCAACAAACTTTGACTAGAAAAAGTATCCAAAGAACTAACCCTGTGGAGCGTGCATTTATTGCAGAAATTTGTGTCTCTGAAGCAGTCAAAACAATTTCAAATATGATTTTCACATTTCTAGCAAAGCAAAATATGGAAAAAATTGAAGAAGTTTCAAGGCATTTCTTGTCAGGATGTTAAATTAAAGTTCCTGAGTAGACAAAGGCAGGGGGGAATTTTGTATTTTGTAAATACAAAGTGAAGTAAAACGGACACAATGGGCTACAGAGGGAACACAGGGAATCAGGCTGGAATCCAGCTGTCTTTGCATCCAATTGAGCACTCTAATGATTATATTATGCAAAGTCATTCATATTCTCTTCCTGAATTAATATTGGTTACAAGAAGTAGAACCTCTTCAAAAGGAGATCGCTATTGATATTTACTCATTCCAGAGTATCCTACAAGCCAGAAGTTAACATACTCTCTTGAGACATAGAAAAGCCAAATTCAAATCTGCTCTAAATCAAATGTGAAGAGAGTTTTGGTCCCAGCACTTCAGCAGAACAGATAAGTGCTCCAGAAACCTTGCAGGCTGTGTGGAAGTAGCCACTGCCTCCTCCAAATATTTTGCAAATAATGTTGACATCTGAGGGTGAATCCTGCTGCCCCTTTCCCTATTTCTTAATAGGACATCATGTATGATGAACTGTACTTCATTCTGAATCACACATCCACAGAATCATGGAATTAACTGAGTCGGAAAAGACCTTTGAGATCATGAAGTCCAACCTATGACCTAACATCACCTTGACAACTAGACCATGGCACTAAGTGCCACATCCAGGCTTTTTTCAAACACCTCAAGGGTCAGTGGCTCCACCACCTCCCTGGGCTAAGATCTTTAATCACTGGGAAAAAATTAGAAATCATGATAAAGAAAATTAAAATAAATTTTTTCTGAGTATTGCAGAAAAAAAATTCTTACACAGAACTATTAATAACTACCAACACTTTTGAGTATTGAAAGTGACAGGTGTAAAGGAAGTTTTTTTCATTCATCAAGTCCTTTTATCTGCCATCTTCTTTATGGCTGCTCTTTTATAGGTGCGGAACTATCAATGCCAGACACGTATCTAAATTTGTTTATAAACACAGTAGACACTATACAAATTAGTTTGTCCTACAATTCTCTGTTTATTAACAAGCCACCCTAGCAAAGAAACATGATTTTGTTCTCATTTGTTTGCTGTTCAGAATTGTTTGAGTGTGTGAAAACTGTTGAGTCTCTCACTTAGCAAAATTGTTTTCTTTTCACTGCTAAGAGATCACAAATAACTACATGCAAAAAATGCCAAACCTTGCCTCTGAAGATGGGAGGTTAGATGAGCCTTTAAAATAAAAGAAAGCACTTAACAATGCTGACATGGATTATATAGTTTGAGATGTTGACTTTCTTGGTAACGGTTGCTATGTTAGGAAATCTGATTTGATGCCATCAACTATAATGAGGAAATATTTCAGGATTATTGCACTTCATTAACAAAGGAATAATGCAGAGACTCTAAACAAGTACGATGAATTTCAGCAGTGAGATGAGAAGAAATGCAATGGTAATTTTAAAATTGGAAAAGGATAACAAAAAAAAAGCAATATGGGTGATAATGCAAACATATTAGGTACAATTGCATTTTGGAATCTATTTCACTAAACATGCCATTTAAACCATTATCGAATGATAGATACAAAACATAAGAAACAAATAATCATTCTATCTTAAAGCATTATTCCATTAACAAGAAAAAATTATTTGGTGGAAATTTACTTATCCTTTATTCACATATTTCTTCAACATTTCATTGTTCATTAGCCTGTGGACATCAGACTAACATTCTCTGTGTGAAAGTTCATTAATAGTCTTCCAGTTCTCCAGCAGCTATTTATGAATGTTCAGCAGATAATGCCTTGATTTTTACAGCATACATTCACCCACACTTACTGGTCTATCCTGTGTATACAAACTGATATTTAGCTATATTTCATAAGCAGGCCACCATTCAACTGTGATTTTTGTAAATGTCTTTTATTAGAGTAAGTTTTTAGAAACTTATATACATAGGTTGGACATGACCTTGAAGAGTCTCAGAATTGTTTTTTATCTTTGTTCAAACCTAGTATTACAAAATTGGAAATAAAAAGTCTCTCAGCAGTAAGCTTTCTTACAGGATGTGTGTGTCCTTACTTTGGCTGTAATATAAAGATACTCCTTCAGACTCTAATTTGATTCTACAGCTGGTGATCTGGTATTCTGGTCATACAAAGATGTGAAACTAAAATACTGATTAAAAGGAAAAAAAATAAAAGCAGCAATAGCTTACAAATTTTTTTGAACTTGCTTTACAGTGTTGTAGATATATATCTTTCCTTTATAACTGTCATTCAGTTCTGTGCCTTTTCAAATTGAAATATTTTAAGAATTTTACAAATTCTTACTACTTGAAATGATTAATTTTCTCTGGTAACTTTTAGGATACCTTAAGTCTAACTTTTCATTACCATTGTCAATTCACATACCAATAGTTTGTATATATGACTCCTTTCTTTGAAGTAAACAAAGCAAGCTCCCAGTTTTTCTGGCTGTTCAGGCAGTACACACTCTACCGATTCAAATTAGCTCCTTCCATGAACCACTTCACGGTTTTCATATTTTTGAAATGTCAGAGCAATGGAGATCCTTTATTATGGGCATTGTAGTGCTTAAACTTCTAGTTTAGAATGTCATTCAGACCTACAAAGTCCTCAAAGTTTCCTCCAATTATTTTCTTGGCATTTCTATCTTTCACTGCGGTGCAAATGGTTTATGCTGGCAGGAAATTTGCAAATGTCATTCCTTCCTTCTGATATTCTCCTTTTATACATATAATACCTCATGCACCAGTCCTCATGAAGATATAATAGGTTTTATATCTTTATATATTAAGTCTCTTTTTAGAAAAAGCCAGAAGTAATTTCTATATAATTCATCTTCTTTTGCTTAAAAAAAAAAAGTTAGAAAGATTGCTTGTTTATACATACAGTTCAGCTTCTGTGTTCTCATTGTCCCTTCTTGTATCTGAAAGGAATACATAAATATTAGTTTTGTACTCTTTCTTTTGGAAGCCACCATGTTTTTCTTTCTACCTGTTACTTTTTTTGCCTTACTACAACGTTCTGCTTTAACAACACTTTCCTGCCATCAATTTGCTGCCGTCTCTTGCTTTCTCATTCAGATGCAGTTCCTGTTCAATAACTTTCAACTTCTACCTATGACTGGCAGGAAAGCTTAAAGTACAGCTCTGCACCTTCTTCCCCACAGTCTCAAGATGAGATGTCTGAACCACGTTTTCAAAAGCTTGAATCTCCATTCTTTGTCATTTATACTCACATATACGTTAGCTGCTTTCCCTTGCCATCTAAATTATCTTATCACTGAGCTGTCTAGGACTCTCTTTAGTGTAACAATTTCATTTCACAGCAAGTACTGCACTTTCCCTGTCAGCCCTTTAATTACAACGTCAGGAAAATTGGTGGAGATTGAGGAGGAAACGACTATTCCTCTTCTGCTTTGGGTGTGGAACTTGTGTGTGTTGGGAGGGGGGAGAGGTAGATGAAGGCTGGTGGGGGTGAGGAGCAAAAAAATAAGAGAAAACATTTCTTTTTCTTAACAGAAAACTCTCCAAAGAAATTTTTATGCTCTTTCCTGGACTATGAGACTCATATCCTAGAATGTCTCTACATGTCTCTAAAACCATCTATAATATCATGGATTATCCTGGTAGTGCCTATAATTTTGTTGTCAGTTTTAAACTTCTGGGAAATAGGCTGTACAAACTCTTCTCTGAATACATTTATACAAATAAAGATATCTCATTATTCTTCTAAGTAAACACTTCACAGATTCCATATATCCCTTATGTGAAGGGCTTTACTATTCTGTTTCCAACTCCAAAGCCTCTGCATATTGAAGTGATTCTGAAATAGGTTAGCTGCATGAGCAGGTACTGCTATTGTCCAGATTCATGATGAGTTTTCAGTATTGTAGCTTCCCTCTCAGGGTAAGCAATGGAGGGAAACTACTTTGCATTGTTGAGGACTCAAGCAGCAAAGCTGCAAACCCAGAAAGATCTGACGGTTTTTCATTTTCTGTGTCACTAAGCAGGGAAGAAGACAATCTGAAAGGCAGATCTTTTGACCTTCCCTGGTACTTTTCTGATAATTATTCACAGCACATGATGCTGCGCAAGACCCTAATTGCAGGTAAGAGACCCTGTCTGTTAGATTTGAAAGAGGGACTTGCAAGTATCAGACCTAGAGAAGGTACTGGAAAAGTGATGATGGAAGGATAAATCTATAATTACAAAGCTCAGGATTAAAGGCTCAGGAGCTTTTTTCCTATTTTTTCTTTCACAGATAATCAAAGAAACAAACAAGCAAATGCATGCTATACTGCTGTACAAAACATTGTTTACATTTTTTTCCCCCCATGAACATCATAAATTCTCTTTATTTTCTGTTTGTTGATAGTGTTCATCTCTTCTCATTTTGGTGATGATATGGTGAATTTTAGACATTTTGAAGTAGAGATGTGTTCTACCAGTATATTTATCAAGAATTAGAGATTAATCTGCGTGGTGTGTATATAAAGATACAGATTTAAAACTAGTAATTGTTTACTTATCTTCAGAATAACAACAGTCCCATGCATACTGCAGTGGGCTGACCTTGGCTGGAGGCCAGGTGTTATCAAGCCCCTTTGTCGCTCTTCCTCAACTGACAGATGGAAAAAAATATGACAAGAAACTCATAGCTTGAGATAAGGACAGGGACATCACTTAGCAACTACCATTTCAGGCAAAACAAACTCAATTTTGGGAAATTACTTTATTAATCAAAACAGAATAGGATAATGAAAAATAAACCCACACCTTCGCCCTTCTTCCCAGGTTAAGTTTCACTCATGGGTTTGCATCTTTCTCCCCCAAACAGCACAGAAGAATGTGGAATGCGAGTTGTAATAGCTTTGTCACACATCCTCACCACTCCTTCCTTCACATACTCTTCTCCTGTTCCAGCACATGGTAGGTAGTCCTCCATAAACTTTTCCAGTGTGGGTCCTTGCCAGGGGCAGCAGTTTTTCACAAACTACTGCAGCGTGGAGCCCCCACAGCTCCACAGGTCCTGCTATAGAGCCTGTTCCAGTGTGAACTTCCCACGGGGTCAGAGTGTCCTTCAGGCATCCACCTGCTCCAGCGCAGGGCTCCTCCATGGGCAGCCGGGGAATCTCATCTCCAGTGTGTGGAGAGCCTCTTGACCCTCCTTCTTCACAGACCTTGGTGTCTACAGAGTCGTTCCTCAAATATTCTCACTCCACACTTCCAGTAGCTGTTGTGTAGCTCATTTTCCCTTCTTAATTGTGTTACCCCAGAGGTGGTACCACCTGATGGGCTCGGCCTTGGCCAGCAATGGCCCTGGCTCTACTGGGCATGTGGGCACCTTTGGGCATCTTCTCAAGGAACCACCTCTGCAGTCAGTACCCCTCTTCCAAAACCTTTCCACACAAACCCAGAGCTCAGGCCAAGGTTATGGTATCCTGAATAAGTACACTGACACAGATGTGAGAAAGCATTAGCCTGTTGTTTCTGTTAAAGATATGTATGCAGTGGTGGATGTAAGGAGCATGTTTAGCAGTCACAATAATAGAACTCTTACCTCTCCTTTAACTGGATGAGATGGACAATAGCAGCCACTTTCAAGATGTTAAGTGTTTAAAATAAATAAATAAAATTATGTTTTACTAAGGCAAACATAGAATGGATCATATATGATTTAGGACTTGCAAAGCGCATCAATACAACAGTTCGTCCCAGACCTCAGAGATCGCTGAAAGAAAGAAACTTAATCCACGGAAGACTGATGATGAAGCCCATGTTAGACCTTATCATAAATATAATAAATTGAATATATATTCAGGAGAAATTGGAGAAATTGGATAAGCTTAGAAGATGAATTAATAAAACAACATTTGAAGCAATAACACTTGATCTCTTATAGGATGTTGGACAACTTAAAAATATAATAATTATATTAGCTCTGATTCAGATTATGTAGAACAGTATAGCATGAGCCATTTCTTTTCAAAAAGCTGTCTGTTTTGAATATCTTTTGAAGTACACAGACCTTAGAAAGCTCCTCAAAAGCTTCAGTCCTAGTATATTCTGTTATTTCCTTTTCTTATTTCTGTAGTGTGTAGGCTACAACAGCTTCCCCTCCTTCATGCACAGATAGTGTTTTAGGGATAGGCCTCATGACCAAAGTTAAACAGCATCAGTCTATATGAATTTCCTCACACTCTGTGGCTGTGCCCCCCAATGTATGATGATACACTGATCTGTGACTGCCTTCCCAGAGATGTGTGACTATTCCCAGCTGATATGAATGAGTCAACCTCCTTGGACTGTATGTCAAATAATGTATAAGTCAAGCTATGCTATGGACAAAAGCATTTATTTCTATACCAGCTTTTGCTCCACTGTGGACAATATTTTCAGCAGGATTAAACTGAGACTAAAAAAATCCTTCAAATTTTGTTTAATATTAAATAATCTGATGGATCTGGGTGAAACTGAATCCAAAACAAAAACCAAAACCAAAACCAAATAAAGCCACCAAAAACCAAAACCAAAGAAAAAACCAAAAAAACCCACAAACCACCCCCCACAACCACAAGAAAAAATGCAACAACAAAAACCAAGCAAACCAATACCCACCAAAAAAACCCCAAACTTTTGACTAATATTAATAGCTTTTGAAAAACATTAGACATGGTTTTCTTGCTATCATACCTTTCGTGAAATATTTCTAAAGGTCAGTATGTCATTAATGCTTATGCCTAGAGTTGTTATTCTGTTTTACTTCCTTAAGACTACAGAAGAGAAACAATACAGACTATTTTGAAAGCCTAAGGCAAGTAGTAAAGCAACCTACAATTCCTGGGTTTTTTGAGACAATGAACCATGAATGTTTTTCATCCAAGTTTCTTCCAAAGTTTTGCATAAACAAAGAACAACAGTTTGATTTAGTAAGACCCTAATATCAGATTGTGCCTGGAGATCTGTGGTAAATGCCTATTAAATTTACAAATCTTGATCCCAATCCAATGGAAAGACTTCTGCAGACCTGCAAACAATTAAGACTGGTTTTGTTTTCCTTAAAATTTGGGAGCAGAGAATTTTTTCTTGGGGTGTCCTTAAATCCACATCGCACTCAAAGACACAGGGTAGGGGGAAAGCACAAGCCCAGAAAGCAGCTTTGTGCACCAAGAGCAGGGGACGGACAATCAGCTGGGCCACCCGGATACTATACAGTCTTATGGAACAAATTACCATTCAGTTGTTGACAAATTGTTTTTTTCTTCACCTAATTAAATATCAAACAAAGTATAATGAATGTAGAATATATATATGTATACAATATAGAATATTCTATATTCTATGTTGACCCAGGGTCCTGAGGTTAAAGCAGTTGAAGGTCAGCAATTTGCCTTTGCAGTGAAGATGGCCAGCAGCACAGGGGGCTGTAGTGGTAGGAGTACAGCCCACACAGAGGGAGAAATGGTCCCTTCCCTCCTTCTGAAGGATGACCTGCAGTCCTGTGCTCAAGTCTGGGCTCCCCAGTTCCGCATGGAACGTGCCATGCTGCAGTCAGTGCTGTCAAGGGCTCCCAAGAGGGTGAAGGCACTGGCACAACACGTACAAGGCAGAGTGAGGGCCATGAGGCAGCAGTCACAAGGTGCAAGTTGGGAATTCTACTTAAATATAAGGACACATTTTTTCACACTGAGGGCAATCAAGCTTTGGGAAAAGCTGGGGAAACTGAAGATACTCAAAGTTCGATCGGACCTGGCTTTTTTCAGGCCTCGATTGAACTCGCCCTCTAGAGGAAGCTTTTGGGACAGTGTGACTGCCGCGGCTGCAGTAGAGTAAGGGCTGGGAGGTATTTCCTGATCCCACTGAGCCCTTTGCTTCAGAAAGGGGGAAATGAAATATTAATCCTGTTCAAATATTCATCCATGTCTCAAGAGTGTACCAGGAAGTGAGTCTATCAGCTGTGTCTCCTTGTCTATAAAAGATCTAGTAATTCCTTGTTTTAAAGACAAGTGTCCCATTCTGCTGGGGATAGGTTCTCTAAATATACCTGCCACATACTAATTCTAGTAAGTACATAAGAAAAAGATATTCTCGATAGTCTGATAAAAAAAATTTTGAGCACTACACCAATTAGATAAATTTGTTTGAGCATTGTCTTAAGTATTTATTGGCGCTCATAAATATACCTCAGAGTTCAGGTTTAGAATGTGTAAAATTCTGAAGTATACAGCGAACGGCAATAAACTGTGAACTCTTTCAACAGGACAATTTAACAGCATGCTCCTTGGGACTTGCTGAAATACTGTGTCTATACTACAATAGTGACAGCTGCACGGTGCTTAGTTGGAGATAAACCATGTTGCACTGGACAGTATTTGACTTCTTTTCCTCCTTGGCAGTCTTTTATCACTTTTCTAGAAAATAAAATATTGTAATATTTCTTGTCTAATGCTTCAAAGAGTCTTTCTATTTCTAGTGGTAGGAAGTTCCTGCTTTTATCTATGATTTCAGATACCAAACCGTGTTATGCCCTTCGTACTGCTTTCTCTGATATACCATGGGTAAGGGAATATTGGCACTGATTTTCATCTTATAAAGTAATCCTATGAAATAAGTATGTTATTTAAAATCCTGAAAACTATCTTGCTGATGACAGCCCAAGTTCAAATTACATAGAAAAATATTTCTCTGGCCAACCTCAGTGCAATGATTGAGGAAGATGGAGAGAAATATTAGTAGGCTAGTTATTGTTTTCATTACAATTCTTTTTTATTTACTCCAATAGCCTAATTCCTTTTTAGTTACTCCAGTTTTGGCATAATGACAAGCAATACGATCTAAATAAAAACAAGCTTTGAAAACAAATGAGATAGCTAATGCATATGTAAATAAATATCTATGACAAGATTTTTTTCTTACTATCCATGCTCATTACATTTGTAACACATCTAATTGATTTATAATTTGATTCAAATGAATTTTACAAGTATTTTTCTCACCTTAGTTTTAGGAATCTGCTGGGAGTATGGCTGTAACTGACAGGAGCAGGGAAACTGGATGAACGGAATTACTGAATGCTAAACTTTATGTATAATGGGATTGTTGGGGGTTAGATTTGGTTTTCTTTTTTTTTTTCTATAGAATTTTTTCCCACAAAAGTCGCCAGGAGACTAATGGCTGGGTACTTATGGGTGCTTAACCTAAACAATACGAACGGCTAGGAAGGTNTAAAGAGCTGTTATTCCTATCCCCATATCCTTGCCTGAGAGCCGACTTAATATCAAAGTTCAAATAATTCGGAGGGAGGGGGTTTGAATTCTCCATTCCAAAGGGAAGTCTTGTCCTCCCTAGCAGATACCTGTCTTTTCTAACCAAGACAGGGATATATGTTGTGCAAGTGTGTGTGGACATATTATGAAAAATGTTTTTAAAAATCACTATATTCATGAATATCTGATGGTTGGTAGCGTTTGTGGTAAAAAAAAAAGTTACTTAAGAACCAAAATTTAGTTAAACAGGAATGCCAAAATAATTTCAGAAAATATATTACGTATGATATACCTAGTCCATTTTTTATTATATAGATACCATGTACTTTCAAGAAATGTGACATTCTAGAATATTTTATAAGATTGTAAAAATTCTAATAGAAATAAAAGAATAGCAGTACTGTCTGTAAATCCCAATATTATAATTGTTAAAATAAATCCAAATTATAAAGGATACAAAAGGCTCAGAAAACTTCTTTAAGCAATCTATTTTCTTCCAAACCTTGAATTATAAATTTAAAAACCTGATCAGACTTGAAGCTAGTTTCTGAAATCATCTGACTCACTGAATTAAATTTCATTTTCAAACCCAGCAGAGGGGCCAGTATATGACTTTTAAATGAGGCAGCCATAAAGCCCAAAAAACTCTAGTTGGCCCAGATCTGTACCTAATGGGATGCCACGGAGATGTGAGGCTCTGTGGTAGACTGATAAATTTTTAGAAGAAAACTTATTGGAACCATCAGAAATCTAGACAGTTAGAAAACATTCTGGTAAGGAAATTGATACTCACAGAGCAGATGATGCAGACCATATAGGTGAATAGTACAGTACGGCAGAATTTGAGCTGTATACTCTTTCCACCTGTGAATTGTAAGCCACTGGTTAGTCTAGTAATAAACACAATATAATGCTCCATCTTTGATTAAAGAATGAGTATGGTTTCATTCTTTTTCGATGAAATCAACCACTGTGTCCATTCACTGGACAAGTAAGGAAACTGCAGAAATTAAATGATTCACCCTGGAATCTGCCTTCCAGCACTACATTGTCACTGTCAGATTTGCACTTTTTGAGTTTTCCTTGGCCTTCTGTTGACTTATTTTTCAGTGTTGCTCAAATTTTTACACTTATGAGCATGGTATAAAAAGGTTTTGCAGCAGCACAAATTTAAAAAAATTCAAATGCCATTCTTTCATTTTCTTCTATCACTAGAGAAGAAATTAGAAGTGAAAATATATTTTTCCAAGATATGGGGGTGGGGAAGACGGAAGATCAAAGTAGAGCTCCCTTTAGAGTGGCAAATAATGAAACATATGGTGGGTTGACATGTTGAAGAATTTTTTCCATAATCCCTTGTGGGGTCTGAACAAATTATCTTTTTTATATAGACAAGCTGAGGACAGTGAAGTCCAGCTATTTCTGTAAAAATGAAATACATGGCATATTGGCCTTAAGTTTTTGAAAAACCAGAATTTTCCATGTAATCAGTTTGTTGTCATTATACTTTGTTTGATATTTAATTAGGTGAAAAAAAAAAAACTTGGGGAGATTTTTAGGCTTTTTTTTTTAGGTAAATAAGAGGTTTCAAAGACTTACAAAAAGATATTTGCAGTATTTTTCCTTTATTTTAGACCCAGAAGAAACTATTTTGATTGTAGTCCAAATGCTTGTTTCATACAAATATCTGATTCTGACTCAGAAATATCTTAAAGGTCTTACCTTTTGTTTTATTATAAAAAAAATTCAAAACAAGCTCCTGTTCTGGAAAGAAGACTTGGGATGATGGAGATCCCAAGTCCTTTTGTTTAAAATTAGTCCTAATGGTAATGGGAAAGGAAAGGAAAGGAAGAAAACCCTTTTAATGAACTAGTCACAGTTTTCTTTAATTTCTGTTGCATGCTAGCTGGAAATTTTCCAGTGTATTACTTTTTTTTTTTTTTTTAATTGGAAATGGCAGTTTGTCAAACTCAGAACATTTATTAGAGGCCTACCTCTCTTCTAAGGAAGGATTTTCAGAAGCAGAATGGTGAGATCTTACAAAAATAAAAACCCTGATGATTCAAAAAATTTCCTTGAGTAACAGGGACACCAGTTTAATCTCTTAATAATTTGCAACAGGGATATAAACAATATGCCACACGGGACACAGATGAACTAGACATACTGACATATATTCATACTTTTTCTGAATTACATAGGAACTTTTTAAAATCCAAATAAAACTTAAAAGAAAATATAAAAACAATGAAATTTACTAAATTTTTTTCCTGCACTACTTCGGACGATTATTCTACACCTTTGTACCTGAAGAGGTACCTTTTTTGAACGTTCTCACCAAAGTTTACCATAATATCTTTGCTCCATAATGGGTCTGTAAAAGACCAACACTTTAACTGAAGAGGGAGATGATGAAATGAATGCCAATAAACTCTTAGGTTGTTTTGGGGATATTCAGTCCCAGATGACTGAGGATGAGGTGAGCTCTAGGTTACAGTACACTTTCTTCCCACCATTATTCAATCTGTCCCAAACACAGAAATTCATACAGGAATTCCCAGGAGAATTCCCACCATGCAGGGGAAGGCTGTGACAGAGGTAGAAAACTGAAACTGTGGTTGCCTTAAGATTCTGCTTGTTCCATCCCACAAAGTGAGTGACTGGGGTTTAGACAGTTGTGCTAACAAATAGCCAACTTCCAGTTGCAGTTGTTATTCCACAACATCCTGACAAATGCATAACATTCCTCAGAGTGGAAAAGTAAGTTTGCTGTGAGAACTACTACTACCTCTGAGTTAACTGAGCTGTGAGCTGCAGAGACCCGCTGTACTCTGTGGTACCATCTAAATAAAAAAATCCACTCTATATGAATACGTCATTTTCTTCACTTAGTGCTGACTTGGTTTTGTCTCTTGTGGACTGAAATGAGAAGATGGCACGACATGCTTCTCTGACATATGTATGCATCACTAACTTCCTGAAATAACAAGTACACTGCACATCTGCATGGGGCAATGGATGGTTCTTAAAATGCACATACATATTTTATAGCCTCATTATAGCAGACTGGTTTTATATTTCTCTTTTAAAGTATTGTATTTTCAATAAGATATTTTCCCATTGTGACAGTCAATCTAACAAAATTATGATAATTGGATTTCTCAACATATCATTTGTTGCCCTCTGGGTGAAATTCACATGCTCTCTAATGAACTGATGAGATTTGAATGAATCACATATTTCTTAAGTGTGAGAGAATCAGATATTTTCCAGCAGCATAAGTATAAACACTCATAATTATTGTACTTGATTCCATCTGAAATGTGAGAAGAGCCTAGGTAGAGAAATAAAATAACTTCATGTACCATTTCATTTTAAAACATAACTGCTGGCATAAGAAAATCAGACTTAATAAATTCTAGCGACACAAAGAGTGGGGTTTATGCATCCAAAAAGGTTTTCTTGGAAAATTTGTCTCTAACTATGTTGTCACATGGTTGGCAGTGACTTATGTTCCTTAAATCATGTGTTAAAGGTAGAGCTCAGAAGAATTAGCTTGTTGTTGGGAAATTTACCTTCTAAATCACATTTTTCCCAAATGCAGCATAGCAGCAATTCCTCTCCTTGGAAGAGGACCCAATTCATCTACCTCAGAGAGTCACATTAACTAACTGGCCACTCTAAAGAATTAACTATTTGGGCATGTTTCTTTTACCCAGATGAGGATAAACATCCTGTAGAGTGGTTGAGTAACCATATGACCCGGTGTGCTTCCTAACATCTTGCAGGAGGCAAAGTGACTAAAATATTGTTCTGTTATATTAGTGGAAGGATTTGTCTGTTTTAACTCAGCCAGCTTGATCTAAGGTGTGTGTGTGTCATAACTGATGAACGATGAGGAGAGAAGAGGGATAAAAACTGATGTCTAGGTTTGTGATGTACAGCACCTTTTCTAATTTATAAGGTGGTGAAATTGATGTCTACCACTAATAGGGTTTCTAAGTATAGATTTTCCAAGTATAACTTCGGGCTTTTATCACAAGGCAAGACAGAAGAAGATATCAGGGAAACAGAAGCAAGAGAAGAGATAAATCCTTTGTCCATTTTCAGATCTTTCTTAATCACAAGGAACCAATTGAGACTGGCCACACCCAGTTTTATCCGTGAAGAAAGTAATGAAACTGGTAAAACTACCCAGTATATTTGCATATTAATAAGAAAATTCAAAACAATGTTTTCCATCATGAAACTGTTCTCTGGCACTGATAGCCTTAGCTTGCAGATGTCCCATCTGCAGGTATCAGAAAAGGCTTCATTTGTTAGGGCTATGAATCTTATCTTTTCTTACAAGCTGAATTTTATGAGACTTAAGGACTTCGGATTTTTTCTTTAGGCAGGTTGTTTAAACTTCCTTGGTCAACATCAGAGTTATCAGAATTGGATTTTTTTTTTTTCTCATAATTCTCCAAGACTCTGCTAGGGGTTCATTTCTGTACTTAGGCACCTGACCCTAATAATCAAAAATGCTCTTCAAGAAAAAGTTGATAGCAGGGCTGATTACTAGAGGAAGGATAGTTGTGTAGCTGAAGGAGGCTACAGGGGGACTTAGGAAATCTGGAAAGATAAATCTCAGCTATTTCCCCACAGTTGCCATTTCTACTGCATTAGAGAGGAGTGGACAAGCACCTACTGCCTACTGGAGCTGAGCTGACATTAAACAGGGCTTAGAACACACCCCTTGTAAATGACTACAGTACCTGAAATTCCCTCCACTTGCTTTTCAAAAGAAGAACACAGAGCCCTTCTTGCAAGGCTGCTTCCCACAGCTGTTGTAATATTCCGAAGCTGAAGAAGAGGTCTCTAATACTGCTGTCTGGGATGAATTCTGCTCCTGGGTGTGTGTATCTGATTCAAATCAAGGTCAGCATTTCTTGAACGCTAAAAGTAGATAGTGAAGGAATGTCTTATGTACTCTGAATTGAATCATCTCATAAAAAATAAATAGACAAAATCAACATTCAGGAACACATTAATCTGTTATTGAGGAGTACTGAGACAAACAGAAGTCCAGCTTGCTGGCAAGTAATTGATCAGGAAAGCTTTATTGCAGTTTTCATTTTTTGTTGTTTTTCATTTGGTATCAGCATACCAAACTATCAAATGAACATTTTCTAAATGTAAGTGCCAATTCATGATACTAAAAAATATTGCATAAAATACATTATTTTGTATTTTATTGAATAGGTGGGACACACAATGCAGAGTTGCTCAGTCTCAAATACTCCAAGCATTTAAAATTACTTTAAAATATGAAATATTTATTCATGTTCGAGAAAAAAAACCCTCCTGTTCCTCTAAAAACGTAATAAGAAGAACAAGAAGTTGAATTTTTCTAGTAAATTTGTACAAAGGAGACAGAGCTTTGCCTTTAGAACTATACCTATGGTAGTAAAAAACATTTTTCTTAGAAGCAAATAGGTAACACAAGCCATTATGCCCATTTCTTATTCATAAGTTATACACACAGATAAAGCTGCGTGTGCATGGGTTAATAAATTCTACATTTTTTAACTTTTTAACTTAGTTCTCTGTATAAGAAAAAGGATTTACATAGGAAGGAGGTATTATTTCTCTGCTTCTTCACATATTGCAGGGTATTTCTCATGTATCCAAATGAAAGTCTTTTATTAAATGCAGTTTTTCTTTTATATATATATATATGAATGTGGCAACTGTTTTCACATCTAGGTAAGTTTATTTGTTTAAATAGCTCACAAATACAAATGAATGGCTTGAAAGGAAATAGGAATGCTTGCATGATGGGATATGGTTGCTGAGTGATGTCTGCAGGGACTGCTTAGTGTTGATAAATAACTACGGAATTTGTCTATCAACGTTTTGCATAAACGTCAGTCATAGAACTTGTGGTTGGGTTGAGGCAGCCCTGAATGACAATGTATTTCTCATTTATGTACAAGCTTTAAAGGGGAAGAATAGGGAAACAGAGAACTTATCTCAGAGCAACATACGTTTTTTAAATGTAGGTGTCCTCCAGCAGTTTTCTGCAGTTGCTTCCTGTGAGATTTTGCAGAATCCAAACAGAACCCAGATGAAATCATGCCTTTGGCAGGTTAGCAAAGTAATATGAATGTGTTCCATGCCTAAAATATTACATTTCAAAGACTCCTTTAAGTCAAGTCCAATATCAGATTTGTCAAATCCATGGGCTCTTAAAAATTCTTAAATTAAAGACTGTCATTTCAGATGTGAGAGAAAGCTAAACAGAAAATGCACTAAGAGCTTAAGTTTTACACTTATAGAGACAATTAATAAATTCTGTTTAAGAATCTGAAATTCTCAGGTACCTCCCCAGAGCTGGAACAGTAACAAGAAAAATACTATAGGGATGGAATAGATATTTCGACAGCCTATATTTCTCCTTGTATTTATACTAGAACAGATCTTTTCATGTTAGAGGAGTCTGAAACAGCTCATCGAAGCAGCACACAGAGTAGCACTATTTCTCTACCAGTGCACAGAGCTCACTCTGGTTTAGCTCTGCCTCCAAAGCAGATAGAGACATGCATATAATCTTCACAAACAGGCCCCAGTGAGTTGATAAAGCACAGCCTGATATAATTTCAGATTAGGAGGCCCTAGAGCATTTCTTTTGTATTCAACTTTTCCCTAATTAGTCAACTTAAAATAGACTGAGATTGGTATGCATAATAGCTATGACAACATCTTCATAGCACCAAACAATCTCTTTGCTTTCAAGATCCCTGGTAAGTGATATGTGCGGGCTTATCTCTCCTCTCTTTGAAAATGCTGTAAAACAGGGATGATTTCAGGTTGCCCTTGGTTTACACAAATAGCAGTGAGAACAGAACCAGGACCAAAGGTCTTGCAAGCATTGTCTACCAGACTGCAAAGCTACAAAATGTTACATCACAGAAACTGGCCACTGCTGGGCCTGAGAAGTTTCGGGAGGTTAGAATTCCTCCTTTCATAATTCCTCATCATGAGAAGGTTTTTGAGCTCTAAATGACCCAAGACTCATCTTTTCTAGGACAGCCTCAGCATGTCTACAGAAAATAAGTTGTGACACTTTGAATCTAATACTCTTGCTACTATATACAACTGCACAAACTGCAAAAAGAATATAACTTCTGTTAGCTTAGGTGTTACTTTGGTTACATTCATATGTCCTAAAATCCCAACGGAAATGAACAAGCTAAAGCTGTCTTGTGTGTTAAACAGGGAAGAGGGTTAATAGCAGAGAAAATAGTGTAATAAAATTAATGGTAGGGATCTTCTATAAGAAGGTATTTTTCCTGTTGAGACAACCACTGCTTGGTGCTCTGCTTGATATGGAGTAGCGTGATCTTCCCTTTACTGAATTCAGTTGAACTTCAGAGGACCTGGACAATGAAAAAAAAATGGATATCTGTGGGGAAGGATTTTTGGCAAAAATAGTAATTTAAGAATGTAATACGTTAATTTATTACATGCATCTTAATAAATACTCTTTTTATTGAAAAATTTCAAATCGGAATGATGCCATCAGAACCATATTTTTAAATAAATTTAGAGCTAAAATGTGCTTGAGGAGGACAATAGTACTCATAGTAGAGATTCAGATACTCTCAATATGAAGAACAAAGGGATTCCTGCTTGCTTTTCTCTGGACATCTGGAAATGTTTTATTTTTATTTTTTATTCCAGCTTTCATGATTCTCAGACTTTCTAAACAACTATTTTTTCATTGATTGAGGTGGAAGTATTAAATTGAATAGAATGATGAAATCCACTGAAAGCTTTTACTTTCATATGCATTAACTGAAGAAAGACCTTGGATAAGATAAACAGCATTCAATAATGACTTTATGTTCTGTCATCAATTCTTAACCCAAAGTCAAACACCAAAAAAAAGGTCAAAATGTGCACAAACATGTACACTTCAGTTTGGTGTGCACTTTTTGGTCTGGGGAAATAATTTTCAGAGTAATCCAAAGCTTTAAGAAAAAACTGAAACCCATAGAATTATTTAATTAAAATGACAAGGAGAATAGTTGCTTAGGGTCAGATGGATGCAGGAAAAAATTTTCATCTGGTTTCAATATCATGGAAAATAATAATTTTGGAAGAGTGCATAGGGCCAAGCATTTACTGAGACTGAGTAGTTTACTGATGTAATAACTTATAAGTGTCAATGCTGTTCTTGCTGCTTATTTGTATATCACTTGTAATTTTACTTATTTCAGATAAGCCCTGAGACTGGAAATACTGAAAACACTTCACTTACTCTGTCCTCTACTTAACACTGTTAACATACTCAGTACTTTTCTATATTCCAGTCTCTCCTGAAACTCAAACAAACATCAAAGATGAAACAGGAAACCTGTGGAAGAGACTTCTACCTCTTTTTAATGAAGTTTATTTTCAGGTTTGTTACTTTTTAAAATCCTGGGTCCTACAGTTGTAGACAAAAAAAATCCTGAGGAAGTGATAAATTATGTCTATGGAATAGAATTTTAGATATTAGAGAACCTCAGCTTAAACTCCTTGATATTTGTTACAGACAAAATATGCATATATATAAAATTATTAGTTCATGTCATATGTTCTTTCTTATTCTCTATGTATATATCACTATAAGAATGATTCTAAATGCATCCACTGCTCTTATCTGATTAACAATTTGCATAACCTCTGTGGAAAATGGGGGACAGAAAGAATTATAGTTTTTTTTAAATATTCCACCAGTGATTAAACATGTCAGTTAAGATAATTTAATTATAAGTTGACAACTATTTCAATTTTAGTCTTGTCCTTAGTTATTTAGTTTATTTAGGCATGTCTCTAGTTATTAAAAAAATAGAGTTGTGGGGTTTTTTCGTGATTTTGTTTTGTTTTGTTGAGTTTTTTTATATCCCCTGTAGATATTGTGCAGGGTACAAAATTGTGTTACCTATAGTTTGCATCTATTTTCTTTTTTTGAGAAAAGTCATTCTAGATCAAGGAAAAAAATATGTTCTTATCTGAAACTACACAATGTTGCTATAATAATTGCCATATTCAGTATTAAGAATGAAAAAGGCAACAGGATGTAACAGGTAACAGCTAGTTAACCTATAACTCTGCTGAATTATTATGTTTAAAGATATCTTACTTGATTGCTTAGTGTTTCAGTGAAGTAGAAAATTAATGTGGTCCTTCTAACTGGGTTAAACAGGCAAATATGTTTTACATGGATGTATCTAATGTAGTTTTCTGACAAAGGAATTTGGCTAAAATCTTAAGAATTATACAAATGCCACTCTAGACCAAGAAAAAAAAATATGTTCTTATGTTACTTTTAAAGTTGTTTTTTATTTCTGCCTTTTGTTTTCCATTTTTAGTTACACTTATCATCCTTTATTCATTATTTTAAAAGCTTTTATTTAACTGTTTCCTTTTTTCCCCTCCAAACTCTTGTCATATTGTAGTAGTAAAAGCAAAATACTTTCATTCAGAATTGGAGGAATATTCTTTTTCATTTTCTCTCTACTGATTCCTTCTGAACACTTTTTTTTTCCCCCACAAGCCTTGAGAATTAACTAAGAATTTTCTCATTTTCAGTTTGAAATCAGCCAAAAATTGCTTTTGATTTCCACATTACAATACCCAACACTTGAGATATGCCTAGATGCTTGCTCCCAAGTTGTCCCTGTGAAGCATCCTGGGCTCAACTACTTTAGCTGTGACACCACTTCAAAATGTTGGAGGACCACTGAGACCTTCTCTTGCATTTGTTGTTCAGCAGAAATTTGGTTTCTTTGTGAAGACAGCCAGCCTATAAATTTCACATACATTTCCAAGTGATATGGCCTTAAACACCAACACCATATGGGGCTTGTCCTCACCACACACTACTTGTGCACAAGGACCAGGGAGGAGAGGACAGCTCATGAAGGCCAGCTGGTTTCCGCACAGGCCCACACAGCATCTCTTCCTCAGCGGTAGCTATTAATATTGCTACACAGAGGCAGACATGTGGACACTCATTTAAATTACTATTTCTTTAAAATTTCAATTAGGATGGAATATCATCCCAGCAGTCCTTTATGGGATCCTTTTCCCCTGTCAATCCTCATGTACACTGTGCCCTGCATGGCAGGCACAACGGCATCTGTGGAGACGCGCTGGCAAGTGGGGGTCTGCAGGGGTGGCCTTTGTGAGGGGACACCACGGGCTGCCCCAGACTGCACACTCAGGTCTGCAATGGACCCAGTACAGGTGAAATACTGAAGAAAGGACAAAAAACATTGGGGGAGAGAGGAGGGAATAAAGGGGGAGAAATGAAAGCATTCGTTCTCCCAGGATGAGAGGAGGGAAGGAGGCACTTCATGCTTGGGAGTGATATTTCCCTGCAGCCCATGGAGAGGACCACTCCAGAGCAGATATCCACAATATAGTCCGTGAAAGACACCCCACTGGAGCAGGGGGATGTTTTCTGAAGGAACTGCAGCCACTGGAGAGCTCACACCAGAGCAAGTTAGAAGTGTGAGGATGAAGTAGCTGCAGAGGAGAACTGATAGATGGTGCCCATAGAGCACCACTCTCCCTGCACCACTCAGGGCTGGGCAGAGAAACCCGAAGTGAAGCTAATTCTTGAANAATATTTGCCTTCACTTCTCACAATCCAACTCGATTTGAAGTGGCAATAAATTCTCCTGAAGCCAAGTGTCTTTCAGCCACAGTAGCAGCTGGTAATCATTCTCCCTGGTTTTACCTCAACCAGTGATCTTTCTCACTCTGTTTTTTGTCCCTCCCACTTAAGGGGACAAGTGATTGGGTGAGTGAGTGAGCAAAGCAACTGACTGAGAGGGAATCTGGCTGTTTGGCAAGGCTAACCCACCACACAATCCCCTGTTTAAATTAGCTATCCAGGCTTCCTTGGGAACCTGGAACTGAGGTAATCCACAGTTGTGTGTTGTTGGGTTTTGCGTGGTTTGGTTTTTTCAGGGGTTTGTTTAGTTTTGTTTATTGAATTATTTGTTTCTGTCTCATTTTTGATTCCTTTAGAGAGCTTTCTGAGAAGGATCCTAAAAATTCTGGAAGGTAAAGCTGGTTGACAACCTTAAGTCAACCCAGCCCCATGACATCTGAGAGGACAATGCTAGTGATTGCCGGTGAGTGCAGGAGTTTGCTCCTCATGATTTACAATGCCCTTGGGCATGCTCACTTACTTTTGGCAAGCACTGATTTTTGAAAATTACATTTTTTAAATTGATTACACAGATGAATGAGAGTGTCCTATGATCAATACAGGAGGGCTTTGATCCATTTTTCATAAATATACAGATTTTTTACCTGTCTCATTGCAATGATAATGGAAAAGTGCAGGGTTTGTAGGGGGTTTTTTCCTTTGGCAAAAGAGGAACGAAATAACTTCACGTGCCTTAAAAGCATGATAAAATTGCAGATGGGTTATAGTGATATCACAGAAATGTATTGAGGCACTCCCAAAAAAGTACAAAAGTATATAGTTAGAGATACTATTGGCTTATCCTAAACTCCGTAATTTAATTAGGAATTAATTTGTTTCTGTAACTAGGAAACCACTTCAAAGTCTCTGGTGACATGGTAAAAGAAATTAACTCCATTACAGGCAATATAGTTACAGTTAAAGATTTAGGCCCAGCTGACTGTTTTAGATTGATGGAATCTGCCTGCAGGTGCAAAACAAGCAACTGGCGCTAGTTAGAAGTCAAATTTGTACAAGACCTAATCTTGGATGTGACTGGAGGAGATGCTTACAGCATATGCATTTATTTGCATAGAATCAACTGCAGCTAGGTGATGGAAGGAGAGTCCTGGTGATGAAATGTCCCACAAAATAACGAGGAATGGTCCTTAGGTTCTAGAGACATACATGTTCAACCAGGGTATGAAGTTAACAGAGAGGCTTACTCCAATACTGATTAATGCCTGAACTCAGTCTCATAAGGCTTCAAAATAGAATGTATAGCAGACAACCAGGTGGAATAAATTTTTAGTGAAAGAAACCTGAGTCAGTGTTAAATTCTGAAAATGGACCAATAGTGAAACTGTGATTGTGAAACTTTCAGACATGGAAGCTACCAGCCTTTGCTTAACAGCCGTGGTCATTGGCTTCATGTCCTGCCTCCATAGAGAGATGAGCAGGAGCCAGGAAGCAACGGTGATCTCTTAATCTCATCAGTAAAATCCAGATCTTGGATTTTGTCCCAAACACTTGACATTTTTTCCCGATCTCTGTTTCCACTGGGGAATCGCCCTTTGTTATCATCAGAGACCTTCTCCCTCTTCTGTTGCTTTTCCCAATCTGTTCCTCATTTTTTTAATCCTTCTCCCTCTCAATTCAATTCTGATCACTTCATTAGCTTATATCTTCTTTTCTCTCCTTGAAAACTATAACCAAATAATCCAATTTATAGACAGACCTTCAGACTATTGATGCCATTGGCCTTCCATAATCCCGGACATTTTGCTGGATTTACCCATTTGTTATGTTATTTTTATCCCTTGTTCTGGTCTCTTTCTCTGTCCATACTTTCTTTTTATACAATATAAACCTCTTGGTTGGTGGGCTGTTTTGGTTGTTTTCTTTTAAGGAATTTGTATAATATTTCACCTGAAAATAAAACTTCAACAATAGTGAATATGGTGTGAAAAGATGCAATTTGTAAGGACAGGAGTAGAGAACAGTTTATAGAAAGGAAAATCAGGGTTCAATTATATCAGATTCCAAGGCTTGAAAATAATCCTTTTTATAATCCAGTCTGACATCATCCCTGATTGCTTGGCAAGAGTTGGAAGATTTTTTTAAAATTAATTGATGTTTTAACTCTCTGATTTTTAGAAGGAAAAGCTTCAATCTGTGTTTTAAAATGTGTGCCAGAGATGCACATACATAAACTGTTCCAATTCTTAATTAATCTCAGTGCTATAATAAAACACAGTTTTATCCTAGTGTAAAATTGCCTGTTTTAAACTGTAAGTCACAGAAATATTTTATGCATTTATCTGATAAAGAACCTTCAAACCAATTTCTCTCCCCCATTAAATATTTTTACATTGCTGTCAGTTCATCTTATGAACTTCTCTTATTTATATTCTTTTGTAAAGAAACGATTATACAGTCTCCTTTCCTCCTATTTCTCCTTGTAATCCTCCTCAATTTTCCCTTAGAATTTTATTTACCCATATTAATATTTCAACTCTTGAAAAAGTTACTTGATTTTTCAATAACTTTCTGAGGTCAATAGAAGGTGTGGAGACTTTCAGATGTGTCCCTTTCAGGCCTGCCATTGTCATTAAATCTGGGATTATAAATATATCCTGAGTCACATATTTTAGAGAGACACATTTTAGCTATGTATTACACCCACAGAGAGCCATGCTCTAATGTAATTTCACCTGATTTGTATGGGAGTAATTAAGATAATTTTTTAATTAAAAAAAAAACTTGCAAACTTTTGCCATTGATCTAATCTCATTTTAATGTTAATACTTAATTCATACGGACTCTAAACTCCTCTGTTTCAGTGGTCTTGCTGTATTATTGTCAGTATTGTAAATGAGGAAATAGCCAATTCTATAGTTGCTTCTACAAAGTAGAAGGGAAATAGATATTAAGTATTATTTTTCCCCAGTGTTGCTATTTGTCATCTAACTCACACAAATACAACATTCCAGTTCTAATCCTAGTGGTGCCCTCTGGATCTCTTTCGTTAATTCTGTTACTCTATTGACCAAAGATAAATAAAAAAGTCTGAAAAATCAAATGCTTAGGATTAGATCAAGGATCACAAACTAAAAAACCAAACGACCAAAAATTTCACAGATCTTCCAAGTTAGTTCTGGACAGCACCTGAACTTTCTGTTGAGTATTATAAATTTTCATTCTTCCTATTCAAGTATGTAATAGTAGATATTATACCAACTATCTTTTATCTATGTAGTTTTTAAAAGATATACTAACTTCTAGCAAAATTGTTGGGTATAAGTAGAGCTAGAGAAAGTGAAAAATGAGATATATAGCTATCAAATCAAGAACTAATTAGAGCACAATTGGAACAGCTCACTAATAGATTATGGAAGAATGAATACTAATGATATCTTATACAAAATTGCAGTTGTTTTTATGAAGTACTTCTCATTGAGCAGGTTATTAATATATTCAGGGTAAATGACCCAAATATAATTTCTCTATATGTACACACATCCAAAGGAAGAATGAATATAGGACACAGTGGTTGGATTACTTTGTTGTAGTGACTCAAGAGAACAAAATGTGCCTCAGAGACCATTAAAAGTTGACATACAGTGGTTTCCAGGCTGCTCTGGTTTATACTGGGGATATTAAACGGTTCCAGGGCCTCTGGAATAAGGATGGCAAAACTCAGAGGCATTTCTACCCCTGGAGAAACTGAGAAATTACTCAGAAATGGTAATGCTGTCCAAATTTATGGGATAGCTATTCATATTTGCATGCAGCTTGAAATCTCAGACACAGAATGTTGTGTAGGAGAAACATCAATTCAGAAATAATTTTGTATCTTTTCTTCTTCATGTGACCTCTGCTCTCACACTGGTATTCACAGATTTGTTCCTTTCTTTCTACAATCTAAGTTATGAAATCCTTTTAAAAATTGCCTTCAACGGAAGCAGGAATAAAAACTTTCTGGAATTAAAGTAATTTTCACTCATTCATTCTTATCCCATGTAGCTTTGCTGTTTGCTTTTAGGGTCACTGGTTCAGTTCTACTGTTAATTGTTTTTTACCAAATACTTGGAAGAATGATATATAGATACATATAAAATTTCTCTGACACATTATAGTGCCAACATAAGGTCACTTTAGTGAAGAACAGTATAAGCAATTTCTGATTATTGCTGGAGTCGCAGTGTGGCAAAAATCTTCCTTCATTAACAAATGTCACTTCTTTATTTATATGTATTTTTGTAAATTTTTCTATAAAAAAGGGAGATTATGAGAAATATATATTCATATTTTCTAGTCTTTCCAAATTTTATTAGCTCAGGTGAATCACAGAAAAGGATGCTTGTTGCCATTGACTGACTCTTTAAAGCTTAGGCAAATTAAGTAATTAATGACTTCCATTAAATTATTTGAAGCATGGTTTCACAAAAGCTGAAAAAAAAAAACAAACAAACAAAACCTAACCAAACAAAAATGAGCAAATGAAAAAACAACCCAACAAAGCAAAGTGAGAATGAGTACAAGGGCAAAATTTTTTCACCAGTTCTATTTATCCAAAACCAAATTTCTTGAATACCAACTCTGCTCCTAAACCAAAATAAGCTGCAAGAAATCACACATCATTTTACAAAATCAAGTGCAGCATACTGAAAATGTGAAAACTAAAATCAACCTAGATAATGTTTTGCAATGTTTTTCGTGTCCAACATCATCCAGTGGAGACTACTTAATTCCACACAGCAAATTCATACTATATGTCCCACATGTATTTGAAACCAGAATATACTTCAAATCAATAATGATGAATAGATTCTTGGAGAAATGGATTCTTGGTAAAACACTGTGTCTATGTGTCTTCACCAAGAGGGATGTTCCTAGAAGCTGGATGAAGTCATGTTAGACATGTTAAAACAGATGTGATTAAGCTAATTTTGAAAATATAAGAAATTAAATAAATATTTCTAATTCAGTTCTCCTGTTCATTTATCTTATGTGAAATGCTATAGGCAACAGAAATAATTCTTTCCATTTCAACAAATGCTGGACTGCTTCCAGGGCAGGGCTAGTTCCTATCTGATGAATATTGTCACACAGGCAGATGTGACACTTGAGGACACATTTTAGTGGTGAATGTGGTGGTGGTACAAGGCTGGCAGTTGGGCTTGGACTTAGAAGTCTTTTCCAACTTTAATAATTCCATGTTTCCATTAAACCTTTTTGGCAGACTTCATGGAGTCTACAGCCTCTTGTTTTAGGCTTAAGCTGATCAGTGAAGTGACTCTTTATATGATAAAATTATTTCATTCTTTTACCATGGAACAAATATTAATACAAATGGGTACAAATAAATTATGAATCAGAAGACTATTTAATGGACAAAAGCTGAAAAAAAACAAATGAGAATGAGATGTAATGAGAATGTAATGAGAATATCTGAACTGTTAAGAGTATAAGATTATTATTTTATTGCTCTCCTAAAGTTTCTTTTTCTTTGTATTCAAGCACTGTTGAATCAGTTGTTTTTTAAATGTGTATAAAACATAACTTTCTTTCTGGACTTTTTTTAAATATTCATCCAGTATCTTTCTGATGAGCTTAATAAGGACTTTTTCTTTGCATGTAAGTAAATTGCTGAGAGAAAGGAGTTGGGATAAAGAAAATTACATCTCTTGTAATACACAAATGTATTATACCAGAATAATCACAGATGCATTATTCTTTCCTAAGCTATATTTTCCAAAAAATTAATGCATAATGAAGCAGAGATTAAATTTCATTTTTATTCTCTCTACTTTTTACTTTCAGAATAAAATTTCAAAATTCTTCTTTGAACAGATCAGGATCTCATGACAAGAGATTTCTGATATAATGGCACCTGTAAAGTTCATATTTTGGAGGCAGAAAGGTGATTGGTCTTATAATACCAGAGAAATACATTGTTACATCATGCTAAATCATTCACCAAAGACTTTAAGAAAGTAAATCTATAATTCAGGATAATGAAGGAATTACAGTTAGAAGCCATCATGGTAACTGCATTGACAATCTGACCAGCACTGATGACATCCACTGCATGTTCTGCAGCCTTCTCCCTGTGTGCCAGAGTTCCCAATTCCTCTTTCAATAATCCTTCACCTCTTTTGCCTACTCGTGCTAGAAGCTTGTTTCCCTCTGCTGGTTTCCACTTGTCACCATTTCCATCACATCCCAGTTTCATCGACGCATCATAAAAACACTGGTCACTGTGCCTTACTTACTCTCAAATATCTTACATATCTGCATCTTATGGTTACCCACATCTGTATGGCCTACCCTCCTCCCTTCTTACCTGTGTCTCCAGTCCTTGCTTTCCTTTGACATCCTCCTTTCACTGTTTTCTCATGGAAATAAATAATTCAGGGTCTGAAGATCTCTCAAGTGTTTAGGATAAGGAATTGCAATTGCAGGTACAATGCTGTTAAGCGACTGGACATGTACAATTAGCAATTGATTAGCTGACAATTAAGCAGGTAGGTGAAACAGATGGCTGTGTTAATCATTTGCAAGAGCTGAATACATTCCTTCTTCCATTTCTGTGTACGCCAAAATTGACTAAATTTCCCCCCCACTATATAGAAAAACCTCTGCAGCTTTAAAATTGGTTAGATAGTTTACAATATGTACCATGCTTCTTCAAGTGGAGAAAAGATAAATGATACCAAGCCTCAGCTCACCTGACTTTGCTATATCAGATTGTACAGGTAATAAAACTGAGGGTGAAAAGCCATATGTAAATGTTTTGATAACATCCTTCCCTACAACTTGAGAAGGGTTAGGCAGCTGCCTCATCTCAAATCAGTGAGCATTGGATGTGTCCTTATGAAAAATTAACGTATGTGGTTACCCTAGCAGGTGTCCCTGCTTATGCTGAAGCCGATAAGGAAACTTCTGCCAAGATCTGTGGAAACAGGCTCAAGCTCTTCATATTATCCCTTAATGTAATTGTTGTTCACAGTTTTCTGTCATGAATTAACTGTCTCTTAACAAAGGAAGGAGAGAACAAAGCACAGAAATAGTTGTTTTAAATGGAAAGATGCTGATCCTATATTCTGAACTGTGCATACACTGCTGATGAAATTTTGCAACTAGCTTATGCTAAGTAGTTGGAGTCAAGTAAAAATTATGGTCTGAATATATATTTTAAGAGCACATAGTTAATTACATCTAAACTGTACAAACACAGCACCTTAAAATATATATATAAGCATTATTCAAATAGTTAATCTCAGAAAGTATTTTGGTAATGCCTGGTTCTGTAACAATATTCCTGCACTGACTGACTCAATCTGTCAAGGAAACCTTTTCCCACTGAGCCAAGCCACTAACTCTGTTTCATTCTGATAGGTCAGATCAGCTTCTTTAGTTCCTCTCTTGTGCAGCTAGCAAGGGAGGCAGAAGGGTCCTAGTCCTGAAAATGAAATAACTGTGTGCTACGTCCACTTTTCTTTTTAAATAGGCTTTTATAGAAAAAAAAAAAAAAAAGTAATACAGTGAGAGTTGTTTACTGTTTAATCTCCTGTAACTCAAAAAGCTGTTGAAACTATTATGGTGAAAACTTTTTTCAGGAAGATTTTCTTCCTGGTTTGCAAAACTAGGTTTTAGACTTCAGGACTTGAAAACCCTCAGTTTCAAATGGAAATTATTACAATAGTTTTATTATTCTGGTGTATATAATAAAGACATGTCTCTCTGGAATTAAGAAAGCAACAACAGCACAGAAACTACTTCAATAATGCCCTAACATTTAAATGTTACAATTTATAAGAATCATTCCATTCAGGTATTAGCCAAAAGTTCAAAACTTTTTTTGTTTATCTGATAACATTAGTTTTTGATGAGCTTCTAAAAATGATTCTGTAATGTGCATTCTGTGATTTCTGTGCTCTAGAAGGGAAAATTCTGGATCCAATAATAGATACCTTATCTAGAAAGCCTGTGATCTACTACTTTCTTGTTCAGGCTCTATCTCAGGTAATTCACCTGCACCTACATAGATGCTGTCTTCAAAGAAATACAAACTTTCTTCTTGAATTCCATTTGCTGACAGATCAGATATTTGGAAGCCAGTAGAGATTCATGGATCTATGTAAGTTTGTGCCAGCTGAGTAACATCCACCATCCCTCAGTTTATCTGAAAGTAAAAGACTTCTTTTCACACACCAGTTATGTCTGCTAAGTGACAACAGTGTATTTATCCAGCACGTCATTTACAAAACCCAAATGCTTAAAATTGAGGAAATGAAATGTTAAGGATGCCATAAATCTTAGCGCTCAGAAGGAGTCTAAACCAACTCTTACTTAAATCCACATGAGTCTTTCCACTTATTTCAGTCAGAGCTGGACTTAGTCCATAATAAACAAGTATTTTGTCAAATGTACAGCCAGATATGCCACTAAGGGATGCTTCTCTGTGCATATGAATGGCTCAATATGACAGGGGCCGTAGCAAGAGGGTGTTGTGTTCTAGACATTTGGTGTAAATACAAACTCTATTGAGAGCTGAGGAAAAATTGCTGTAGTCAAAAACACCATTTCCCAAGTATGGGTATCAGCTATCTTTTTCTTCTCTGATTTATAATATTGCACCACTTATTAAGATCAAAGAATCTAAAGCAGAAGGGGAAAACAGAAAGGGTAAAGTCTGGCTCTTGTTTCTTCTCACTCGTCTAGAATCCTTATTATGAAAGGTATAAATGGTCTATCACTTTTCACTACCTGCAGTCTATGTAATTCATAACCCTCCAATGAAATAAAGCTTTTTCAAAGCATTTGAATAAATGCAGAACTATGTAGTAAAAAATTGTGGCATAGTATGTACAAAAGCAGTTCATCTTTCTCATTGGTTGAGTATTCAGTTTATTCTAAACCCATAGAACCATAGCATCTCATGATAGCTTTATGTGAAGTGTTCTTATTCAAAATTAGCAACAATGAAGCTTATATTCTCTCTACAAAGCTTGCTAGTACACAGTAGCTTGGAGCACCTAACAGTAAATCACCTTATTGAAATAATATTTTAAATATAGGCAAAAAACTTTCAGACAATCATTCTATTGCATGGCAAGCTCTTATTAACAGCATGGTTAAAGGAAAAGAACTTGAAGGACTCTGTACTTACCTCTTCTGAGGGAGCATAACCACATTGCATTTAGTTTTTTTCTTAAGGATTGTTTTTTTAAGATGTCATTAACCTCTCTAAATTCAAATAATAAAGATATGACTAAAATAGAGTAGAACTCTTCAAGCAGGATTCAATTGATAGTCATAAGATTGCTCTGTACATGTAGACTGGAGTGGCAAAATCTCTTTATGGAAAAGAAGCAGTGGGAGAAGCCCACATAGAAAGATCATTAAAATGCAGCTGGTCCAAATCTCTGGACTTGTCAATAAGTATATAAAAGAAACTTTTATTAAGCAGTGACAAAATTAGTCTACCATAACTCAAATTACACACATCCAAAGGGCCCATTTTTTCTGTATCAAACTCACATTACTAAAATGAAATTTTTTTCTAGGTAAATTGAGAGATGATTCAGTAGACTCAATTTTCATGAAAGAAAATTTTCAGAAAAGAAAAATATAGAATAAGATATTCTCCAGAAACATTTGCATAATAGTAAAATTATGATAGACATGATATTTTACAGGAGCATTCCAACAGGTTGTATTTATCCAGACAACAGAGGTGGTTTTAGGCTATGATCTTCAACACTGAAACTGATAGATCCAGGAGAATAACAGAAACTATCACAATATGCTGAAGAGCTAGTTTTTCTTATGCAAATTAAAAAGATGTTAGATACACCTTATATCACAGGAAATCCAGTAACTTCCTTAAGAAATAAAATAAATTCAGTCCCTGAACTACTTATAATCTTAATATATCTTTGATACAACTAGGAAGACAAAAAGAGAAGGTGGTGCAATATATACGTTCCTTGTATTCCCAACCTGCTTACTGCCCACCCAGTTGGTGGTTTTGTATGTACAGCATATTAGCTCCAGCTCAGCACTACAGGCTACATCTGGCTCCTTAAATCCATACGCAACATATACTGTATCGTGTGGTAAGCCTGATCCAGAGCATGATATGTTTTTACATATTTGAACCCAAACTATGATCTTGAAGCACTCATTGGACATGGAGACAGACTTTTGGCGCCTCTGGTTGGCTTGCTGTTATCATGAATTTTAATGGTGAAAAAATTGCATCTGTTCCTAACTGCCTTTCAGCTGTTAGTCACTGCTGCATAGCTGACACCAGAAACAGATGGGGAAGAGGAGAGATACTCTTTTTGTAATCAGTTCACGAACTCAGCTGGGACAACAGTTTGTGGAATAAATGGCAATGCTTCTCTATGCTTGACCTCAATCCCAGTCTAAACATCCAGTGAAGACCCTCTGAGATGGCTCTTGTTGGTTGCATAGCACTGCGCTGGAGCTGATAAGCCTCAGTGGAGATGGCACAGTTTTGCATGGAGTTAGTCCTTTTGTAGCAATTTCTGTATTTATGGAGCAATTAATCTGCAATCCAGATAAACCATTTACACTGACTTGTCCATGTCCATACCTGAGAGGATCTAGATCTGCTCACTCACCTGTACAATAGGCAAGACATTTAGCATTATGTATACTTAGGTTTTTCAGATTTTTATCAGATCTGATTTAGTTTTTCAGATATTGTGATGGATGATACTCATTAAGCTTGTGAAGTCTGTAATGCTCAAAGACAGCACCTAGGAAGTGGAGAGGAAAGTTGTCTGTTCAAATTTTCAGATATTGTACTCTATAACACTCTGGGGGATAGAACCCTCTGAATGGAATTGAGGGATTAGCCCTGTACTGAGAGGAAATGAGCATAGAAAATTACTTTGGGTAAAGAAATTTCCAAAACTTGGTGTCATACAAGGTGGCAAAACAAAAGATTGATGATTGTATATTCACAACTTGAATACAAAAACATTTCTGTAAGCCTAAAGAAAACTTTGGAATTTTTTTTTAACGTAAAACATAGCCCAGTATGTGATTAGCCTCACTTGCAATGAGAGTGTGTCCTTGCTTTATGATACTCAACCTGGAAGTCACCTTATCAGGTCCTTTTCAGCAACCTCCTTTTCAGCCTGTCACTTCTCAAATATGCACAGATGTGTGGTATGTGCTGTGCTAAATGCAGCTTTCTATAGGTGTAGACCATGGATTTCTCAGAGTAATTTTAGACTGAGGCTCTTCTAATGTTCATGTAAACTGTTGCCTTAAAATAATTCGTAGGATGCATTTGGTTTGATCATCCAGGTAACTGATGAAAATGTTTGATAAAAAATGGGGCTCAGTATCAATGATAATGTACCCTGCTGATAGTCCATCTGTGCTCATATTATTTTACTTGATGTATGTATGACATTTGATAACATTATTATTGGTTTGACTTCGAGGAGTTCAAATAATTTTTTGCAGGTGTATTATTAGTTTGTGGATTTTAGGGGGGGGGGTTGATCAGGGATTTTTTTGTTGCTTTGTGTTTTGTTGTGGTTGGTTCATTATTTGCTTTAATTAATTTATTTCTTATCTAGCCACAGACGTATTATTGCCAAAAATATTTTATCTTCTCTTGGAGCTGGAAAGTAACATCTTCTACAATCATAAGCTCTTTCTTTGCTCTCTGACTTGACCAATCTCTTTAAGTGACTCTGTGGTCTTCAGGATTCAGACAGCCCTGGAAAGAACATCTTCAGCTTCTGTGTTCCTCAGTGTTACTCTGTCTGGCTAAACTTGAACTGTGTCTTTGGGAGGAATGGTTGGCCTTTTGGTCTGAGGTACCTTTTCACTAGAGGACTTGCAAGTATATAATGAGCTTAAAAATGGTATTATGCAGTTTAGTACTTCTTTGGGCTTCCTGTTTCCTTGTAAAAGAACCTACATTTTCATGAAGAACATGACATTCCCTTAACTGGTACCTCAGACAAATCAAGCCAGTCTGGAAAAGTCAGACTCCATCACTGTTACCTGTGAAGGCTTTGACACTTAGACAAGACCTTCCTGAGTGATGATTTTCACTTGTAACTTGGTGCATTTCACAATTACACTGTTAGGCTATTCATCCATTTCCTAGAGTAGTATTGTCTCTGCTGCCCTGAAAAGCACTTAAATTAAAGTTTGAACAATGTATGCACATATAGAGACTTATAAACTTATTCCTTAAAAATCTCCTTTCAAAATACAACATTTCAATGTATGGCTTTATTTGTCGTCCTGTGACCTATTCCTAAAAATCAAACTTTGGATTAATGCTTTGTTCAAAGGATTTGTATTTGAGTTGTATGTTACATAAATGATTATAAAGTGCTTGGGAAGTTTTAGATCAGATTTTCTGTTTCCTAGCTTTACTTTTGGATATTTGGCCATATTGGCCTTTGCTGTTAGTTCACAATATCATATGTTCTGATTGTTTTATGCAATTTTCTTAAGATTTGGCTTAGACTAATGATTTGCCTAAACACTGAATAGATTTTGGTACCTTCTACTGTATCACAGTTATGTATAAATTATTCATATATAATATGAAAGCAATGCAGTTCCCTCAGACTGATAATTTTATGCTGTTCTTTTCCATGCAGAAGGATTCATATTTAGTTTAGGGAAACTACTGTTCCATAGACCATAAGTAATTTTCCCCAATTCCTTCAGTGATTATCCATAAATTTTGTATAAGATGAGGAAGGGAGTACTTTATTCACAGTATGATTCTTAGATGTAATGAAATATAAAGTATTTTTCTGGGTAATTACTGAGTTAGTCCCTTGATTTCAGGGAAAGTCTCTTTTTTTAATGTTTTTAAATTTGATTTCCTACTCCATTATGTTTTTAATTTTGAGATAATTACTTATTTCAAGTTTTCAGAGATTTGGAGGAGCAAATATTCTTTTACTATTTTTCTTGGGAAATTTTACGCTTGTGACAGATTTATTATGTTCTTTGAATGGTAGAGCATTTACCTGCTTAATGCAAATTCCCTTTCTTTTACCTGACAGCTGTTTACTGTGTGGCAAATACTTTCATTGATAATAAATTCAAATTTTCAATTAAGACCTCCAGAGCCAAAACTGTATAAAAGCATATGAGACAGAATATAGTCCAAACCATACTATTTTTAAAGACTGTCCTGCACATGCAGTGTTACTGAACAAGCACAGTTGAATGTTCTACTTTTGTTTCTCTGTCTAGTAATCACAAGAAGAAATTGTTGTTTCACAAATATCTTCTTCTTTTGCTTATTATGGTGAATAATATTCTTCACCAAATAAAAATTTGAACCATAAGAGATGACCACGGATTAATACTGATTCTTGTTGTATATTTCCCCTTAGCAGGAACATTTGCTTTGATATACAGTGTGGTGTGAGATTATTAGACAGAAAGAGACTTGAGGTGCCCCTACTGGAGTTAATCTTTGAAAAGATGATTCCTGAAAATTTAATATGGCTGCCTTCTTTTTGCACTACAGGGAAACTCAAAGTAATTTTGATAAATCTTGTAGAGTATGGCTTTTGAAGGAATGTTTATATCTGAAAGACATGACTTTGTAAGAGTACAACAGGATTGCTTGATTAAAATGTAGGTATATGATTTTATGTTTAACTGAAAAGTAATTCTTGTGAAGATACTTCCAAAATTTTTAGATCCATTAACTTGTATGCCTGTGAGAAGTTAAGAATAAACAAAAAAAAACCCCTACGTGTTGTACCTGGATGAGATTATGTGCTTTAGACTTTTAAAATACAAAAGAAAATAAACTGTGGATCAAACAATAGCTCACTAACAATTCATTGCTGTGCATTGTGATTTCAAGGTCCTTCAAGGAGGGGTGGTCCACCTTTAGGAGTATATGAGAAGAGAATGGTAAATAACACAAAATAAAACTCTATTCAATACAATGTTTATGAACTGTGCTTGGATACACGTTTCTGATCACACATTTTAAAAAAGAGATGTTAGGTATTATGGGTATCGTCTAGGCTCTTCCTATTCACTTTTTTATGGATTGGGAGGGGCAAAATAATACGCATTAGTGATAAGATTGCAGAGCTGTTTAAAATTATAATGTATAATGAAGAGGAGCTACATGTAAATAAGAACCTGATTTACATTTTTGGTTCTACATATAAAATCTTCCACTCATTTGCTTCAGTGTACAAATCATTAGATGAATATAGTCTTATAGCACTGGTGTTAGAGCAGAGAACTAAATTCAGAGATAACAGAAATTGTGACTATTTTTCCAGTGTGAGTTCTGGTCCATAAGTTTATGTGGGAGGATGTTGGTGGCTGGTTATTGTTAATTAGCCTAGTTGTTTAATTGATTGGATCTTCTGTGAGGCTCCTGCCTCACCTGTAGATCTATAACTACAGAAAAGTGCAACTCATGTTGACATCAGGGACTTCATTTTCACACCTTTGAGGACCAAGGACTGCTTTAAAGAGAGGGTCTATCTGACCAACTGAGATTAAAGTGTCTTTGCCAATAGGTTGGCCTACCTGGTGAAGAGAGTTTTAAATTGGGAATGAAAAGAGAGAGATGAAGATGCCCATTTCAGTAAGAAAGTGGTGAACAGAGTTGGCTATCAAAGGGTGCAAGTGTGGACAAGAGAAATCGAAAAAAACCAACACTGAAAAGTGGGCCATCCCAAGTGTTACACACAAAGGAAATATTTCTACACTTTTCTAAGGAAACTGGAATGAATGGAAGCCATCTGATGTGCCTGTACACTAATGCACAGCCCTCATGTGAGCAAGCAGCTGAGATAGATCAGGTTCTGCCTGTGAAAGTGTGATGAGGATTAGCCAGCAGAACAGAGTGAGAGAAAGCTGTCTGCTACCAGCTGCCTGATCAGGAACAAGTAGATGAGGCCTTCTTCAGACAACTGGGGGAAGCCTCACATTCACAAGTCCAGGTCCTCATGGGGACCTGTAACCAACCACCCTGAAAACTGCTGGAGCATTCCCAGAACACAAGCGGTTCCCAGAATATAAGCAATTCAGATCTTCACCACTACATGCTGGGGGCCAACTGGCCAAAAGCAGCTTTGCAGAAAAGGATCTGGGCATTCTGGAGAGCCAGAAGTTGTTCATGAGCCAGCAATGGCAGTGTGTCTTTTTGCCAGAGGGGTCTAAGAGCATCCTAGTAGAGTCCACAACCAGGAGAGTTGACAGCTGGGTAAGGTAGATCCTTCCACTTTAACCACACCTGGAGAGCTGTGCCCAGTGCTGCACTCCTTGAGTTTGGAGAGATGTGGATAGAGTGGATCAAGTCCAGAGAAGACCCACAGAAATGATTAAGGGCTAGGAGCGGATGAGAGGGCAAACACTGTACAGTGTGGAAGAGAATAAGCACAGGAAACCTTATTGGTGTGTGTAAATACATCACAAGATGAGATAGAGTATGGGGTCAAATACTTCTCAGTGAATGGACAGGAGGCAATGGGCACAAAATGAAGCACAAAAAAAAATTGTTTAGATGGAGGACAATACCTCTTTTCACTGTAACAAAGATCAAACACTGGAGCAAGTTGCCCAGAAATGTTGTGGAGACATTAAAAACCTGACTGGGCATGTTCCCAGGCTAACTGCTCCAGATGACCATTCTTGAGCAGAGGGACTAGATAATTTCCAGAGGTATCATCCATCATCCACTGTTTGTTGACTTTATAAAGATAATTCTTTGCAGAAAATTTTTTATTTTGCAACCTCATAATCTGAGATAAACTTGCTAAAAATTGTACTTGATTTCCCAGAAAAAAAAAAAACACCAAAACAAACCTACTCAGAACGAAAAGATTAAATGAATATACAATCTTTATTGAAAAGTTGTGAAACCATAAACTGAAATATGCAACTACATGAATAAAATATAGCTACAGCTATACAGTAAATATTAGGAAGCTTTAGTGTATTTTCAGCAAAGCATCATGTGGGTTACCATTAATTACTTAAGGCTGTGTCTCAAGATATAAATAAGGCAGGGATCTAACTTGTTTCACAACTAAAACATTTCCCATTCCTAGGAGACTGTGTGCAGAGATTAAGTACCTACATAATTTAAAGGAGGAGAGGTAGTTCCATTGGTTTATATAGGTTACTTAATTAAGTCATATCTAGGCATGTTTATAAAATAAATCTTGTTCAAAATCACAAATACATCATCTTCATGCCTTGCTCTATAAAATTGCTATTTTTTCCTCCTATCACAAAATTTCTTGCTGCTAATTCTTTAAAAATTCAATTCTACACTTTTTAATAAATCATTCCGAATACCTTTTCTTAAAACACACATAACAATTTTAAGTACAATAAATCTGATTTCAAGAAGGTAAGCTCTTATAAAAATCCAGTCTCAGTTGATTATTTCCCTTGCCTCTTCGTGCTCTAGAAGAAAATACTGTGTGGAGATTACAGCCTTGTAGAGCTCAAAATTACGGTAAAGAGTATCATTCATTCTATGTAAAAGCAAATCACAGAATAATGGTGTAAACTTACACAGTTTTAATATGCTTAATTGACAACAATATATTTTTCCCTCTAAGCTAATTTAAATTTCTACAAGCATCATGTTTAGTTTTACATCATTTTTCATTCAAATCTAGCATTTAATTAAGGCTAGCAGCAAATTTTGACTTAAGTAGTAGATTGTAATCTATTAATAACATCCCAAACAGAATAACCTAAACAGATAAAGTTTAGAAAAATAAGAAGAAAATGCAGAAAATCCAAGATATAGTGTGTTTAATAAATAAAAACTAAAGAAGAAAAAAGCATGAAAATCATTGTGTGTGACATTTATGTCCTGACTTTTTTCAATAAGCCAGTTGACTACAAAAGTATCTATATATATCTGTTTTTTTGGAAATGTTCATATGTGTGTGTATTTGCTTTAAGTCAGTCAAAACAACTTTGTCTGAAAAAAAGAATGGGAAAAAAGTTCCCCTTTTATGTTTCTCTTGCACTGTAGTAATATTTATGCAGTATTTGGCTCCTGAAAAGACCATTTTTGAAACTAAATTGCTAACTTGTATTAAAGAAAATTTTTTTTCAAGCAAACTGGCCTCCTATTTGTGTCCTTCAAAGTAAAAATTTCCATTCTGGATGCATATACATAGCTAATTAGTCGTTGCCATGTGTGAAACTTTGTCATATCTGTGTTTCACTGTTCTTTAGTTCAAATCTTTAAAAATGTATATTAATGAGTAAAGTTTGTTTTGTTTACTGCTGGCTTTCCTTGGAGCCAGCAGTTGTGAAACCGTGCTTTGCTCTTTACAGTGAACCTTGCCAAAAATGTTAGTCTGCGATAGTGCCAGGGCTTTCACAGCTGATGGACTGAAAATCTGTTTTCCTACTAAAACAGAAATAATCACAAATGTTGAATCCTGAGGCTTTAAAAGAGATATTATAACTTCATTGCAAGGATCAAAGCAGCCTTACTTTGTAAATTTGATTAAGTTGCATTTGACAGGAAATGATTGTAAATAAAATATGTTTTGAAAAAATATATGGGTGAAATACTTACTTTAATCACCTCTCTCTTTTCTTCAAATCCTTTGTGCAGGTGGCCATTGGGATGGAAAGAAGGAGATGGGTTTCCTAACCCTTTAAGCCCAACGCCCAGCAAAGATTCTTTGGTAACAACAGCTTGCCCAACAGGAATGCTATAAGGATAGTTTGCTTTGCACCAGCTAAGTGTTGAACCAACAAACATTGAACCCCATGTGCTCCTAGCATCCTTACTGAGATAGATGAAATCCTAGAAACCTTATGTCTAACAGTAGGTATTACCATATGGCTCACAGTGAAGTGCAAGAATTCAGTAATGTAGTGATGGAATAATCTGCTCATATGAGAAGCTTGCTCTGAGCATTTGCAAGAGAATGTTCATGGTATGAGTTCCTATGAGTTCTGCTAAATAATTTATTTTAGTGGCATCATCTTGGAAAGGCTTCATAAAATACATGAAGTGAAAAATAAGGAAAAAATCCCTAACAGAAAGATATTACATCTGTAAATGACTGCACTAGAAAAAAAAAAAAAAAAAGAGGCTTCCTGAAGGGAAAATAATGCTTTTATATGTAACAGAGGAAATGAAGAGAGGTGCTGTTTAAAAGCAATAAACAATAAAGTGGTGTTCTTTTGTCTGTTGTAAGGAACAGACAAAGAGGAAAAAAGAGGAAAAATTCTAAGACAGGAATAGCATAGTGACTACATCATTATTCTGTGTGTAACGATTAAAACATTTATATAACATATGATTATTTATGAGCATATTTTTAAAGAAAGAAATGCATTTTGATGTGGAGCCTCTGAATAAAGCTGACGAGTTTATTTATTCTAATAAGCACTTGTATAGAAAGACTGCAAAAGACCATAAGTAAACAATTAGTTGATGATTTAACTCATGGCTCTCTTAAGTGACTCTTATTTCGCTTGTTTCTTCTGATATAGTTCTATGCCTTTTATCAGACTTGTTATCATTAAAATTCTGGAAACTGTAGATAAAAATGTTTTTGAGTAATTAAATTTTATTCACAGCATTTTAAAATAACCTCTTTCAAGGAACCTTTTAAATTCAAACGTGCTCCAGCTCTTCAATTAGTAAATTACTATGACCAAAAGTACAATAGAAAAAATGTCCTCTATTTTTCTGGATCAACTGGAGAATTTGGAAATGGCTTTCTTAACTATTGTACCCATAGCTATTGTTACATGGTCGATGATTTTTAGCTATCCAGCCCCAATTAATATTAATAGGAAAGTAATAGGAATAATTTGTTACAGTTATAAGCTACCTCAGAAAATTTGCACCAATGGGGAAAACTAAGCAGGAGAAATTAATTCTGTCATTCTCTTCATGAGCAAAAACCCAGAAAGGATCACAACGTAGAACTGTACCCTTCAGGAGAAAGAGGTACTCCAGCAAAGTACTAAGGTTGCTGTCAAATGTCACATAAACCTTAATTAATCTGACATAATCTAACCTTTCAAATTAGACACCTGAGGTAGGAGATTATTTCAGTGTAGGAGTACTCCTACGCTTCCCCTGTAGTCAATGAAGGAAGAAAGGCATCACTGAAACCTGACTCAGGTTTCAGATAAGATGACTCACTGTGAAGTCATGTATTTCACTTTTTGTTAACTATTTAAGAAGCACCAGTGTTGTAAATTTGTTATCTGAAAGTCGATGAGAGAAATCCCTTAAATATCTAGTCAGTCAATGAAAAGAGCGAGCCTCTCCACAGGATGATTCCTTCTACTCTGGGAAAGACTCCTGAGACACTCTAAAAGGGCTTGACTCCCTGCAGCTGTGCTGTGGAGGCCTAGATGATTAGTTCAGGCTCTAGTAATACTACATGTTAAACAGCTAGTTAGGTGGGACTAATCTTTTCCTTAGGCTAGTTTCTTACCCAAGTACTTCACTGAGAAAGCTGAAGCTAAAGAGGAACGTACCTCACATACAATGCAAGTGCTTGTGTGCAATTATTTTGTTGGTTTAAAAGAGCCATCCACAGTGACTGCTGAGTTTCTGAGAGTCACACATATTCTTTGATTTTTTAAAATATTCAAGCATGTCTATAATACCAGAAAAATGAAAGCCTAAAAACTAGGCTATACAAAGTATTCAGGCCTCTATAAATATAGCTACTTGTAAGAGACATCCTTAATCACCTCTCTACTGCTTTAAAGTCTTAATGACCTTTCAAAATGTGGTTCCATGTGGCCAATTAATGCCCTTATATTTTTCTCCTCTCCTAATTTCTTTAACTTTATAGCTTTTGAATTAAAATTGAGCTATTTCTGAGTTATACTGACAGAAATAAATCAGACAGTTGAGAAACAAAACCTCTCCTGTACAAAATTCTAAAATATCTTTTAATTGTTTCTTCACTGAAGGCAATCTTCTTTCCCTTTCTCAGGCAAACAACCTATATAACCTCCTAACACAGCACTGTGACAGGTGTAGGGCTTCAGTGTTGTCAGTTATAATCCTTTATATGTCACACCTTCAATCATGCAATGGGCCATGCATTTTAAGCAGAAGTCTGTTTTCTAGTCTGTGGCAACAGAGTGCCAGGACATACACTGTACAACCATATGGGTGTCTCTTTGCAGGACATATGTTGTACATCCTTAGGCAGTAAAGCAATTAACAAGCAACTGTAAAGTAAATGTGATCTCCTCTGAAAAGCTCCAGAGCAGCTTCAGTTTTTACAATTATATTGCTAATTTATTCCATGAAGAGATTCAGAATGTCAGAGGCAGGTATGGAGATCATAAATGAAAGCCACACTAAGGTAAATACAGGTTTATTTTCAGGAACAATTATTGCATTTTTAATGTTAGTAAAGCATTATGAAACTGAAAATGTTCAAAAAAGTAGTAACATTCAAAGGATAATGCTACATAAGTATATAAAGACACAGTAGATGAAAAAGACCATTCAGTATTTTTATGACAAAGCAGAATGCAATTATGATCAGTAGCATATTTTCCTTGTTGGCCAATGTTTATATAGAACATCATGGGAGAAATCTATTTTTATTCTGCATTTTCTACTGCTGTGGTGAAATCTACTGTTGAGCTTGCTGATGGTCACAGCTCAGCAGAGGCACAGCTGCCACTGCTCCATGTGCCCAGCTCTGGTCAATAGTGGCTGCTTTGCAGCTGATTCCCAAGATTACAGACGCAAATAGGTCTTCCTGGTAGCTGACCCTGGACCAGTCTCTCCAGGAGGCTTGGACCTCCTACTTCCTCCAGCAGCCAACTCTCAAACCCTCTTGTCTCTCCAGTGTCCAGCTCTTGGAACTTCCTCTGACTAACAGTGCTGGTGAGTAATTATGTGCTACACAAAATTAGCTGTCATTGATTTCCAATCTGAAAACTTTAGCTTCAGCTGAATATGCTATTTTCTTTTGCTAGAAAAGAAGCTCACAGTATGCTTTTTTTCACACTACTCCTTATTTTTTTTTCCTATTTTATTACAAAATTTTATGTATTATTTTCTATGAAGGCAATCTTTCACCATACTTCATGTAGATTTTTTCATACTCTTAATTACTACTGTTAGCTTTCTCATAATGTTTTCTAGCATGTAGTTGGGAAGCTTGTGATCAAATATTCTTATCATGTAAGCCAACATGTAAGCCATCTCACATGCAACTGAGCAGAAAAAACATTAAAAAATTAGAAATGTATTGTTTCACGTCTAGGAAAAGGATGGTATAGAAATCAAATGATTAGGAAGATGAAAAATAAGATCCAGTGACTGATACTACTACTCAGTGATAAGGTAGGTGTTATCCACTGGTTTGCTCTGACTGTTGCAGGGACAGAAAATGCCAGTGTTTGGGCTGTGAGAAGCCTTTCATACTCAAGAGGTGCAGAGTACAAAAGGTTAATGACAGGAAAGGTGAGTGAAACAGGTGTTTCTCTTTTACGTGTTTGAAGCTAAAAAACCAAAGAACAGACTTGCTAGACTCACTAGCTTTGCTTGTTCTGATGCTGGATTTTATTTTTGGAAAAAACTTTTGTCTTTAAGACTTCTAATTTGTCCTCCTCAACCACAGTATATACAAAAAGTGTGGAAAGTCAATCCTAATGTTAGCTACATTGGCAGCAGAACAATACAGATTAGAAACAGTTTATAACTTTCAATTAAAATAACTGTTCTTCTACAGATCCTTTTGTACTTTGAGAAGAACCTCCTTTGTCATGCTCTGAGGCTTTTCTCCCTTTGATATCCCTGGTAACACAAAACACTAACAAGTTTCCACATTTTATTGTCTGTGAGTGTGCAATCATGGCATCTGAAGGTCCCTGTCAGCAGGTTCACACCTCTGGGTGGCCAAACACAATGATCAGATGAATGGTACTTGGAAAACTGACCTACTAATGACTGCATTAAGAGAGACCTCACTTTATAAGCTTTGCTTTCTGAAATGTTTATTTTTCTAGACTTTGCAGATGTAGCTTAGAAATAACTTTGATTCTAACTACATATAATTAAGGTCTAACTGCACAACAAAAACGCTTAGCCTCCTTACTATTTTGAGCCATCTTATACTATTTAAAGAAAATACTTCTGTGTATAAGAAAAAAATATTTACTCCAAAATTAAAAACATATTTCCACATGGGTGTTCCAGGGTTCTTCTGCGCTGCCAGTTTTAGAAATATTTTGGCTGAAAATTATGCTGTAGCCTCCATGAGGTTTTTAAATTATTAAAATACTTTAGCATTTTTCCATGTTTTAGTATTTCTTTTTACACGTAATTTTTTGATTTAATTTTATTTTACTTTATGGCTTTAATGTAGCTTTTTACAAAGTTTCCATCTTAAATAAAGATTTGGAGTGTGAAAAACTTACTACTACAAAACAGTTTTATATATTTCTCTGCTAGTGGAATGTCTGAAATGCACGTGAATTTCAACAGCTAGAAATTAGGCTAAGTACTCTGAAGAAATTCCGTTTCCATGGAAGACAAAAGGAATTTTATCACTGACTTCAATAAGGCCAAGAACTGACTATCTACATCCTTCTACACTATAACCCGGAAACTCTCCTGTTTAAACCAAGAAGAACTGCACTTATGTATGGGAAATAGAAGTATGTTGCATAATATTTATTCAATCTTCTGTAATCTTTATTAAATAAGGAAAAAAATTTAACCTGAGCAGTCGCTTAGATGGTTTGCTGACTTCAGTTGGTTTGAATTCGGCAGTATGAAGTATGACAGGAACAGGCAAAAGGGAGCTAATGGACAAGAGCAGTCTTTTCTGTGCTTTTCTTAAAACTGTGACACTTGGCTCAGCTTTTTCTTCTTCATGTTATGCAGTTCTTGAGCTGAGCAAGGAGTTCCTATGCTTTTTTTTCTTCTGGAAAGTCTATAAAAAATATTTTTCCATCTCCTCTTCCAGCTACAGCTTTGGTCTCTCTTCCTTATCTTCTTCCAGTACTTAGTCCTTATTTTGCTTTTCTCTCCTTCTAATATCATTCCTTACTCTTTAGTCCTGGCAGCTGAGGATTTAATGTCATTGTTTTTGAAGGTATAGGGAAAAAGCATAATTCATATTTATAACCAAAACCAGTGATCTGTTTTACACTACATATCCTCTTTCACCTGAATTCTAATTACTTCTGTTCAGCAATTTGATGCCCCTTTGCCTCCATAGCTGTATCAACAGTGGTCTGACAGGACAGCTTGTAAAAGCAAAGCATGAGTGGATGAAAAGAGAATGAGGTATGTCAGATTTCCATAGGAATGGGATTTAGATGGATTCCATGATTTGCAGATGAAGAGTGTGTTGGTTGGTTGGTTGGCTGGTTTGAGTTTTTGTTTGTTTTGTTTTGGTTTGGTTTTTTTGGGGAGGATGTGGGGCAGTAAGAGTGATCTCTTTTTAAAAACTTTGTCATCTATGATTTTAAGAGCCATCTTGAATTTCAGTCTTGAAGTTGTGCTTGGAGTTGCGCTTATCAAAGCCATGCCAAGAATATATATCCTCTCGCTAAATCTGGATGGGAATCAACTGTGATAAATATTTTTAAAGAGGGGGGGGGTTAGCCCTCAGACAGCACTGAATTGCTGCAAATCTTGTCCACTGCAATTCTGACTCTCTAAATGGAAAGAGGGGCTGATGAGTTGTGTGGGACTTGTAACAAAGTACAGACAAGGTGGAGCACAAGTTGTATAATAATGACTAAGGCTTCAGGTCATGGGCACCTCGGGTTGGGCACCATAAATTTCACGTAGTGAAAACTTTAGAGCATTATTTCTTAGTGCATGAAGAATGGTGATTAAATAATATCTTCTCATATAGTTGGTGTAAACATTGAAGAACTGTGTTAGATCTTAGGGTGACAAACAACATGCAAAAACTCATGACAATTCAACATTCAACAAAATTCACCATTTTGTTTTCAGCGTGTACACACAAAAACAACATAGAACCTGAGAAAAAACACTGACCACAAAACAAACAATATGGGAAAAGAAAATATTGTTATTGGCTTAATACCACTGATCTTGAGTACTGAAATAAGTGGAGTCGTGAGGAGAATGTCGTTGCTTTTGTTATCACAATGCATATACTTTAAAGACTGAGGAAACACAGGCACTGGAGTTTTTGCCTGTGCTTCAAACAAACAAACAAAACTGTGATGATTCAGAATTTACTGATTGCAAGTATGTTTTGTTTCCAGCTGATAACCTCTGTGCTGGTGATCTATAATTCATGGGTTCCACTTAGGATTTCTGGGCTGGATAGAATATTCGAGTATTGCATTCAATTTACTACAAAGTGTTGAATATTTTGTTCTACCTTCTGCTGGCTACTGACAGTGATTTTTTCTGTTCAGAAAAGCTTCTCTTTAAATTAGAACTCCTGTATAATAATATTGTCCCAATGAGAGAATTTAATAATACAAGAAACCAGCATGTTTAAATACATAAACTCCACAGTAGGATAGAGAAACTACAACAACCCGCAAGCCCCTGCAATAGCAGCAGTTACTGCACTGAGAGAAAGATCAAGGTGAAGACTGACATAAAAATTCACCATTTATTAGCTTGAAGTAATTATTTAGTGCAGCTGAGGCTGCAAAATGGGAGTGAGAAGGTGTTTAAATGGAATTTCCAGGCTAAAATAATTCAGACCTCTTAGCAGTTTGAAAATAAGTTCTCAACTCTGTCTTATTCTTGTTCAAATAAGCTACATCCTGATCAAAATAATTATTTGTTTTGTAGATGCTAAAAGATTAGTTTTGGGAAAGTGGGCATTCACAGAAATTGTTAAAAATTGTATTAAGGAGCAAATACTTTACAGTGTTTAACTTGCTATATATACACAGTAAAAAAGTCTTGTATTTCATACAACTTTCTCCCTGGTTCAAATGTAGATGTTAAGTTTTTTTCATTCCTCAACATGGTGTTGAATAGAGAGCTAAGAATTTCTCTGATGTGGCAAAAAGTGTGCTGCACTGACAACAGGAATTTCTTTGTAAAGAAGCTGTGTGGTTAAGCTGTACTTGGTTTCTATTGTAAAAGTTTGTACACTTATCAAGAGAAAATGGAAATATTTCTTTCTGAGTTGTTGAACTCCTCTTTTGTACTTTACATGAAGTTATGTATATTTATGATTCTGTGGATGTTAGCCGGAGAGCCAAAAGAAGAGCCTCTTACTCAGAATTGAATTAGTATTCTGCTTTAGTGCCAGGCCCACTGGGCTGGTGGAAGTGATACATTTCAGATGAGACACATTGTTTTGCATAACTAAATTCTGGTGAGAAGTACCCATGTTATCAGAACACTGGAGTATCTCAAATGATGAGTGAAATTATACCATGATCACATTATCAGAACACTGGAGTATTTCAAATGATGAGTAAAATTAATCCATGAGCTCTAATCCTACATGAGTGGAATCAGATTTGTTTATATTTAAAAAAAAAAAAAAAGTAGAATATCTGTAGATTTCCACAAAAGCGTTGCTATGTATAGAGTTATACTATTATCTTATCCTTTGAAATGCGAAGGAGGTTCCCTCCATTCTTACATAAAAAAATCCCCAAACCCAACAAACAAACACAGCAAGACACCCAAACCTAAGTAAAAAGTTGCTCCTTGTAGTGGATGAAATAATATTCATTATTTTATCCTACATTACGAAAACTACTAGTAATCCTCTTTGGTAAAATTGAATATCCTTTAGAGATGCCTGCAAGTTACTCTTAGAAGTTAACATACAGAAATAGGCAGGCAATATTGTTCAGTCAAGGAGCTTAAGAGTTTTTTCAAATTAACTTTTTCAATGTATCATTGAAAAATTTTTTATCTGTTTTCTTTGGGGTTTTTTCTGCACAGTGAATTGTGGTTCCACAATCATTCCAGTCCTTTTTCTTATATCCCAAAGTTTTATGTGCACCTGACTGTCTATTTTCATACCTGTGCTAACCTTCAGTATAGACAACTTGTTCTTTTTCTTTCAAGTATATCTACTAGAAATTCAGTTTCACCTCACTCTCACAGGAACCCCAGTCTTTTCCATGTTCTTTATTTTATTGATATAAGTAATTTGCTTTTAATCGTGAATTATAAAATATAATAAACTCTGATGCCTCTGCTTTCATTTTGTGTTTTAGATGCTTATTCATAAGCTTGGATCTGAAAGCATTGTTCTCATTCATTCTTATGTCCTTGGAATACAGATCAAAATTATGCCATTTACTTAGAGCGATTTCAAGCCTTTTTCTCTTGAAGGAAACAGAGTTCTCAGTTCAACAAGTTTCATAAGCTACCTCCCTGAGTACACCAAATGATCTTATGCAGTTGGGTTTTCTTCTCTTTATTTAAATATTAGAAAATTAACAATTCAATCTAATATATTATATGACCATTTTTTTTTTCTATCTGTACTTTGTAAAATTGCAAACAATTCTAAAGCCAAATAGCCGCTCGGTGGTTTAGGAATTGTTTCACAATTAAATTTGCTTCTATTCCATTCAGGAATATTTCTTTCTTCAGAGTACTAGTTTAAAACTGTACTTGAACCACACTTTTTAGGGGCAATCTTTCTCATAATTCTGAAGATCTTTACCCATTTCTGACTAGCACCCTAGGTGACTGTAAAAAGCTCTTACAATAACATAGTAACGTACCTTCGCCCAGGTATCCAAAGGTGCTGCTTATAGATGCCATCGGAAACTGGAGATTAGATTTACATGACTAATTAACCTTGCATCCATTGGTTATACCAAAACTGGAGCAGATATTTCACATGAAAATTTGGGTCAGTGTGAACCCTTTGCTTTTTGATTTTTCTGATTCCCTATTACTTGCATGCTGTGCTTTTAGAGAACAAAGCAAAGTGCCAGGTACACAAAAACAATGGGAGGGGGAGAGGCAAAAATATTTTTGTGAGAACACTGAGTCACCAACATAAGCAGGAATATTTTTCATGTTCATCTTAGATAATTGTTCTTCAAAGGTTACAAAATCACAGAGTCCTAGAATATTCTGACTTGAAAGGAGCCAACAAGGATCATCAAAGCTAACTCCTGGCCCTGCAAAGGACACCCCAAGAATTACATCATGTGCTTAAGAGAGTTGTCCAAACACTTCTTTGTCAGGCTTGGTGCTGTGACCACACTACCCTGGGGAGCCTGTTCCAGTGCCCAACCACCCTCTGGGTGAAAAACCTTCTCCTAATATGTAACCTAAACCTCCCTTGGCACAACTTCAGGCTGTCCCCTCAGGTCTTGTCACTGCTCACCCCAGAGAAGAGATCAGTGCCTGCCCCTCCTCTTCCCTCACAAGGAAATTGTGACTGCAATGAGGTCTCCTCAGTTTCCTCTTGCGCAGGCTGAACAAGACCAAGTGACATCAGCTGCTCCTCATGTGGCTTCCCATCTAGACCTTTCATCATCCTCATTGCTGTCCTTTGATGCTTTCTAATAGTTTAATATCTTTAATTGTGGTGCCCAAAGCTGCCCCAGCTCAGAGCAGAGCAGGACAATCCCCTCCCTTGCCTGGCTGGCCATGCTGGGCCTGATGCACCCCAGGACAGGGTTGGCCCTCCTGGCTGCCAGGGCACTGCTGGCTCATGTTCAACTTTCCCAGGTCCCTTTCCTGGCACTGCTTTCCAGCATCTCATTCCCCAGTCTGAACACACATCCAGGATTGCCCCATCCTAGGTGCAGAATGCAGCACTTGCCCTTTGTAAACTTCATTCAGGTTGTGACAGAGTCAAAATTTGTTTCTGAATAGAATACACCCAGCTGAAAATACATACCAGCTTTTATAGCAAAATATTATTCGTCTAGAAAGTTTCTATTAAGTTATCTATGGAAAGAAATTTTTTTTTCAGGAAAAGTATGTCCTCACAAAATCAATTTTAAGCAATAAGCAGAAAACAAAAGTTCAGCAATGTTCTTTCTAGAACTGATACAATTTCAATCCTAATCAGATATCATTTAAGTACATTATAACATCCTTTGTAGTGATAAAGAAACAAAATAAAGAATGCATACATAATTAAAATATCATGTTCTAGTAATTTTCGTATGGTTAGACAAAATCAAGTTATAACAACTTCTTCAGGGATAATTGCCAGAAAAGTTTGAGAGAACTCAGTACTTAACTGAGACATTTTACAAGCCTCCCTTTCTCCAGAATGAACCCACTCCTGAAACCAAACCCTTACATCTGAAATGTCCAGTGGACATTCGATTATGGTACAAGTTTTGGTTTTCTTTTTTGTTTGGTTGGGGTATTTTTTTTTTTTTTAATTATTGGGGTGTGTTGCATTGATTTTTTTAGTCTTCTCTTCTGTTTCACAGTTTTATGTTTTGGGTTCCTTCTCATGCTCTAGTTTGTAAACACTGGCAATTGTTTATCATAACTTCAAGGTAGTTTACATTCTTTGTCTTAGAGATATGGACAGCTGATGGACAGTTGTCCAGACCAACGGGATGGGGAGAGGTGTCAACCTTCTCCCCCAATCCCTGGCCTTTTTAAAGATACTAGATATTGGAGTCAGACTTTCAAATAAAGTAGAGTTTTAGTTCATGCCTTCTGATCAAAGTGTGAGTGTGTGTTTGTGTGTGTGTAACAGATTGCGTCAGGGGTGTTGGGTTTTTTTTTTTGGTTGAGTTCAGTCTTCAGAGAGGCCAGAAAGAAGAGCAGGTCTGCTTTCCTTGGTAGGGCCAACAGAAGGGTTGTCAGTGAACTGACCGATTTTCCCTTACAGAGAGGCAAAAAGGAATGACAAAGACTGTCCATGCTGGTTAACAATATTTTCCACTTCTTTTTTTTTTTTTTTTTAAGAAACATGCATTTTAACCTAAAATTGCAGAAAAATATCCTTTGTATTATTAACATATCCATTCATTTGATTGCTATACATCCTGAAAGGGAAGAAAAAAGCCTTTAGTTAACCATGTGTTGAACCTGGAGAAATCCTTTTCAATTACCTTGGGGGAGATATGTTTCTATAACAGTCAAAGGAGAAGCTGAGAAAGACATGGAAAGGTGATTAAAAAAAACCCAAACCAAAACAGACAACAACATACCCAAACAGTTGCAGCTTATTCCCTTGTAGAGGAATAAGTATTCTACCTCTGCTGCTAGATGACAGTGAAAACAAGTTGTGAGTTACATTGTTGGAATAGGCAAAAGATAATATCAAGAGGAAAAGCCATTTTATCCTCAGATTCAGTTACAACAGAGGAAGCCTGACAAAATGAATGCTGTGAGAAAGGATATGTTGTCTGTTTATAACTATATTAGGGTGGCAATCCCCTGGGAAGGAAAATAGCAATTTAATTTAAAGTCTAGACATTAACACTGAAAACAAATGAGGATAAAGTAGCATGACTGCACTTGCTGTGAAAATTAGGCTTCTGTTTGCAAAAAGCCAAAATGAAGCCAACCCCAAACCATTTAAAGACTGAGTTTTCCTGGTTACTTTCCATAGTAAGAGACTAGACCCTTCACCCTGCAAGGATGCTATTATGTTATTTGCTTACAATCAGTCTTCATGCAGAAATATCAGCTGCAGTGGTCTGTCTCATGCAAAATGTCAGGCTCAATAGTTTGAATAATCCCTTTTTACACTAAAGCATAATGAAGTTTAAGAATTTGCACATGCTAAACTGGGATTTGGATTCTCAAATACAAATTCCTCTTAAATTATTACAGGTAATTTTTTAGTTGAAATAATAGTTCTTAGTAAAAGTTTTTGAACTGCATGAGGTGGATGAGGTCTCCTGTGTCATCACATGCAAGGTAAGTAATATATTGTGTTCATTAATCTATGTCATAGGAGCATTGAACATACAACAGCTATCACATTTTCTACATTTGATAGCACCTGAGAGGTCACTGCTAAGGGTTAAAGACTTTACTAGCATAAATTATGAGACTTACTGCTAGGTGAAGATGCACCACAATAAATAAGCACTTAAATCTGGGTTTCAGGTAAATAGAGAAATGATTTATTTCTTGCATAAGAACTTGGGGAAAAGACTGGTAATGTTTTCTGTTGGTTTTCTTTGCAGAAACACTTCTTCCATTCTCCCTTTAATTTTCAGTATCACATTTTTGAAAATTCCCAGATATTATTTGGAAATTTATCTTATTAATAGAGGTAGATTTAACCATTTATGTAGTAGTAGTCAGATGCTGGTTGGACAGCCTTTCATATAACTCCTTAATTTTCTAAACAAATTTAGCCTAGCTATCTTGAAATAATGTCATATTACCTTGTAAAATCTAAGCACAAGTGAAGCAAACAGCACCTGAAAAAAGAAATGTGCACAGTCCAACTCTTGTGATATGACTGTGTTCACCTGGCCCCAATACTTCCATTTCTTCCCTTCCCAGATTTTTCTAGATACAGCCATGAGGTATTGTAAATGTTTCTTCTAAAGGGGTAAATTCTAAAGACAGTCTTGCTATACAACAGACCTGCACAGAGTACTTGAAATTCTACTTCTTTGAGAAATTAATAAATACGCCTTATTCCATTAGAATGTTAGTGGAGGGATTCGAGGTTTTCATTTTCAGCTTCTAAAGCTCAGGAAATTTTTCAGATAAATTTCCGATCATACTTTATGGTAAAGCATTGTGAGACTATAGATGGCTCCACAGGAGCCTAAAGGTTTTATATGTGTGAAATCCATGATCTTAAAATTTGATAGTGTCCCTTTGATATTGGATAAACCTTAGGTCTCTCAGCTTTAGATTAAGGATACATTTCTGAAATATTTACTACCAGTTGTAATGTTTATTATGGGTGTTGTTTCAGAAAAGTCATGAAGTTTGATCCTTAGCTGCCCTGGAGAAGTTGTACAAACACTGACATGGTTCTGTACCCCCTCTCTGCCAGCTTGACTTTGCTTTAATCTTGTATTTAATTTGGAGACATTTTGATTCTAAACTTGGCTAGATAACAACTGGAGAAGATTGTTAGCAAACAAATAAAATCTCATGAGCTAAAATATTGTGTAGGTACACATATAATGTCCAAGTTGCTCTTTAGGCTATAGTCCACTGTGAAATATCAACACATATAAGCTTGGGAAATACAAGCTCATAATTCGTCCAAGGAGGGTGTAAATTTAAACCCCCAAACCAACCAACCAACCAACCAAACAAAAATCACAAACAAAACAAAACAAAAACCAAACTAAATGTTTCTAAGCAAAAAAAAGCAAAATATTATTTAAATAATATTTAAACAAGGCTTCCAGTGGATTACACCTATCCCTCTGTGTCTGTTTTAATAGATTCTTAGAGAAAAGTATGGGGGTTTTCTTCATATTTATTCATGAAAGCAATACAGAGTTTCTCTGTTCTTTTGCTGCAAGTTCAAGTTTTTGTTCTCACTATATATGTTTACTTTTCTCCAAAATCCTTTTTCTTTCCTCATTATCTTTGTGTTCTTTTCATGACTTTTTTTTTACCCATCATACCAGAAAGCCTTCCTCTTCTGTTCTTATTTGAGTGCTAGCATCACCTCTGCATTCCTTGTTCCTGAAGATCTCCACTTGCTTCCAAGTAAATAACTAATGAACTTCAAATTAGCTTGATAGACAAGATTATCTATTTGCCAGTTTTTAAAAAATTATAAGTTTTTCCCTCTGTCCTTCACACATCATATCTACATAAAAATGAAAAGCCAGGGGGTTGAGAGCATATTTTACTGCACCACTTCACTTCCAAGCACAATTCTGACTGGAAGCATTAGATGATCCTGGATTATAAATATGTGATAATAAATAATAAACAACTAATACACAGGGCCTGATGTCCATTTCTACAATTATTAATACTGCTAGTTTTTTTATGCTCATGAAAAACCATCATTAAAAAGACTCTGAAAAGACAATTATCTAATGTCCTCACTCAAGAGGACACTAAATACAGCACATCTGGATAATTCTTATTTAGTATGTGCTTAATCTGTTTTAAAATTTTCATTAAAAAAAATTTGGCTTGGGGACAATGAATAAAATACCATTATCATATTTTGGTTTACAGACTGTTCTTTACTACCAGCTTTCCTGATTCATAAATCTTCCTTCCTGAAAATTAAGCCCTTTACTGGTTGTGAATATTAACTGAACATTGTGCTGCTTACAGAAACTTTTTAATTTGGGAAAGTATTATCATGTCCTTCCTTCACCTCAATTGTTTATCTGGGGTGCAGTGTTTTCTTGTTCATTTGTTTTAAAAATAGAAAACGTCACTTTTTTTCAAACTTCTTTTCATAGTTCATGTTTGCTTAAATTTATAGTCTTTTGTTTTTTTCCTTGAAGTGTTTCTGGTTTATTTACAGCATTTTTTTAGCAATGATGTCCAAAACTGAACACTTTATGCTACTCATAAAAGCTAGCAGAAGCTTATATTAAATTTTAGTAATCAGTAAGAAATTAAAAATGTTTACCTTCCTTATGCAATATATACCTCATCAGAATGATATCTGCTTTTCTGTAAAGGAATTTCCTTTATCATAAGTTTAAGATGGTACATTTTCATCTCCATATCCTTCGCAGGAGTACTGCTGCCCAGATGGTAATTTTGAATTTATGCATTTGCAATTCTTTTCCGAATGTAATGTTACATTCATGTCTTCCTTAAGATTTACTAATTACATGTGTTTTCTCCGGCTTATCAAAATAATTTTGAATTGTCATTCTGCTTTGCAAGCTCCTTTCATCCCTTTCCATTCTGGTATCATCTGTTAATAGTTATACTTAATTTTCAATCACTAATGGAATCATTCAGTGGCATAAGAGTCTGAACAGCTTTTTAAAAGAGTGTACTTTCTCTGGACTCTCAGAGCATCAACCATACCCTGGATATGGGCTTTGGATTTTTTTTACCCAGTTAAGTGTGCACGTTCCAGCAATTAGATTTTGACTATATTTAAGTAGATTGCTTAGGAGAATGTTAATGTGCAGGGCGCAAATGACCTGCTAATATCACCATCTATCAAACTTTCCCCTTACCCAGAAGCTAGTTAAGTTGTCAAAGAAGGAAAACAGATTAGTTTATAATGTTTTTTAATGATAAACCTCTGTTGGTCACTTTTCTCACACTTTATTGCCCTCCATTTATTTACAAATTGATGAGTCATTTGCTTCAGCATCTTTCAGGCATGCTGGCCTTGTAAAGGTACAGTGATGTTCACAGAGCTGATTATGTTCATCGAGCTCAGTCAGATGTAGCACTGAGCTTTGTGCACAGCCATAGTCACTGTTACCAGCCTCAGCTGGGAGTAGCAGCTTTTTCTTTTTTGATGTTCTGGTTCCTGTTCTGAAGATGTCACCTATTACTGTTGACTTTGATCTCCTTATGCTAACAGTTCTGATTTTCTTAGCTTTTTGAGTATCCCTTTAGATTACTCTTCAAAGAGTAGAATGATGTACAAAAAAAATCCAGAGAAGATAAAACTGGCTTTAGCTTCTGAAATGGCTGCAGCAATATTTTTGCTCTTCCACTGACGAATGTTTCTAACTGTTTTTCTTTTATTATATCATGTTGTTAAAATTTTTGCCCAGCTTCTTCCTCTATGGGAATATTTTCCCTCAAAACTTTGGAAGTGGTTGACAGTTAATTCTGCAGCCACAGGGCACTCTGCAGGTTCATATTCCAGCAATGATACCAGAGTATGTCTGACAGGCCTTGTCTTCAGACAAATCCAGACACTGGGAGCTCCCCCATGGAAGTGTTTAGATCACAAAGAGAGAGTTTCAATATGCTGGCAGGCAAGACTCAGGAAAATCAATCTGAATGACTGAAAGGTATGCTTCAAAGGTGGACACGTTGAAAATCAATGAAACCCCCCCCTCGCAAAAGGAATAAAAAATGATCTTGCTTATACTCAGAATGCTTCTCTTTGAAAACAAAATATATTAAATTAAGACCAATTCAGATTTTGAATCAGGCCTGCATAAAGTAGTTCAGCAATATTTAATGCTCTAAGAATTGATTTAGATTTTCTGAGAATTACTATATTAAAAAGATTCACTGTTTCTTCTCTTTCTGTCTTCTGCAGCACTAGGCACACTGCTTGTACTTGAAACAAACAATGAAAAGTACGAAATGGTTAATATTTCTATCTTCTGGTTTTTGTCTGCCTTGAGTTATATTTTTAAAGGATTTTAGTGGAGGCATAAAAGCAATATGTTAGAATAAGGGTTTTTTTTCTTTTCTGTTGCTTGCTAGAAACTCGCAAATTCCCTTTGAAATCTTTTGTAAAGACTTAAAACAACCAAATGGGAGAAGAGTGAAAAGCATTTATACAGAGAAGCTGATGTACTCCCCTTACACTCACTGAATTCTCCTTCCTGCATCAATGAAAAAGCTGGAGTATCTTAGCCTCTCTGTAAGAGCAGAGATGCCATTATGGGCATTTGAAAACAGTGCAACAATCATATTTATTGAGCGTTCTCCAAACAAACATATCAAAAAAACTATAAAGCTTTTGTGGGCATGTGCATTTTTAACAATTTTCCTTTGGACTCACATTCTACAGTAAGAGAAGTAAGGAGTAACTTTGTTGGCTTCCACTTCAGCAGATTAACTCAGCTCTAGAATAGCATTTCTGAGAACAGAATTTGTCCTCTTGGTAACGGGCAAAAAGACACAGTAAGCCTCTTGCGGGGATTGTGCAGCCGAGACCCCAGGGATGAAGGGACTCAGCTGGACCCAGCCATATGGAAGAAACTATAGACTCCCTTGGGCATTTCCAAGCTACACCTTGCTGAAGCTTAGTCATCCCTGCTGGGGTTTGCCATCTAATGAAAGACAAATCACTTTCACCTATTACTAGAGTCTCAAGAGCTGTTATAAATCGCATGGAACTGAATTCAGAGGCAAGGAAGAACAAAACGAGTTAAAATGTTAACATGCACATAGTATTTTTCTAGGATCATGGAAGATGCACTAACAGTAAACAACACATTGGGAAAATTTATCACGAAGACTGTGTGTATTAAGAATACAATTTTTTTTTAATGGAAGATATTTTCTAAAGGATCACTGTTAATGTTACTACTCAATATATTGTAATATATGAATAACACTTGCCCCTTTTATTTTATTTTCGAAAACAACCTGTGAGAGATTCTGGTATGTTTCACATTAAATCTGCAACCAAATAACATGCCACTACAATCCTTGTCCTCTTTCCCAGACAAGACTCTCGGTGAGACTCCCAAGACATTTCCGAGTGCAGCCAGGGGCGTTTCAGCCTCCTTCCTCCCCGGCTAAAACCCACACGAGCACCGCGGAGGGCCCTGATCCCGCTCCCTCCTCTCCCTTCTCCCTCGTGGAGCGCCTGACACGCGCAGGCCAGGGCTGCGTGACAAACTCCGCGCAGCAACTCCCCGCTCCGTGCGGAGGGCAGCGCGGACGGGAGCGCGGACGGGAGCGCGGACGGGAGCGCGGAGGCGCTCCCCGGCCGGGCTGGGGGAACTGCCTCCCGCACC
>WBMY01013607.1:117634-231700 GCA_013397315.1 Donacobius atricapilla | reverse complement strand
TTTTTTTTTTTGTTTTTCCCTAGCTACTTTGGGAATGAGTTGCAATTGTTAGAATAGCTTCAATGTAATACCACTTCTTAAAGATTTATCTCATGAATTGCCAAGTCTGATTTTATTTGTAGTGATTGAAATTGAAAGACGTTTATATCTTAAACCCAAAAAGTTATGAAGGAGAGGCATACACTTCAGAAGAAAAAGTAGTTCAGAAGTATGATCAGAAATGCTATGGCCTAAATACAGGTTTCTGTTGCTTCTGGACATGTTTTGCATCCTGCAGTCACTATAGCTCCCTGTGCAGCAAGTGGAGAGCTTAGTTTTGGTAAAATCTGCCTTCCCATCACTTACTCCAGCAGCGTTAATGTTTGAAATCTGATGTTTGTTATAGGTAATTAAGCCTATGCCACCTTTTTAGCCATACTGGGAAATCTGAAAATTGCCTGAAATGGTGAAAATTGTCTTCTTTTCAGTCCTTTAGTTTTTGTAACAGTCAAATAAAGGTTGTAGCATATATGTAGACATACCTATAGGTACTAAGTTTTGTGGTTTTCTGAATGCAGTTATAGCCCCATTCACGGAGTCTTGCACTCTTCTATTGGTAAAGATTGTAGCTGAAGATAAACATGAGCTTTGTAATGGCAGGCAGAGCTGACTTTCCAAGACTCTCTTGCTACAAAGTTTCAAACTACTGTTTTCAAAGTAAATAGAATTTCAGCTGCTTGGAAATCCGGAACTCACATGGTGTTAAAGACTGGTTTGTTGCATTCATTTAGGTCTCCTAACTTGTGAAAATGCTGCGCCCATGAAAACAAACAAAACAATTTAAAAATAGTTTTTGAATGTTTTAATTTTGCTGCTTACAAATTATTCTTCTTAGGGATCTTAATGGAAATAACATCACGAGAATCACGAAGACCGACTTTGCTGGTCTAAGGCACCTTCGAGTTCTGTAAGTTTTCTCTTTCATTGATCACTTTTTGGACCGATGCTACATCTTGTAGCTACATTTCAGTTCATTAGCTGGATGGGTTATCACTCTTTAGCTACCGTATTACTGTATCTGAACCTAAAACTGCTGTGACACGTGCTATACACTGTTATGCATAAATTAGCAACTCCCTTAAATAAAATTTGTTTAATTTTTTTAATCTCCCCTTAAGATTATGAGAACTCGAAGACCTTATTTAGCATATAGCTTACAAGTAAGAGTTGCTAAAATTGGTTGAAAAACCATAGGAGTTACTTCAGTTTAAGACTGTAAAATTTATAATTCACACTGAAAATGGGTACTCTCAACCAGAACTATAAGGGAGTTAATTAAGAAAAAAGTTATTCCTTTACTGAATGTAAAAGCAAGTCCCAGGTGATTATTATTGCTCTTCTGTAGCTTCTGGACAAAAAGGGAACACTTTACCAGTGAAGTTTGAGGGAGAAATTGGTTAGTTGGTTTGTTTGGGTGGGTTTTTGGTTTTTTGTTTATTAAAAAAAAAAAACCCAAGCATTTTTGAGGTTTTAAAATTTGGTGGCAGTTTGTGGGGTTTTTTGGTGAGTTTTTTTTTCATTTTTGTTGCTTTATTTTTTGGTTGGCTTTTTTCTGTTGTTTTCTGAAGGTAATACCTAACTACTTAGCTTATTTTCTAAGGCTAGTTTAATTTGAGCAAGCAGTCTCGTAAAATCTTTTTCCTTTTCTCTCTGAAATAAATATAACATTGTAGTAATTTTAAATTTTGTGACAAAACAGAGATACTCTTATGGTTACAGTCTCTGTGCATTCTTTCGCTGCTGTTGCTCCTAACCCCGCAAGTCAGAGTTTTAGTTTTGTTATTCTCATGTGAGACTAGTATCACCTTCTTGGTGTTCCACTGGAGCCTTACAGCTTGCCGAAGGGCACTGATGTGTGTGCATGCGTGCACACAGCCTGTAGGCATTTCTGTAGCTTTTTAACTTGAGACTCGAAGTATATGAGCAAATGTAATATTGATTCCTGTTTCTTTTACCAAGGCTTATTTTCTCTCTTTTGGGTATATGAACCCATGTAAATTGTTGGTGACAGGGATACAGAAGGTTAAAATGGATGTCACTCTAGCTGTTGGATTGTTTTAAAGAATATGTGGATGCCTTTAAATGGCTGTTATTAATGCAACAAGTTATCTCAGAGATATTAAAACTTACATGTAAACATTTCTATATTTCAGTCAGCTCATGGAGAACAAGATTAGTACTATTGAGAGAGGAGCATTCCAGGATTTAAAAGAACTGGAGAGGCTGTAAGTATTTTTAATTCTGAAAGTATCAACCTTTGGGGGGTCAAGTTAGTTGTGTGTCAGGGCACCCAGGCTTCAGATTTTTTAAATGCACTTTTTTTTTTTTTTTAATGTGGGCCTTCTAGCCTTACTGAGACAGAAGAGAAGTAAGAAATTCTCAAGTGATGTTTAAGGGACTCGGTTGGGGCAAGCATTCAAGAGCAGTCCGGATTCAAAGTGTGAACTGCAATTGTCCTGTAGGAAATATTTTAAATATTATCAAATATTTTCACTTTAATCTTGAATACAGAGGGGCTTTTCAGAACTCAAATGCACCAAAAGAAGCCGCTTCTCTGACCTGTAGTGTTAGATGTTTTATACAGTGTCTTATTGGAGGTAACTACTGGCTATAGAGCGTTTTCTTGTTACATAGCAGTGATTCAATTCTATTCCAGTTTTTATATGATGAAAGCTTTTACAAAGGTTTAGAAAAAAATATGGACTGCTACTTTTCAAAAATAATTGGAATTTGGATTAAAAAAAAAAAATGTTGAGTATTGTGGAGAGAGAAGCTGGAGCAGCGATGAGAGGACCTTAGTTAGTGAAGTACAAATACCTGCTTGGTTGCAGTGAGACCCAGAAAATGAGTAATTCCCAAAGTTTTCAGTATGTGCCTTCTTATTTTGTTACACTTCAAATGAAAATATTTTTAAAATATACTGTAGAACTTGGGACATCTGACTCATTAAAAGCAGGATGCTAATTCTTGGACATGGAACCTGGAAAATATTAATATATATGCTCCTGTAGAACTTTTGTCTTCATTATTAAACATCGTAGTTGTTGTTGCATTTTCCTTATATCACCTTTCCTTTAAGCACGCCTCTGAGGTCTTGTTTAGTGTTTCATTTGCTACTGCTTTAACTTTATAAAAGTATTTCTACTTTACTCCATTGAAAAGCAGCCCTGGCCTGAACATAGTTTGTCTTATTATAGCTGCTTTGTATCCACAGCTACTGGCTGCGCGTTTAAAACAAAAACCTCTGCAAACCGTTATGGTTTGGTGGGTCATTTAGACAAAGTTGTCCAAGAGACTTAGTAACCACCAGTGTAATTATAATATTTCTATAATAGTTGAAATATTATGTACTTGAGATAATTACCTCATTTTTTCAAATAAGTCAAAGTAACTTTTTGACCTAAAAAATGAGTGTTATTATATAGTACAACTTTTTAAAAATTTTAATGAGAACGATTGCTCTTTGTAAAAAAGCTTTAAATGTTTTAATACTACTTAGAAATGCACATCCAGTTTTTTTTCCAATGTATTTTCAAGTTTGTTCAAGGTATAGGGATTTAAAACAGCTTTTCCTGCTGAGGGATATATTTGAATAATATGTACATATTCCTAAATTTGGTTTATGGTGTCTAGATAAAAAAAAATAAACAGCAGTGTAGTTCATATCCATCATGTGGCTTGACACTGAGATACTAAATGCTTACAAAGTTTTAAAACAGCCTTATTTCTTAATTATTTCAAAGTAAGATCCTGCTATGTGATTTGTTAACAAATTTCAAAAAAACTTCATGGTTTTTACTGTTTATATTTCTGAAGTATAGAACTGTTTTACTAGAGAAAAATGAACTTCAGTAGTTAAAACTTACTTGTCTGATGTTTGTATTTTGTCATTACATTGTTTCATTTTTTCTTTGGTTTTCCCTTGGTAGTTGGAAAACAATGGATATTTTCCATTTACATAAAATACTAGTTCTGAAGAGAAATTGTGATACTTTTGGCTACTTTGTGGGTTATGTTTGTTCACCCTTCAGCAGGCAAACGATGCTATTTGAAAATTTAGTCATTTAGACCTTTGAAATTAGATTGTTTTGTCTTCAGAGTTATGTTACATCTGCTCCAACAATTGTCAGTTTCTTTAATGTGCTGGAATTCAGTTTGTATTAGGTGTGGGGGTGACTTGTAATTTGAATATATATGCAGGATGTCTTTAAACTGCCCCAGCTGTTGGCTGAGAGCAAATATTTCATATTTGTGGGGAAAAGCTGAGAAAATTCTTCTTGTTTACAACTGCCAAGTCCATCTGATGAAGGCACATTGTTATCTGACAGCCAATTCATCTCCTTGGGATTTTGAAATCTGAAATGATTTCTCAGGAAACCTGTGGGTACTTCATTCAAGTGTTTTCTTTTATACATCAAATAGCAAGCACTTAAAATATTTTTAATTTTTTTTTTCAGTGTGTGAGTGTAGGGTATCACATTTTCACTCCAAGTATAGTGTGCCAAGTTGCTGTTAAAGAATACCTGACACAGACCTTTTAGCAATGCAAGCAGAGGGTATAAGAGAACTTCACTGCAACCTAAATGAACTCAGTTTGATTTATAAGATTGTTTACATGTAATACTGCTTATGTTGAAATATCTTGTGCTAGTGTATACAGGCTGAATTTTAAAAGATATTTCCTGTTCTTCAGTACTCTTTAATGTGAGCAACAGGCTTTCACAGTAGTTTCTCTTTGGGAAAAAAGAAATGCCCATCTCTCTAAGTGAAGTGCTGTGGGTGTTTGTTGGGGTGGTGTTTTTTTGTTTGTGTTGTGGGTTGGTTTATTTTTGTTTGTTTGTTTTTAAGTGGAGTTTTGGTTAAAAAGTTTTTTTAGACCAGTAACTCTGATTTCCAAAGAACTGTTTGGTTGGTTAATGAGTTACTTGTGAATACTCGTTTATAGGTCTGATAATTTAAAAGCCTGGATCTCCTCAGCTCCCTTTAATGGAAGGGAAGACCTGAAATGCTTTGCAAAATTAATCTCAGAGAGCAGAAACTTTTGACCTCTTCAGAAGAGATCTGCTTAAGAATTATTTTTTTATTAAATCCATAAAAATCTGTCAGGTCGTTTCTCCTATAGCTTAATAAAACAACATATCTCTAGTACACAATGTAGGTTGGTATGTACACAAATCTATTTAGACCTACTATGCTCCACAATGGGGATTTGTGTCAACCCAGTGTAATTGTTGGGACAGCTTGTATGTTTGAGTACATCCTGAAGCAGTGCTAAAAACTCTTGGACTAATTACAGTCTTGACATCTGGAATAATTACAGTATGTAACATCTGCATGACTTTCTTAATTATCTAGTAATTTATATGAGCCTGTATTCTTGAGCAGAGGCTCTAAAGAGTCTGGAGCTGTTCAGTTTATGGCAAGTCCCATAGAGAAATGATTGGATTTGGCCTCTTACTTTTTGTGAACCTCTCTTAGAGAGACCACAGTCATGTGTCAGCAGTGGTTTTCAGTATGCTTCATGGCAGGAAGACAAAAAGGGTCAAGACATGGAGGATTTTCACAACACATACAGATTTCCAGAGACCTCTGCTTATTATGGGGGACAAAACCTTCTGAAACAATTCCTTATGAGAATGTGAAATTAAACCTTGTTTCTTCTTTCTTCATAAAACTGTCATCTTGGGTGTGATGTTTATAACAGTTTGAAGTAGTGCCTTAAGAAAGCAAGATGAAGATAAACTGAAAGTTTCCACTTTATGGAAACTGACGCTGTTAGACACAACTTTAAAAATTACTTTTAGTAAGTGTAGGCCATTGTTATCCCCAAATTCACCTCATTCTCTAGTGTTGCAAATACTGCTCAAAATGTGCCAGCGTTTTTACAAGTTATTGTCATCTGGAGGGAAGTATAAAATTTTGTTGACGACAGCTGCCATAGACTGTTGAACCAGTTGTATAAGAAGCTACTTATATCTAAAATTTCTTTACAGTTCAGTGTACGTCAGAAATAGAGGGTTGTCAGGTTTTTGAGGGCTAAATATGCTCTTAACTTGTTTACAGAGAAGAGCAGTTACTACTTCATTTATTTAAAAAAAGTGATAGGAAAACTTGTCAATCATAATTTTTTTCCTAATATGTTTTTGAAGTCTAGTAGTTGGGATTCTAGCTTTTACTATGCTAGGGCTATGACATGGAATAAGTGTCAGAATAGGAAGAGTTTACAGCAATAGTTTCAAAACTACTCACTTTTTTCCTTCCTGTATTTATGAATAATCCATTGAGGGAGCAGTATGTCCCTAAAATGCTAATTTAGAGTCTGATTCTGCAGGCATTTACCATGTGAATAACTTGGTTTGCATGAGTAGTCTCACTGATTACTCCTGTGAGAAAGGTTACTTGTGTGGCCTAAACAGTTTCCAGGCCAAGCCTCTATATTTTTGATACTTGAATTAACAGATTTTATTTTTAAAATGTCCTTTTATTATGCTAACAGTTCTAAAGTGTTACCTGTGTAGATTTTAACAAAGCTAAACTATGGAAAAAAACCGCTAAAACCAACACGTCACAAACAAAAGAAAATATAAGCCACCAATGCCCCCACCAAACCTATTTCTGCTGAAAACTAGCATGTAAATGAAATGTTACTCTCAAAAGAATAACTTCAACTTCTGAGTTGGTGTCTGAACTAAATACCCCCACCATACCACCCCAAGAAACAGCCCTCCTGAGCTACATGATGTAAGCTGAAATCATGAGTTCAAGAAAAGAATGCTGTAAGGGTTGAATATCAAGTTGGTACACGACATAGCTTTTAAACTGAAAGATATCTATTATATTTTCATGTTTGTTACAGTGCGTTACTGATGTAGAAAGAAATATTTCAAGAATTAAATGTTTTGTTACAGTTCATTGATTTTTCTAAATTTTTGCAACACAGTTCTAAAATTACAAACTGAAGAATTGTCCCTACTTGCTATTCATTGGGGCTCCATCTGCACAAATACATTAGAACAAGTTATTCAAAGTTAACATGAAGAGAGCACTTAGGTATGTACTTACGGGTGTTTGAGTAGTACTGAAAGTCAGTATTGTTTTGTACCTGTTGTAGATGAACGATTTGAAACTTACAGATGTGCCATAGCACAGAACGAAAAGTATATTTCAACTACATAGTTTCAAGGAAAGGCTCTTTCTACTTAGTAAACAAACTAGTACTAGGTGGATTTCTTTACAGGATAAAAATCACTATGTGAAATTACTGTGTGAAGCTTCAGCTGCAGAAAGGGCTTAATTACATCTTCAATACAAAGGAGATCATCTTGTCAAAAAATATGAAATGGGCTTCAGTATAATAAAGTGGGGTTTAGCGGTATTTCTTGTATTACAGGGTTAGAGTTATCCATTTGAGCTCTGACATATATAAACATGGTAAACTATTACACTGCATTAGTAGATTTTGAAATTATAAAATCAAAACTGACTGAGGAGTTACCATGCTCTCTGAATGCATAGGGTTTTATAGAGCGTCTCATCTTACAAAGTCATGCATCGCAGGGTAGACTAAGAAATAAAATATTCCATCTAGGATAAAAACAAATACAGTTTGTCTTGGGCATAACGGGCCAGCAGGCCTGGGTATTTATCAAAGGCATTAACAGCTGCTTCAAAATAGACTAGATGAACAAGTCCTGTTCTTCCTGTCTATCCTAGAAAAGGCCTATATTATGAGTATGCTCTTTCTTAGGGTGCAGATTTACTGAATCACTGATGGGGAAAAAACATGCTGTCCAGAGATTAAAATAAATCTATGTGCTAAATTTTTATGTATTGATGTGTGGTGTGAGATTGCAGTTTTGTTCCGTATTGATTTAACTCTCTCAATAAAATATAAATTCCATGTAGGAAAATACTTTTAAAAGAGGAATGACAATATTTTCTGTGATTCTTTAAATGTGAGCTGTGTCAATAAATTAATCCTAGAATAAGCAGGTTTGAGCTGAACTTTTTCTTTCTGAGTTTTGAATCTGATAGTACACAGTCATTTCAGTTACAGAAGAGAAGTGTTAGAAACTCAATTTCAGTTCTACAAAGCAAAATGATTGAAATTTAGGAGCAGGTACTTGTGTAACAAATGTTAAATGTCATCTGTTTTTATGATGCGGTTTTGTTTTTTTAGCTGAGGCAAAATATGACTCTTTTTTTCTCCCCCAGTTTATAGACACTTAAGTGTAAAGGCTAATGTGGAGTTTTAGGATCCCCGGCAAAAATTCCGTGTTAGCAGTGCAACTACTATTTCAGGAATCATTTATTATGCTATCAGTGCTAAAAGCACAACTGATAAATGAATAATATTTTTGTCTTGTGCTTGATTATGAAATGTGTCAATGAAATCAGTTTTTTAGGGATAAGACCTTGTGTTATATAGATTAGAAGTTGTACTGAGCTTTTAGATAGCTCTTAGCTCTTAAAGACTACCTCTTTAGCTGAAAGGTAGTCTCTAGTTTCTTTTCTCACTGAATGCTGGTCTTCACTGTGGTATGCGAGTTCCATACTGAAGTCTGAGAACTATTTTTTTTTCATTTGGGGTACATTCTAAGCAGTTCTGACTACTGCTGCTGGGAAAGTCTAGGTTTGACTGCCTAAAACCCATGTGGTTGTTTTTTTAAGGCTGCTTGCTGTTATGCTTGTCTCTTCCCTGTCACGTTGGTACTCATCAGCTGTGTGGCTTCAGTCTGAATATGTGAGCATCTGAAGAGTTAATGCCTTCACACAGGTGTGTCACAGGTAACGGAAGAATAATGAGCTCAGGTAGAGAGTACCTGGTTTTGAACAGCCCTGAAGGGGGCTGAAGAGTTATTCCTTGTTAATCATGTATGTGAAGCATCCTTCTTTTAGCTAGCCTTACATAGTTTAAGGGCAATGCACCACGAAGCATGCGGTGTTAATCACTTACCAATGGAATGTGGGACTAATATTTCATGAATTATACTGGCCACATGTTTTTATAATTTTTTAAGAAAAAGAATTAAAAAATACAACTACAGTTACTCTGTATTAACGGGTTTTTGTCAAAGCAACATTGAATATCTTCTTTAAAAATATCTGTTGAATCAGACATAGACAAAGGCTTTTTTTGAAGACAGTATTTAAAAAGATGCAGTGTTCAAATGGAATTTTAAAAAACTCAAGTTATAGCTATATTTTTATTACAGAACACTACAAAATATTTGATAAAACTCTATTTCCAAGAGCAATGTTCTTCTAAAAATCTTTTCAATGCCCACAATTTATTTTTATTATATTTTATTCATCTGAATGTCTTTTCTCATGGAACTTCTTTCATAGGTTTAGAAGTCAAATTGCAGCGAGAAGTCCTGTTTGCTCTTTGCAGACCTTTTTAGAAATTCCAGGGCAGGAAGGTTGTTTATTTTTCCCACATCTGTTTTGTGCTCATCCTTTGTGGCATTGTTTGCTGGATGCTCTTCTTTCTTGCTTCCTGTGAAATGGGTAATTTGCACTGTTGCAAAATGGTGAAACTAAATCTCTGCCGAGCTGTTGTGCCAATGTTTTTGTTTCAAATGGTGTTTTATGTTCAGAAGCTATTTTAAATGGATTCTATAGAGCACTGATATTAAAGTTAAGGCTATACATTTTAGTTTTACTCTGTAAAAATCATATTTATTTTTTGCAGAGCTAGTTCAGTTTTTTTTTAAAATACTGATTTAATATTATGTGGCCACAGGTGAAAATTGACTTATCATTACATTTTAATAAAGCATATTTGAAAGATTATCTAAGATGCTCCTTATTTTGATTGCAGAAACCACACTCCTATCTGGAGTTTTACAGATAAACTCTGAAATGTATGAGGGATCTGGCTGCAACTTCAGTGACTCATACTATTATATTACCTCATTAACTATGAGAAGCCTGGTTGAAACTTCATCAGAAGAAGTTTTTTATTTTCCTATTTTCTTTCATAGTATGTAGTTCATTGTCCTGGATTGTCTTTAATAATAGTCTAGACTGATAATCAAATACAACATGGCAAAGTCTCCCTTTATTTTTTTAAGGCACACCAACCCTTCTGACTTCAGTTTGGCACAATACCTGTACAGGTGCTCTAGAAAAATACTCCAGTGAAAATTTACTATAGTAACCTCATGCCTGAAAGACAGTTACAAGCCTATCAGCGCTATCTGCAGGCCTTTCTTGTCTTTCTAAACAATCTGTTCAAACCCTAGGTGAATTCCATCTACTAGATCAGCTTCATCTCCCCTCTTTCTTTGACTTTTTTTTTTTTCTTTCTTGCAAGTAATCCCAGGTATTGTCAAAATCATCCTTGTTTCATCTGATATTGAACCTCTTTTACTTTATGGAGATTTTATGACTTCTGTTTCATTCTGTATGGTGTACTTAATAGAATAGAATCCAGTGAGGAAGCTTCACAAGATTGTGGAGGCTTGAAGAAGTCTCTGTAGATTGTCTGGTCTCATGCCACAGATTAACTCAAGGTCTATCAGCTGTTTCCAGCTGGGTTTTGGATGTCTCCAGCAGTGGAGAGTCTGCAGCCTCTCTGGGCAACCCGTTGCAGCCTGTGACCACCCTCACAGTCAAACACTTCTCTTAAGATGAAATACAGTTTTCCTATAGTTTGATTTGTATCCATTGCCTCTTGTCCTTTCCCTGTGCACCTCTGAGAAGCGTCTGGCTCAGTTTTCCTTACTTGGGATGGAAGCACATCACTTATTTATAGGCATGAAGTATTTGCACACATTGAGAAATCACTGAGGCTTTTCCTCCTCAGGCTAAACAGTCCCAGCTCTCAGCTTCTTCCAGTGTGACAGGTGCTTGAATCTGCTGCCTCAGTCATCTTAACAGTTCTTCCCTGGATGTGGTCCACTACGTCCCTGTCTCTTGGAGTGGGGAGCCCAGCACTGGGCACAGCTCTCCATATGTCTCACCAGTGCTGGCTGTAGGGGAAGGACCAGATACCTTGACCTGCTGGGAGCAATCTTATGATTACAGTGCAGGATGCTGTTGGCCTTCTGTGCAAGGGCACATTGCTGGCTTCATTTTAATTTCTTACTCACCTGCACCCTAGGCTGTTCTCTGTGGTGGTTCTTCCTACTGGTGGTTCTCCAGTGTGTGCTGGTACATGGCTTTATTCTTCTCCAGGTTCAGGGTTTTCCATTTTCCTTTTATTGCCCTTCCCAAGTTTCCCTTTCAAGCAATTCTCCAGCCTGTCCATGTCACTCTGGCAGGCAGTCCACACACCTAATGCATCAGTCACTCTTTCCAGTTTTGTATCATCTGCAAATACGCTGAGGGTGCAGCATGTCCCATCTTCCAGGTTGTGAATGAAATTTTGAACAGTACTGGTTCCATTACTGACCCCTGGAGTCTATCACTTGTGACTGTTCTCCAAATGGATTTCGTGCCCCTGACCACCAAGCTCTTTGAACTTGACACTATAGGCAGTTTTCAGTCCACCTCACTATCTGCTTTTGTAGTCTGTACTCTATTATTTTGTCTATGAGGACAACCATTATGAATGACAGTTTCAGAAGCTTTACTGAAGTCAAGATAAACATCTACTGCCTTCCCCTCATCTGCCAAGTTCCTTATTCATTGTAGGAGGCTACCAGGCTGGTCAGGTGTCATTTTCCCAGTGTTAAATCCATGCTGACCTCTCCCAGTCATCATCTTGTCCTCATTGTATCTAGAATAGAAATAGCTCCTATTTTGTCCTATCACCTTCCCAGGCATTGAGATGAGGCTTCCTAGCCTGCAGTTTCCTGGCTTTTACTGTGCTTTTTAGTGCTGCAGACAGAATTAATGAGAATAATTACCAAAATTTTATAGATATATCCTTTCTGTTGAAATAGTAAGAAATACAGAATACAGCAACCTTAGTTTGTCTTTTCTTCATAGTGAAAAAAATGCTTTAAAAAGGCAAAATGAGTGTGGACTCCTGACAGCACAAAACACTGTTCTGCGTAATGTAGAGGGAATTGATTGGAGTAGGAGAGGAGTGTGGTAATTTTGGACTTGACATCAAACTCATTGGAGAGGAAAATGAAGTACAGAAGATACCTTAGGTTTCAAGCAGTGTACACTGGTTCAATATAGTAGTATAGTTGAGAAGTATTTTTCACTGCTTCCTACACAAATAAGAAACGGATTTTGCAGTAATGTCCTGCTATTTAACCTGGAAAATGGAATCCTGCTTAGTGTGGTTCTTGTCCTGGGGAAAACCTTCTTGGACATCCAATTGCTGTAAGAACAGCCTTGAACTTCTCAGATTCCAGTTATTACTCATGTCATTGGTAAACTTGATATTGTTAGGCTTAATGAGATTATGAGGAGTTGGACTAGAGAAATTCTCTTTGCGGAGGATTCTTAATGGAAAAACTGGCACAATCTTTTGCTTAGCTCTTAGTTCTTGAGCTTTCCTCTCACTTGATGACATGCAAGTCACATTCACAGGCGGCAGTTGCCAGATGTGTTGAAGTTCAGCAGATTGTGGCTTTGGACATGGATGCACAAATATTTTCTGCCTCTGGCAGATACAGCACAATGTTTTTTTTGTAGAAAAGCAGTGATCTGCCTTCCTTTCAGATGTAGGCCTATGCTCTCTATAATTTCTCTGTTGAGGCAATAGGATTCACTTATTCTGACATCTGTTGTTCTGACTCTATATATTAGAGTCAGATTTTTAGGGCATCATACTTAAACCAGCCCATGGAGATGATTTGGGTGCTGTGCATTAGCTTTCTGTTTTGCAGTACTTGCATAATTTTGTCAGTGGCTTCTGTATTTCCTGCGCTCATAAAGCCTTAACTGATGTTAGACCTTCCCAGAGGATGCATATCCCTGTAACATCTTGGAACTACTTAAGGAGCCTTGTGGGCTCAGTTATGAGTAGAAAGTGCTCCTGTGTGAACACACAGAGGTTTGATTACTGACATGTTCTTCCATTTTAAATTGAAATGTAATGTAAACAGGCTTTTATGCTTTAAAAGTTTATGTATATTTTGCAAATGAGCTTCACTGAGCTGTTACATGCTATTTTTGATGGGTGTAATAGTTATTTCCTCTGCTGACAAACAGAAGGTGTGAATACGCTCCTTTGAAGAATACAATTTCTAAGCTGTGCTGTGTGCTACTGTGTGCAGGTAGTGTATTTACTTCTCTTGGCTAACTTCGAGGAATGAAAGGAGGAATGAAAACAATTGAATTCTGTTGTCAATAATCATGTGTGAGTTGCTAACATTCAATCCTTTTCCTGAAGCAGTGGTGGTGGAATACTGTATTTAGTTTTGGAATGCTCTCATTCTCTGTGCACCCAATGGGATATGCTGTTTCTAATTAAAGAGAACAGCTGATTTATAACTTAGTTGAAACAGCTTTTTAACTTTGATCAGTTCTAAAGTTATCTTTGAGGGCTTCTTTGTCCTACAGCATCTATGGGTAGAATTGCATCTACTTGAACTATAACCCATTTGAAAATTAGGTGGCACAAAATAGCAGCCTTCCAGTACTTGCGAGGTGATTATGAAAAAGCTCAAGCCAGGCTCGTTGCTGTGGTGAGCCAACAAGCATAAATCAAAGTGGGAAGTGTAACTGCACGTAAGGGCCAAACTTCCTCACTGTGAGGACAGTCAAGTGCTGGAACAACTCATTTTCCCAGAGAGGCTCTACAGTCTCCTACTCTGGCTGCGTGTAGTTGATATAGTGTGATCAGAAACAAGTTACAATGAACTGTGTAACAAGTCTGAAAGAAATAGGTGTGAATAATAGCAATCGCAGATGATAACATTGTACCCAGTACAATCAAGATTTTTTTTTTTTCCTCCCTTCCTCTTCCATGCATGATTGCTACTGGATCATAGTTATTGTGGCGTGAAAACTTGAGAGAGACATCAGGACAGATTTGTGGCGTGGCCAGACATCAATGGGTTAGGATATGTTGCTACTGGGAACGTAATATGCTCTCCCTGCAATGTACCTCTGTCATCATCTGCATATACTCTGGCTGTATGCAGAAGACAAGTAAAACTCAGATATATACCAGTTTCAGCTTAAATAGCCTGTTGTTCAGAACCACTAGCTCAAATCAAGACACATTTTTTTGCTTTCCTTAATGTTACCTGCTTCAAAAAGTTACTTATTCTTTGTTGGGTCTTACTTTTTATCTGCCTGTTGGTATTGAGCTTCTTTTAATGAGTATTTTCACCTGCTCATTTGTCAAAGGTATTTTTTCTTTGCCCTTAAATCCTTTTGTATACTTCTACCATCATTTTACTTTGAAGATGCTTTTCTAGTCTTTACTGTGTCTAGAAGACTGAGCTCCGGGAGTTTTAGACTGAAGTATTTGAAATACTTTGTATACTTCAGGTAGTATGTGGATTTTGCTTGAATTCATTGTGAAGAGCTCCAAAATGTACCTATGTAAGTTTGCCTGATCTCTTTCTAAAGATGCATTCAGCAACAGAAGAAAAAAAAGTGTGTGAATTACAGCTTGAAAGGATTATATGATATTGGTGCCTCATTCATTTATTTCTGGACACTACCAAAGGACTTTACAGTCCAAGTTATTACAATATTAGAAGAGATTCTTCAGTACATTATCTGTTGCTCACACTGCTAATGCTTCATCTCCTCTGAGGTCTGTGCTTGAAAAACACAAATATTTGTAGCTCAGTTGGAAAACTGAATAGTTGCAGTATGGTATATCTCATCACAGTTTCTTCAGTGACTCTATTTGAGCTTCATGTCAGTTCTGGGAGAGCAGTTCAGTTGGCAAGACTGAAATTTCTCTTCTCGCATTGCCCCGGGGGAAACATGGCTTGTTTTCCAGGGGAAACAAGACTTTAAAACCTACAGTCTTGGATTCCATGATCCACTGTGCTTACCTTGGGTTTCAGCTCGAGGGAGAAAGGGAATCATATCTTTTCCACACATTCTTGTTGCAGTTTGTGTGTTCTTGATAGGTATTATTTCAGACAAAAGTAATCATCAAGTGACCTGAAAAAATTGAACTGTCGGAGAACCATGTAAAATACTGAACCATTTTAAAATAGTAATGTGGACTCCTTGTGTGGCTCTTTCCAAAGATTAGAAACTCTTCATGGTGACTGTTGAATGGGAAACTGTTGTGTACTGTGGTACTAGGCTGTTGTTTCAGACTTGCTCTGCATACTGTTTTCCCATTCACTTACATTTTCATATAATTTTTTTTTAGACAGAACTACTGTATTTCAGTGAATTCTAGTTCATAAAATCTCCATATAGAAAACTCAGCAAATTGAGTTTTAAAAGCATCTGCTATAACTTGGTAGATGTTAAGCGTAGCTGAAGTCTCTTTTTGAAGTATAGTAAAAGCTGTATTTCCCATTTTTGCCTTCATGAAAATTAATAATGTTTTATCATCTTGGTCACAAGCAATAAGGAATAGTCAAAATTTTGGTAGAGAAAGCTTAGTTCTAAAAGAATATCCAGAGGGTGGGGTAAAGCTATTCAAAATAAAACATACAAAATGCAGGATTCATAAGGGATCAGTAATTTAACATGTGTATTCCCTCAATCTATGTAGTGCTCAAAGAACAAGTATTTTAGTCTTGTGAAAGGCAAAGTAAAATCATGTATTGAAACACTAGTTTGAAGTTCCGAGCTCATGGGGTAAAAACTGTTGAGACATGAGAGTAGTGTTATTTATTGCCAGTTTAATGAGAGCAACTTGATTTATTGTCCATAACTTAGATTTGAAAGTCTTTGGAGTGGCAGGTACATCAGTATGTTACAGGCATACTCAGCTGTGTGGGGTATGTGAACTACAGGTACTAGCAGAAACTCCTGATCAAAGGTGATAAGTCTGTATAAGACGTTAAATAGCAGAGCAAGTGTTTTGCCTGTGAAGTATCCTGAGTATTCCTGTGTGTCCTTGTAAGACTGTTGTTGCATTTAGTGAATGGCAGCCTGCCTGATGAACTTGTTCATCACTTAATATTGTCATGCTGCTAGAGAGGCTTTCATGTAATATACAAAACTTCTACAAAAATACAGACACTGAGTAATTTCATTGCCCTTTCAGTAACAGCTCATCATTATTCCCTAGTGTCTGAACTTAATGGAGTTTTTAAGAAGTATCAACAGAGATTTTTGTCCTGAAAAGCTGATTAGAAGCTGACTTTTTGGTCTTTACCCTGCATGGTTTTCCATGTGATTTTGGATCTGTAATCATGGACTTAGAGGTTTAACTCTCTATTTAGCTAAGAGAAGCAGTGAATTAATTTTATTTCTTTTTTTACTTACTCATTTGTTCCTTTGTTTCGTTTTCAAAATCTTGTTGGATTGCAAATATAACTTAGTTTAAAACAATTGTCTTCAATTTTGTGGTCTTGGCATATACTTTTATACAAAAATTTACTAAAGGTCAGAAAATATCTATTTTTAAATGATTTTATTTTGAAAATGCAGTAGATGCAGGAAAAGTAAAAGGTATCACTTTCTTGTATTTATGTAGGTATGGTTTTCTCCTTAAGTAGTGTTCAAATCAGAAGCCTTACAGTAGTCATTAATTTATAGCTCTTTCTTTTATATGGAAATTTTTAATTCTACTAATTTTGACATGTGACTTGCAAGTTCACAATCTAGATTTTTTAGTTGTTGTTGCTGGATTAAAATTTTGTTTCTAAATATTAAAATGCATTAATTTAATTAGTTTTTTCCTAATTATTAAAATGCATTGTCTCTCACTGTCACTCTCTCTTATCCCAGTAGTGTAGTCTTTAATTTTCTGGTTCTTTCACTCTAAGTTTTCTTTTAATCTCTAAATGTGTGATTCAAGTTTCTTCTTCTTAGAGAAATCAGGATTTCTGATGCTTGACTAACAGAAGGGAACCTGACATTAACACTGGAGAATTATGGATATCTAGAACTCAAAAAGTTGACTGGTTGCTTATGATTTGAAGGGTGGTAGCAAGCCTCTGTGCATAAAAATAATTCTCAGATTATTTCACTCTCATCGGTAGTCACATTGAGCTTTACGGGAGTAAAAACTAGGAGAACTAAACCATGGAGCTAATTAAAATTTAATTTAGAATATCTGATGGGAAATTCTGGAAAAACCTTTAAACTGGAAAGAGTATTATATGGAAAAATGTTTACGAGAAATTAGCCCAGAGAGACTAAACAGGCTTAATTGTTTAAGTTCAGCCCTAAGACTAACAAACAGGAAAATCTGAGCATTTATGAAGTTCTAAAACTTAATTTTTCAAGACTGCTGCCCAGTATTTTTTCACCTTGTGGAATGTCTTGGTAGCAGTTTATTGATGTAGTGTAACCAGTGCAATGATTATATATATTCTATATATATGTGTGTGTGTGTATGTATATGTATGTATCAGGTAGTTCCATGCAGTCTGGTTTCCACGAGTGTCTTGAATTATTGTGGGGTTGTGCATTGCAAACTATGACATGGGATAAATTTTATGGAACACAACAGGTTTTTTTTCCAGTAGGTTGCTTTGCTTGAAGGCAGGTGGCACATGTGGTGTATGCATTGCTTAAAAGCAACCAAAACCTGTTTTGAGCTTGACTTCACAACTGGGATGACTGTTTGCTGCAGGGCTGTCACTTGCACATGGCAGAAAGAATAATCTGCATTGTATGTTTAGGAAAAGCCATGAAGATAGAACATATTTGCCTCGGCTAGTGGTTGTTCTGTTGTCTGTGGGTGTAATACAGACGGCTTTGATCTTGTCACCTCAGTCTGAGCAGCTGTGACCCTGGTCAGCATTCTCAGTGAGAATCTTCACAGAGAAATGGACACCTTCCAGATTTCAGTTGCAGTTTTTTCTGCTGTACACTGTCTTACATACAACTCATTGGGTTCTGTTTTTTAATTTAGCTTCCTCAAAGTGTCTGTCTTTACAGTTAAAGAGAAAAAACCTCCTTGTAATGCCAAATGTAATCGGTGACCCCTTCAGGTTTTTTGACTCCTTTTTGATCAGCATCTCTGTAACAGTTTCCTTTGCTTTTTAAAATTTTTATAAATAGGTTATGTGGATCTTTAGACATAATATTAACTTGTTACTGTAAGTGTATACGTTTGATACATGCTCCCTTGAACCTTTTCATGGTCACAAAATGTCGATCTGCTCCTTTATACTAAAAGGAACGTAGAGTCGGTAGGGAATTGAATTTACACTGCTGATTTTGTATTTTTAGCTTTCATGTTGTTTATGCAGGATGGAGTCCCGACTTAGTGATTGGTTCACACTGCAGAGATTCAAAATCTTTCATAAAATAGGTAATATGGTCTGTTGGGGGAAACCAGAAAATGTAATTAGTCCATGGTAAATTTACTAGTGGACCATGTCTCCGCTAATGGACCTTTCTGGTCTTTAAAATCAGCTTGTTACAGCACTGGGATTCCAACTCAAAGTGGTTACATTGCATTGCTGTAGCATTTGTAATTTAACACAACTTTTTCTTTTTCTTTCCAAAGGCGCCTAAACAGAAATAACCTCCAGTTGCTTTCTGAGCTGCTCTTTCTGGGGACACCGAAGTTATACAGGCTGTAAGTAGGCACGGCCCAATAACAATTTTTTTGGGAAAATTTGGATTTGGTCTGTTATTGCGTCTTGCTTTAGAATTTTTATCTTTTTCCTCACATCAGCCTAAAATGTGTTGGAACACAGGCTTTTTTTTTTTTTAAATGGAATACTTTCTTTGACTGCTTTGCAACATTGCTTCTTTAAATTTTATTTTACATCTAGGTCGGATGCTGATACTCGTATGAGAATATTGTTATTCCCACTTCTGTAAGGAAGTTTTTCTGAAAGAATATTTTGATTTTCCTTTTCTCCTGTTTGTTTTTTTTTTTTTTTTTTTAATTGCTTCTGTGTTAAAAGAACTAAAGAATACCTGTGGAGATTCTGACCCAGAGATGCAGCACTGTATAAGCACTTTGGTTTTGTGATGTTGTACTTTTGTGGCTGTACACACTTGGCCAGAAAAATGATAGCATTGACAAATGCTAGGTCCTGTAGAGAAGTCCTATGTCCCTTCACAGAGAAAACAAAGCTAGTAGCTCAAGCTCTGGGAAGAAAAAACAATGAAATACTTTACCTTAAATAAAAATGACAACAAATCGAGGAACAAGAGTTTTGTTTTGATTGTATTACTTGGTTTGATAATATGTGGTTTGACCCATTGTCTTTTCTAAGAAGCCACTTAATTCTGTCGCAGTTGAAATGTGGGATAAAATTCAGAATCTGGTTTATTTGAACAAAACAAATTGTAAGGTACCTTTCAGTTACAGTATGTTTTATGGAAGGGATAACACCTGACATGCTTAAGTAGGCTTTGGCAAGGTTGTACCAGTTCAGCCTGTTTTAATTTAGATACATGTTTGATACATTTCTTCAGACTCCAGGTGAGATTTCTGCCCTCAAAATTGCTGGTTAGTACTGGTTTCATCACTCGTGTGCTTGGAAAAAGAAAAGTGAAGTTGGAGGGAAGTGGGATTCCTCCTGTTTCCACTTTAGTATATGGAATTATGTTTGAGAATAAATGTGATGATTTTATTTTTAGTTGATTTTTATTTTACTATTATGAAATGATAGTTTTCTCCCTTCTTATAGCAATATACAATAGCAAACTGAAAATTACTCCTATAATTGTAAACATTCATCTTTGTGCATTTTGTTTTGTTCCGTTGCCTTAGATGTATACTTGATTTCCAGAAATTCCCTGTAGATGTAACAAGTTGTTAAATGACTAAGCCAGAAAGCTGCTGAAGGCTTTTTTCCTGACAAACAGAAATATTTTGCTCTGCTATAATATTATAATATATTCAAATATGGTATTATATATTAACAATTGAGTCTCTTATAATTTCTATCAGCTGGGATGAAGACATTACTTTTATCAGGAAGGAAATGAAAGGGATTTATGATCATTTTATTATTCCACCTACAGTGTAATGGTTGCTACCTAGATTCATATAAAATAGAAATGAGCCATAATTTGTAGACAAAAAATGGATACACACTTCAGTCAAAATCATATTTGAATATATTTATTTCAGAATTATGTATTTGATAGATGCTAGTCTTAAATCTATAACATCCTTTGACATAAAGCACACAACTGCTCATAGCATATATGGAGGAAAATAGGAGATCACTGGCTTTACAGTATTAAATTTCCTCTGCCTAAGGGTTATTGTTGATCAGACCATGGAAGTGAATGTCTGGTTATAATGTATTCATGTTTAAAAGAAAATATGAATGACAGTAAAAAACTACAGCTGCTTAGCACTAAATTTGTAATTAAAAAATGCCAGGCCAACAAAGGCACTGATGTTACTTGGATGTTTCTGGTCAGTTTCAAGATAATATGTGGCTTGTTCCCTCGGAAGAGTATAAAGTGATTTGGTTTTTTACATGTATCATTGTATATGCTTAGATATATTTACATCCAAATAAATATTTTTTAAGGAGAATTCAAGTTCTCCAAACATGATAAATAATAATGTATGTATATTTTGCTTTGGGTTCAGTATTTATTTTTGGTATTTAACAGCTAATCAAACAATGTGTGTACTGCGGGGTTTCAACCTACTATTGAGCTCCTGTGAATAATAATTACCATTTGACCCTTGGCTGTAAATGAGATGCCAGGTGAAGAAGCACATATGCTTGTTGTGTAGGCTAAATGCAATATAAAAGAAAGAGGTTACACTGTATATGAATTATGATTCGACACAGTTGGTTGCCGCCAGCGGCCGGCTATGCTTTCCCTTTGCTGTCTGCTCCAATTTCTCTTTGGACGGGTTGAGAGAGCACTGCGTGTTCAGGTCAAGATGTTTGCCTAGAAATAGTAGTACAGTTGCAGCTGTGTTTGCTGGAGCAGGAGACTAGTTTAAATAGCATTACCATTTATCCAGTCCATTAACAGAACTCTGTAAAATAATACCAACTCTGCATAAACTACAGGACAGTGTAATAAAATTACAAGCACTTGTTGACAGATGGGAAGTGTAAGTAAAGGAAAGCAATAGGCTGAGAATTTAAAAGAGACAGTGCATTATTTTCTGTGTCTAAAGACACCTAATTTCAAAGGTAGTTAAATTTTTTTTCGGGCTATTTTCTTTCCAGTTTAGCAGCCTTCCAAAAAATCTCCTGGAACTAGTTAAAATGGATAATTTTAGTCAAAACATAAGCTGATTTCCCCATTAACGGCTATGTACAAAGGTGTTTTGACATAAATATTTCAGTAGGAAGTAGTTAATGCTAAAAATAGAATGAAGAGTGCTGTAGGGTATAACAACCTTACCTTGCAAGCAATCTCTCAAAGCACAATGTACATGAACCTCTGTTTTGATGCAATACCATTAAAATAAAGGCGCTGTTTGAAATCCCCTGGGATGATAATAAAAGTTCTTCTTCAACAAGTAGTATTCCTGCAAGGAGGAGCATGCTTTGGTGACCTGTAGGCCCCCTCATGCTACTTTGTGTGGTGTCAGGGATGGTACCTTAGCTCAGAGAATGACCACAGCATAGGGAGTGCTTAACTGAGACAAATAGATTTTGACTGCTTACTTTGGCTAGTTAGAACACAGTTCATTGATTGCTGTTTGCTGCGGGATACAGAGTGCTGGACCCAAGCTGTTTGAAAAATCAGTTTTAAAAAATACCTTTATTAATCAGCGGCATGTAAAGGTTATTGAATTACATGCACAAAGCTTGTCCCTTTTGGTTTACATTTCTTGTGCTTGGAATGTGGTAAAGTTTCTTTACTGACTAATATCTGTGTAAGTTAGGCAATGTTGGCCTTGAAAAAAAAAATCAACCTTTGTAGTGAATGTAGTCTTATATATGTTTTTCTTTTAATATGTGTACTTGAAGGTACTCACTGTGACTATTTCTCCTCTAAAGGGAAAAACCTCCAAAACTTTAAGTAGTCTGATTAATAAGCATCAATTTTGAGATGTCAGTTAGTCACTAAAAAAATTCCTAACAGCAAATAATTACAGGGAAAAAGTACAAAACATCAAAAAAACTTCAAAAAATTATCTTAGGCCAGAACAACAGCAGCAACAACAAAACATGCCGTACGGGGGGCCATTGCAAAAATTCCTCCTGAATTAATTTCTGCCAGCTATGATTAAAGTGTATAGTACTAGATGTGTCAGACACCATAGTTCTCTGCTTCATTTTACTCTTGGCCTCTTTGGCCCCTGCCACAATAAATCCCACAATGGCTGGGCAGGAATTGCAGGTTGCCGTTGCCAGGGTTACCGTTGTCCGGCCGGACGGCATCATTACTCATCCCGGCCGGCAGCCCCGGCCCAGGAGTTTCTCCCGCTGGCTCTGGACCTGGAGGTGCCCCTTGCATCACTTGCTGAGCGTTTGCCTCTTACCTTTGCCGAGAGGGAAAAAAAAAGGAAAAAAAAAACCCCGCAAAACAAACCACCTCAGATAGGAAGGGAAAAAGGTAGTAAGATGGTGTATGTAAGGAGCTAGAACAAGGACTTTTAAGTGCTGGACTCCCTATTGTTAAGGTGTAATTTATGATTTTGTCATATTTCTTTTACACAGTAATCATGGTAAGGAAGACTATGGTCATAATTTTGTGGAAAAGACACTTCAGTCTGAATCCATTTTAACGACTCAATAAAAGAATCACTCATTAGAAAAATGCTTGTTATCTCAAAGCCTCTGAAATATTCCAACTGCAAACAGCTGCTCTGGGTGTGAAATCCAATGAGTAGCAGAAATGAGTTCTCCCTTTTGAAAACGCAGTATTGAAGACTTTTTCTCCTTGAGAAATGATTGTTAATGGAACTGATGTCAGGTAAGCACAGTGGGTTGGTTTCCACTGTGCTGCAGTAACATTACAGGGCACTCCACTTTATTGCAGAGGTGAGCTGGATGGAAAAAATTTAAGAAACATTTATTCAAACATGAATTATGAAGCCACCTTGTTGCTATATCCTTTCCAGGATAGTGTGTTATTTTACTCACTTGTTTGAGTTATTATTTGTTATGGTATATTCTAGCAGCATGTGCAGAAGGCAACTCCGTTTTGTTTTTTTTTTTATGTGATAGAATTAAATCTTATCATTTTAGAGCTAATGGAAACAAATAAGTCTTTCTGACGTATCAGTCTGGCTTGTGTTTTGACTTGTATTTTTTTTTTTACCACAGTTGCTTAGTTCAAGTGCAAGAATGTTTGAATTGTTTTATCTAGCTAATGAAGTTTGGTTGGCAAGAATATAGTGATTCTAGTGCTAGTGAGTTTTTAAATACTAGCATTATTTTGTTAGCACCACTTTTGTACTGTGATTGTAGTTGTCAGAATGTAACTATATTTCCAATTTACTCTTTAGAGAAGACATACTGCATATTAGTAAAAGTATAAAGGAGTGTACCGTTCTCGCCTTGTGGTATTGTAAGCCAGTAATTGAAAAGAAATCTTTAATATATGAGTAACTATTAATCTTTTTTGCTGTATGCAAGCACACTTATTGATTTGCTATGTCACTGCATTTTTGCTAACAAGAGGTCTTATTGCCACAGTATGGAATGTTTTCAGGGTGAATGTGGACCCTTATGCTGCATGGCCACTGCCAGTTACTTTTCAGAGAGTTTATTTTTGTATAATCCCAATCTACCAACAGATAGACCTATCTAAAAAACAAAAGAATTAGTGTGTATTAAAAATATGCTTGCTAAGGTTCATAGGCTGTAAGAATAAACGAAAGCAACTGAGAACATGTTACCTCTGTGATAGGTTTGTAATACCTGTTCTCTGGCATTCATTTCTGGCATGGAAGAACTGGGAGATAAACTTTTGAGACATTATAGACACTGTAACTGCTGCTACCTGCTCATTTTTCATGTAAAGACAAAAGGAAAATAGAAGCTCAAACACTGCATGCAATTTGACTCACATGTTCACCTTTTTTCTGGTCCTACTGCCACTTGCTTCTACCTTAAGTTTTAATTCTCGGCTAGAATGTTTCAAAATTGAAAATTCTGTCATCTCAAGTCATAATTGACTGAATAAAACAAAAAGCACCACTGTAGCTTTGCTTCAGACATAGGTCTTACTGATATGGCAGGATGGCATTTTAGAAAATTTTGGATGTGTTGCAAAAATGCTTACTATTCATCAGGTGATTGATTTTTTTTGAGCAAAGAAACAAGTATTGCTTATATGCATTGGCTGTACAACTTGCAGTAGCTATATCCTAGCAACAGCAAGCATTCAGCCTTAGAATCAGCTGAGTGAAAATGTTGGTAGAACCAGAATGAACTTTTGAAATGTAGTCAGATAAAAGTAAAATGAATTATCTCTCTGTGCAATTATTGGACTTCAAACTTCACTTTGTTACTCTTCCTAACCGTTGTTATAGAATCTCTTAATCTGTTGGCCTTTCCTGAGCTATGCTTTCTTTTGGATTTGTGTGTCACCTACTATGGTGCTGTGCAGGAAAAAAATGGTGTACCAAGTATCCAAGTGAATTGTTACTGGAAGTAATAGTATAAGATTTTTGAAACTGGAAACAAACTATTTTATTGTGAAATGATGCTCTCAATGTGGATGTTTATATTTTTTGCTTATGAGATAATTGAAAGCTGTCTTTGAATTGTGATTGAATTTGCCTTTATTTATTTAATTACAAAAGCAGAATTTTGTTGTTTTTTACAAGTGATATTTCTTTTGCTATGGGATAAAATGGCAAATTAGATAGGCTGCTGGGGCTGCAAACTAATTCTCACCTGGGCAGGTCACTAACTCTTTATATAAGCTGCATTATTAAGTGATATAGTTGACTAATTTCATCAAAAGGCATCTATAGGTATATCCAGGCATTGGACTTCAATCCTTGTGAGTCCCTCCCAGCTCAGAATACTCTGTGATTCTGTTATGTGTATAATTTTAGGGTGGTTTTTTTTTTTTATTAAAACAAACACTCCAAAACTTTTCAGTCACCTCTAACCTTAATTGGAAATTTATGTTAAACACCAAGCAAACAAAAATATGACTTAAAGCAATTCTTCCTGACCAACATAAATATCTGTGTTATTTTTTTTTTTTAATGCTGTTAGCTACTGGCATTTAAATATGTCTAATGTGAAAACATGAGTCAAAATAATTACTCAAGCCATAGCTCTATTTAAGTTGTGTGGTGGTAGTCAGAGTAATTTAATTGAAAGGTCTACTTTAGCTATTGTGATTTTTGTACTTTGACACCAAACATAACTATTTATCTTGTGTCTTTGTTGGCATCATAGCAGGTAAAGCTGAGAATTGTGTTTGAATACAAAAATATCAGTGTCTGGTTTTGCATCACCTGTAACCATATTCATGTCCAGTCTGAATCAGTCCCTGGGTTGTTCCTGGAGGGTTGACCTCGAAAGCATTGGTAAATTATGATACAGGAAATCATTTAGTCAGGAGTTAAGTAGAGAACTGAAACTCTGTGAGGGAGGTAATGAAAAGTAAAAAAGCATTTCAGAGGAATTGCCATTATTATGTGGTGCAGAGATATGGTGTGAAATGTTATAAAGAGGACAATCTCTAAGTCTTGGCTTCCACAGAGTGGACATTTAAGTTCAGCTGTGTCATCTTGATTAAAAAAAAAGAACAGAAAAGAGGAATAAATCAAGCCAAGGGAAAATCTGAAAGTATAGAGGCTTGTCCCTGTGATGGTAGGTTTCTTCTACAAGTGGAAGATTAAAGCCTAAAGTAACTGAATAGCTGAGAAAAGTCCAAAGAAAAGTTGATTGCTTCCCCTCCAAGAGTTCCAATTGATTGAAAAAAAAGCCTAATTTAAAGTTCTGTTTGTTCTGTGTCTTAAACCATCAGAATTTTCTTTTAGAACTGGGGGAATGCTCTGGAAGAGAAAGAATCCAAGGATAAAAAGTCATTGCAGGCCAACAATTGTTCCTAATCCTCACAAAATGCTGGAGAAATTAAATTTATTCTTTATTGCTCAAAGTGTTACCTAGGTCACTGGGCGATGGGAAAATTGAACTGGAAGTCGAGTAGGCACAATCTTTGTTTTGTGTCTAGATGCTTAACCTTAGACACGACAAGGCATCTTAGTGTGTTGTGGGAACTTGGTTCAGAGTATTAACACCAGGACGTTTATTACCCTGGATTTATAATGGGCTATGCTGTCAGCAGATGAAAATGTTGTGTTTACATTTCAGTGTTAAATGATCATTTAATTAACACCTAAGAGAGAAAAAAAAACCCTTATGAAATTCTTAGCAGCTTTTATTGTTGGTTTCCTTGGAGGTTTTAATATCCAAGTTATGCTGCGGTTGCTTCTATAATACAGCTAGAAAAGACATTTATGAAGGCAATCAAGAAGGACAGACAGTTTAACCTCTGTTGACCCTTCATCCTGAATGTTGATTTATATAGCATTTTAAATGCATTGAATTTGTTTTAAAGCTTCTTTCAAGTTACTCGCAGAGCATTCAAACAACTCAATATTTTTCCATTTTAAAATATTTCCCAAAGTGCACATTGTTATAAAGAGCACATTTTTTCTTAGAAAATAATTATTGTATATAGAATTTATCAAAAAAAATTTACTGTCGTTAAAAAAAAAATAAAGTTGTTTTGCCAGATTTGTCTATATTGTCTTGAAAAGGATATACAGGCTTCTATAAGAAAAAAGCAAAAACAGAGTTTGAAAGAGACATCATATCGTGTTCTGGTTCCAGCAACTACTTTCTGAGTTCTTCAAAAACAATAGGAAATTGACAAGGGACAGAACATTACTACAAAATTGCGTATCCACTTTACCCAGCACAGATCCACTTCCATATGTTCCTTTGTATCAAAGTCAAGGCTATCTAAAAGATTTAATTTGCTCTGAGTCCTTCATAATGCTTTTTGTTGTAATTTTGATCTACAAATGCTTTCTGCAATGATGTTGCCCTAGAAAGCATGTCTGAATAAGTTTTTTTGCATCCTAGATCTAATGCTAGATGAAATGCTATTTGTTAAAGAGTGGATGCTTTTCAACTGATGTGCTTTTACAAACACATTCTAGTAAAAATTAAAATTACGTATAGGTTTAGAGATTGTTTTGGGGTTGTTTGTTTATTATTTGGTCTTTACTCAGGGAATAAACCCCATAATTTTAAAGCATGTTAAGAGAATAGTATTAGAAAGCCTAGCACAGCTTAAGTCAATTATTGATGATCCACAAATTTTATTGTGTTCTTTTTGTTTTTCCTGATGATCATATACTTCTTACATGTCAATAACTGAGTTAAAAAACACAGATGTAATCTGCTGATCCATTAATGTTCCTTCATTTTTTTTTCAAGAAACTGACATAAACCACCTAAAACTTGATGAAACATTACAGCTGCAGTGAGACTTCTGTCTGCCAGTGGGATCTTAATGTTTTTGAAACTACTCTGAATATATTTATTAAGTTGAAATTCAATATTCAGATAGAGACTAGCATTTGCTTTTGTCTCAAATACTTGAGCATTTAGTTTAAAACAGCATATTGAAATTTCAGTCTTTTCTTAAGTGTTTTTAATTGAAAAATAATTCTGCAATATCCATTTCTTAATTAAGACGTTGGATGAAGGAGCCTTAGGATTCTCTTAGGATAGATAAGACAGGCTTACCCAGCACTACGCGTAGCTTGCTCTCTTCTCAGTCCTGATGGAGCCTGGAGGTTTGCAGTGCTGGTGAGTGATTAAGACAAGCAACGCATGTGGGAAGACTCAGGCTACACTTTGTACACGCAGACCAGCAAACTTCCGCTGAAACTGCACTGAACTGGTTGGGACTCGGAGGCCTGGTGGGAAGGTCACATACATTATCTAAGTACCAATTAAAGGGACTCTCATTATGGCAAGGAAAGTGCCAATGTACAAAGTGCAATACTTGGTCTTGGAGAAGAGCTGAAGCCAGCGCTGCAGTGATCAACAGCCCAGACTGTTGTTCCGTTCCTTGTAGCTGTTGTAAGGGTACTTGGAGCCAGGGCTGGTGGTTTTGCTTGGGAAAGGCTGCTTATGAATGCTGAGCGGGGTTTATTCTCTGCCCCAGACACTTGAGAGGCCTGCTCTGCTAATGGCTGTTCAGACCCACATCATGGGGAATAAAGCTGGGACTTGCAGAACTCTTTTCATCTTTACAGCCAAGCCCAGGTGCAGGCTCTCCCTGGCTGAAGGGTGTTTAAAGGACCACACTCTGAAGGCTTCTTTCCAGGGCCCTTAGTCATTAGGGGGAAGGAATAAGAGGCTGACCTGGAGGGGTAATCCTTTCAGTTAAGCACTCCTTGAGGATTTTCAGGATAACATGTACAGGAGAGAAAATCTTTGCCTCTTTTCATTTCTCCTTCTGTCCAGACAGTTCAATGTTTTTGGTGGTTTTTTTTTTTTTTTCTTTGCTATGATTGTGTAATCCATACAGTAGTAAGGAAGAGCTGCTCGTACTTATAAGGTAGTGCGCACGAGGAGAGGCATGGAGGCAGTTTTTCAGTGCTTTTTGTACTTTAACATGGGGAAGATAGAAGAAATATCAACTCTTCTTTTTCCCACTTTTGTGGCTTTTTTTAGGAGTGGTGGATAGCTGGCAGAGATTGTGACAGTTGACCCTGAAGCTGCAAAGGTTACATATTGAGTTTGATAAGACCCACTCGGGAGAGTTGGAATGAAAATAGGATAACAGCTAATATAATGAAGGTGGATTTGTAATAGCTGCTTCTCTGAATACAAAGTTATGGAAGACTCATTAGAGAAAAAAAATGTAAATGTGCATCTAAAAGAGGGAGAAAACTTGAAAAGCTTAGCAGAACTAAAGAAAGTTATTTAGGTGAACTAAAAAATGGCCCTGACACATGTATACTGCATGAAAGCAATGATCATTTCTGAGACTGGAAAAAATTCCTATCTGATCCTTACTACTTCTTCCTTAAATGTTAAATCTAGTCAATGATTAATGGATTCTGTCATATTCTCTGTGTTCTTTATGAATTGTGCATTCCTTGTAAAAGGCAAGAGGCTTAATTCCCTTCTAGATTTTAGTAATGTTTGTAAATTCAATAGAGCAAATACTTCTGTGTAACCCTCCTATGCCATGGGTTGTTATAGCAGTAGTGCTCTCCTCATCACTTATGTGCCTACAACACAATAAAAATACCACTCAAAAAGTAATAGTTTTTTATGTCAGGGTAATTTCTAAAAATGACAGAACTTCTGTGAAGTGACAGCCTACAAATCTGTAGAGGAATGCTTTGCCACTTGGTCTGTAGTAGTGTTTATGTCAGAGGTGTAGAAGCCAAAACTGCTCATTTGGCATAGAGTACACAGAAGTCTCATGGCAAAATTTTAGTTTTGCATGTAAGTTTAGCAGATGCCAAATTTAAATTTCAACTGTAACAAAATCATAACCACAATGTTGCTTTTCCTTGGTTCACCAGTGAGGGTAGCCACACACATTCAGATTTGAGGGTCTAAATGCCAGCAGGTCATCTTCATTGTTCTGTCTGATAACAGTGCCTCTATTTATGTAAAAGAAGAGAATATTTCACCTGTTTAAAGTGTTGGACCAGGAAATAATCAGAAAATTATATAACTGTATTTAAGATCTATAATAAAGATTATTGTTAGTAAAATTTGTTCAACTATCATGCCATATTAAGATGAAGCAGTCTTGCACCATACAGTGTACTATCACCTTTGAATTCCTCTGTATAAAACTGTGTGCTCTGTTCAAAGCTGCTGGGGCATGGTCAGTTTGCCACATATTCCTGAAGTTTTAGACACTGGAGTGAAGTGTTTATTTGGTCCATTGTTTTGTAGTTTATTCGTTGCTGATCTAAACTATTTAAACAGCACACCAGTAAATTTTGGTAGTGAAAATAATAGCGAGGGATTTAAATCTGAAAAAATTTTAAAAGTATGCTGGAATTATTTCTTCTGTGGCTATACACTGGAGAATGTGGGAAATACAAAATACGGCAAACTAAAGATTGTAATCACTGGGGAAAAAACTATGGTGAGAGACTTAATAATAGCTCAAAATGTGCAGCATGGAACAACAACATCATCCCATTTCATGTATATGTATCAAAGGCACTGCAGGAAATGGAAAATGTTTCTAACTTTGTTATGGAGTTTTGCAAAACTGATGGTGATGAGGTTTGCTTTGCTACTTAATTTTATGGGAAGTTCACTTCAAAAGGATTTGTTTTCCGTTTTGTTGCAACATTAAAAATATCTCACTAATATTTTGGCTAAACAGAGTTTTTTCTGTTCTTGTGAATCAGATTGCAAAACCTGTTTTGTCTTTTTCCTCAGTCAAATGAAAGAAAACGGAAATGCATTTGAGCTGTAGGGAAGGCTTTCAAATTTGTATGTGCTGTAAGCCTATTTATATGAGGGGAATATCAGTATCATGTCTGCATGTATGTTGGGAAGAATAAAAAAGCAAATCTGGGAGAAATGTAGCTGAATTAGGAAGTTGATTGGTCAAGAAAAGATTTCTGCAGGGAGTTGCAAGTTTTTGAGATGGGTGACCTAGGAATGATCATTTGGTGTATATTCAGCATTGAAGTAAAAATAATAATACTACCAGATACACAAATTCTTATTAAAGAAATTGAACTGCACAGTTTGCTGAAATGATAAAATCACAAGATTTAACATTTAAGAGTGACAGGGGTATTGGATTTTCTCTGTAGAGGCTGAAAATCAAAGCTTTTTCTGCAATTTGTTTTTTTCATTGCTGATGTCCAAACCATTCTGTTACAAGCTCTCTTCATCGTGATTATATCCACAAAAGTGCCAAGTGGTGAGAGGAGCCTAATTCTTGCAGTACGAGTGACAGCTTGTGATGTTGTGTTCCATGTAATGTATCTAGGGTGGTGGAAAGGAGTCAGATGGAGCCAGCAGTGCTTCTCATACCTAAATAGACTCTAGAAGTGAGCTGGTAGTAGGGAGTAAATTCTCAAACATGAAAAAGTTAACATTTAACTGAAAGTTGCAAATACTTGGGAATCTGCTGATTGCTGATTTGTCTTTTTGTCCAGGGAACACTTTATTTTACAAGAGCTGCAGATTACCATAATAGTTTGTAATGTAGGATTGAGGCCTAGAGAGCCTTTCAGTGCTGGCAGAAAAGTGCATTATTTCACATGCTTACTCTAGAGAAATTTAGATTAAGGACATAAGAATTGTTGCACGTTGAATAAACAAAAGTAGAAAACATTTGGTATTAAAAAAAACATAGTTTTGTTCCTGTTGCTGTTAAAGACTTCAAAGTCTGTTTCTTGAAGTTAAGCACTATTAGGATAACCAGTCAGTTTTGTGTATTCCATGGAATTTGAGAATTTGCCTTTGATGCGTACAGCAAGGCCTTAGTGCGTGATGTGTGGGCATGCAAAAGCAGTAGCACTGGTAATTCTTTGGGCCTTCACTGTTGAAGATACTAACATTTTAAGACAAACAAAAACACCCCGCCCCACCCCCAAAAGAACTAAAACAAATCCCAGTCTTTGAGAAGCAGTCAAAGAGAAAATGCTAATAAAGGTGGAGATGTCTGTTTTGAAAAGACTTCTCTGTTTCTCCAAAAGAAAATAGTTAAGAAAAATCTGTGTCCATTAAATGTTGCATTATTATTAGATAAATTAGAGACATAAATTTGGAACTTAGCTTAATATCTTCATTTAGTGAATAAGAATGTGATGCTGTAGTTTCAGTTTATAGTTCTTTAGAAATGTACAACTTTTTAACTGTGTACTTTGTTGAAAATGGAACTTAAACTAGATTCCTGTACAGTGTTCAGAGCCTCCTTTTTTGCATAATTAACTGTGGGTGGGATTGTTTTGTAAGAAAGTCAGCTGCTATTAATGTGTTTTGTTCACCTTACTTGCCTTTTTTTTTTTAAATTATGACTGTATGACTGTATTTGTCCATTGTATTTTTGTTTTTGGCTTCTGAACTTGAGATGACTTCTCAAATAGTTGCTACATGTGATTGTTCCTGAAAAGTCTTCAATAGTGTAAACTCATTCTGCACAATAATAGTACAAGTCCCATATAAATTTGGCAAGTATTTAAAAAAGGGCAAATAGTTTTGATATACCTAAAGGAAGATACCAACAGAAAATAATCACTGTATCTGTACTGCTCAAGTGTAAGTTTATCATCATTTTGGCATGCCCTGGTTAATGAATTTCCCTGTGTATGCTAGGAATGTCTTTCTTTCTAAGTAAAGATACAGAAAACCCAGGGTCTATTTTTTTCCATATAGAAAGGAGAATAAACACTGGATTGAAAGCTATAACTAGTAATTAAAAAAATCCAAACAACTTATGCTCAGTGTTTCAGTTGGGTGGTCCGGAAGAAGATTGAGAAGATGTTCTGAATTTGGTTTCTGTTCCTTACTAGAGGAAAATATTGTGTAATCAGAAATCACATTTTAATCAATGCTTTGTTTTGCTTTATTTGCTTAATAACAATGTCCTGCTGTGTGTAGTTTTTATTAGCAGTGCTTTTGAGGTTGTGTAATGTTTAGAGAGGATTACATTATGTAAAAATTTCCAAATATGAAACTTTTTTTAAAAAAGAAAATGTGGTGTGAATTAACTAGTTTTGAAAGGAAAGTTAGTAACTTTTTTTCTGGTGGGAGGAAGCAGGGGGTGTGGCTAAAACATTTATGATAAATATGGTTTTCTGTCTGTTTTATGCTTTCTGTTTTGGTTTTGGATGTTTTGTTGAAGACCAGTAGGAACTGCTCCAGAAGGTATGAACTGTATAGGGAAAGTAAAGAAATATTTGCTTGTGCTGAAGTTCTATATAGAATTGGTACCCTGAAATAAGCCTAGGTGGTGTTTGAACACATGGGAATTTCTTAAAATAAACACAGCCACGGAGGGAAAATTTGATAATGACTTGATGATGATGAGTGTCTGCTGTTACGGGCCCAGTGAGATGCAAGTGCCAACACCCCAGCCTGTACACCATGATCCAAATTGTAATGAAGGAATTTGGCAGCTCTCATGCCTTTATGTGAATGTATTACCATGGCTATGAAGGTAAATAGTTCCAAAATGGAAATACTAACAAATATTTAGTCATTTCCAAGCAGATTAGAAGCAAAAATGGACATACTATAGGAACTAAGATAAATAAGAAATATATCTTTTGGATTACATGTGTTCCATTCCTGTTTTCCTGGGCTGGTTCTTCCTTTTAAAAATCAGTGTATTTAGACAGGTTATATATAAATATATTCCCTTTGTAAAGGTCACATCCCCATTTGTTGATTTGTTTCAGCTTCCTTCCTGCTTTCCCTCTCTGTGACTCTCCTCTTATGCAAACACCAGCCCTGATTAAAGTGTAAAACTTGTGGAAAATGTTCTGTACCGAATTGTGGCGGGGCGAGCGAGCCGTCTACAGGAGAGCAGGAGTTCAGATCTACTCCCGAGGGCAGGCTCCCCCCTGTGGATGCTGAGCCCGTGGCTCGCCGCCGCCATCAGCTTCCTAGCGTTCTACTAACCTCAGCTAGAATTACACGTATGGTGGGGTTTTTTAAAGTTAGTTTCTATATATAATTCAACAGAGTTGGTTTTTGTTGTTGTTGGTTTGTTTTTTTTTTTTNGTGGGGTTTTTTTTTTTTTTTTGTATTCTCAAGTAATTTTTAAGTCAGACTGACCCAAAAAATCTTAACTCAGAAAGCAGTTTTGAGAGTACGAAAATTTTCCTTAGAACAGAAAGGTCTTAACTTTTTGTGAATCCTGTTTTTGATGCAACCACTGCTGCTGCTTTTTGATAAAAGCAATTTCCATATAAATATGTTCTGGTAGCTTTTTCTAAATGTTCTGCTTAGCTTCTCTGCTAAATGAAGTAATGTCTGGTAGTGGATGTCTAACATATGATACTGGTATCACTGTGAGTATCAGCACTGGCAACTGGGACATTATTGCCATCAAGTTCTCCAGGTAACTCTTCCAAAGATTAGGGACAGATGAGTTGCTGGGTGAAATGATGTGTCTTTTGTTTGTCTTGTAAGATGGTGCAGGACTTTGCAATGGAATGTGGGCTGTGGCACATTTTAGAATTTTGGAATTCAAAATTCAAAATTTCAAGGTTAGAATTTCAAACTGTGGCAAAGGAAATTTTTTTTCCCTCTCCACTTGACTGCCTGTTTCTTGCAAGGTGTTTAATGCAGTTCATTGAGTGGATTTATTTACACAGGCTTGCGAGGCTTTTCTGCTTGCTCGCTAGTCCAGGCTGAGTGACTCATCTGAGATCAAACTGTTGACAGAGGAGGTGCTTTTGGAGCTGCAGATGACACTGCCAGCATCTTAATGAAAACTGGTGCCAAGGGAAGCATATGAAAAATGTAGGAAACAAGACTGTAAATTGTATGTGAATCTTGAAAAATAGTGGTGTGTCTGTAGATGGAAGATGTGTTTTTCATCATGAAGAACTCAGTCTTGCTCTCTCCTCCTCTTCCATCATTGCCACCTTTTGCCCTGAAGATTTCTTAATAGTCTGCAATTAATTGATCTGATGACTTGATCAATATTCTAGTAGTTGACATTGTCTCTAAAGTGAATGACAGTCTTGTTGGAATATGCTTTTTTGAAATTCAGAAATGTTCTGGTCCTTCCAGATTACTTTTTTTACTGTCACAGTACTAGCTTGTACTTTTCTAATGTACTTATGGTTTCCTGGCTGATGGAGCTAATTGTTTGTTCTCAGATTATTCTCAGTCCCTGAGTTGTTGTTTGCTAATTTCTGTCGTTTTCTCAGTGTGAAATGGGTAAGATGGCACTAAGAAGGAAATCAGAGACTGTTCATAGTGCAGCTTCACCAAACAGTGAAGCTGCATCATGAATAAGGACCAAGAAATTTGGCAAATTATACAACTACTTTTTTGTATATGGTCACTTGAAAATACAGATTATAATTCCCGGATATGTGCTTTATGTATAAAATGAAGAAATCTCCTTGCATGTCTGAATTTAAATGGCTATTACTTACAAAACCATCATTAGAATTATATTGAGAAAAAGATGTTACTATTTCTCCTGCTTTTGTGGACCAATATTTTGTTTGGCCAGCTGCAAGAGCTGCGGGGGCTTTTGTTTCTTTGGGAAATGTAAGCTTGCCAAACCTGAAGCCGCAGTCACAGGATGGGGTAATTCAGTACAGAAATTTTTATTTCCTCACCAATACAGATCCTGACTGCATATTGCAATCAAACCTGTAATTTGATAGAGTTCCAGATTAACTTCCCTGGGCAGTCAGGAGGAGCTTTATATTGGTGAAATCTCCTTTTTACACATCATGAATCAATGAAAGAAAATTGTGTTCAAAGAAATAGATGATCATTTAATGGATAAGAGATCAGCAGTAATTTCTGATGACGCTTATTCTTCTTGTATAACTTGTCAGATCCCAGGGGATATCATGCTTAGTCATGCTTCATCCATACTTCTGTTATCAAATTCATCAAATTTTGGGGTGTAGTGAAAGCTTTTTGTCTTCTCAATATCTTATTATGTTATTTCTCATTACTGTCCCGAACCTCAGTATGACATTACTGGTTTGTTACTTTTACTGTGGGCTCAGGTGATAGACATTGTGAAGTCTAGATTTTTGTCTTGTCTGGAGAATATGACGTTTTCTGAAAATTCTCTTCTGCATTCTTAATGAAAGATCTAGTTAGTCTAGTTGGCTTTCTTGACTATAAATGATTCCAAGTGACTTTGTGTAAAATACAGTGTTTTCTTATTTCTTCTATAGGAAGCATGCAGTGCAGGAGAAAAAATACTTGCTCACTTTGAAGTCACACACACACACATGCTTATTAATAAAATATTTTAAAAATCCCCAAATACAAATGAAAATAGTACCTGAAAAATGAACTTGTATTTTAAATAGCTATATGGGATTTTTATATCTAATTGCCGAAAGGTAACCATGACATTGCATTTTGTTCCTTGTGCATGCTAGTTGCTGTAGTTAGGTAGATTTTTTAAATGTGTCTATTATTGTGTTAAAAATTTTAATTACTGAGGTTTGTGAAACTCCTTCCAAATACAAGGGGTATTTGTAGAAAGCTGGATAGATTGACAAGTGATTGACAGGGTAAACAGTCTCACTCTGTTCTGATATGCTATGCTGTGGTGCAATGCTACAGACACCTCATAAGCCTCAGGAAGTAGCTGCAATCCAATTTTTATTAAGCTTTTACTGCCAATTTATCTTGACATTATTGTTAATCGGGAAACTAAATATGCCGCTGTTGTCTTTTTCTTCATTTCTTTAGAAAGCTTCACTATTATCTTGCATTCCTATAAAACTTTAGTATGGCATAACCCAAGAGTGATATATTTGTTTGTATTAGTAAAATACAGTGTTGGCAAGAGGAAGTTCAGACATTGCACTTTCTCCCATGTTTTCCATAACTTATTATTATTTTTGTAATGTGAAAAATCTTTAAATGACAAAAGCCTTTTTTAATGTGATGCGGCAGGATAACACCTATTGCTTCCAAAACAAGATCCACCTAGAAAATGAACATTAATTCTATGTAGCTCTTAATATTCACCAACAGAGGCACAGATTTACCTTTTCCCCTCTCCTTTTCCCTGCCACCTGCTCTCTGCAATGCACCAAAGGAAAAAAACAAACTGAAAAACCCTCTGGAAAGACAGATAACTTCATTGACTTGCCCTTGAAGATCTGTTTTGTAGCATCAAGACAATATTTGTAAATTTGAGGATACAAGGGCTAGAATGACAAATACGTAGTTTTTCAGCTGAAGACTGTTATTGATACTTGAGTAAAGAAATATAATTCACATATTTTGAAAGCTTTGCAGCTTTAACATAGTGCCTATATTTCTTAGTGGGAGATCAAAGAGAGCTAGTGTAAATTTTGGCACAATGCTGCAACTTAGTCTTGAAGTGTCACGTGTGGGTCACATAGACACATCTATCACTTCATTCACATCTCGGGTTAAGGTGGTTCATGCTGTTACCTTGCTAACTGGATCTTTTGCTGTGAAACAGGCTCATTATCTGTCCTTAAACTAGGTTCTTCTTTCAAACAAGTGGCCCTCTTTTTCCATATTGCCTGGAGATTTCACCCAGTTTGTCAACTTACTTTTCTTCTCCAGTAGAATGTGAACTAAATGGACTATGGCCAACTGTGTTAAACTATGTTAAGACTGTGATAACAGACTCTGTAGTCTGGATGAAAACTTCTTCCATCCCTTTTAGTGCAGTAAAGTCAAGTGACTAGAACCTTCTTAGGATGCTACTGGTTTTTTTTAAAAAACACAGTATATTTAGGTTTTTTACCTCTATATTAAATATGGTGATTTCACCTTACTTCTTCATAAAATGTCAGTAAGCTTGCCATATATTTTAAGAAATTTCCACCTCCATAGTGGACTTTGCCCTAAAAATTATAGCTTTTGTGATTGTGATAAATGATTCAGCATAGATTGGAGAGCTCTTGAGTATAGTGCAGAACTAATAGCAGCAAAATATGTTGTGAAAATGTAAAAATGTATTTTGAGAGTGAAATAAAAATTTTTCTTAACACAGTATGTTCTCTTATCTTCAGTTGGACCTGAATGTTACCTTGCCCAAGTGTTTTGTTAGGCACTGGCAACACCTATAGAACTGGGTCAGATTTGTTCTGCTCATTCTCCAGAAATGGCGGAAAGGATCAAAAGTGTCTGGAGCTCTCTGGAGGATGGGGGCTTCAAGTAGAAAGCAAAGAAATGCACCAGCATTCAGGCACTTTCCACCCCTGAGGAAGCAAGTATGCTTCTAGAAACTTGGAAGAGAAAGGTTGTGGGCATCAAGAAGAGAGTGACTGAAATAAATGAGCTCATCATAGGATTTTTCATAAAGGATAGGAAATAAAAGAGACCAATCAAAGTTCAATTAGAAATTACTGAATTGAGAATACCTATGGCCATTAAGTTCTAGGTATATTTTTTATGGTTTAGCAAGAATCTTAGCATCTTGAATACTTTTTACTTTGGCAGCAATATTCAGAGAATTTTTATTCAAGCATTGTTAAATCTTTCATATAAGATTCTAAGTATTTGAATGGTGAAATTATTATGCTTCCTCTAATAATCTGTACCTCCAGAAGCATTTTTGTAAGTTTATTCTGCATTATGTGCTGAAAATCCCTCTCTTACCCAAATATATAATTTAATATGAAAATTTTTCAAAAGGTTTTAAGCCATGTACCCAAAATTATACATAATGTGCAATAAAGAAACAGGAATTAACAACATTTTAAAAAATGTATGGGAATGCAGAAGTTGGAATTAGTATGGGTAATTCCCTGCATTTCAAAACAATGCTGAAAATACTAGTAATTCTGGACACCATTTGATTTTGATTCTTGTGGTGAAATTGGACATTTAATTGGAAAATGAATCCAAAATTCACCAACTGGGTGAAATTTAAAAAATACTCTCAGAAACTATTTTATCTGAGTTAGTAGAATCGGGTTGCCTGGTAAATTATCTCAACAGAAGCTGTTTCCTTAGTGAATTTTTTTTTTTAATTTCTTTCAGATAGAAAATATTTCAATTCTAGAATTTGTAAGCTAAAAAGTATTCCTCAGAACTGTGTTCCTCATTCAGTGTTCCTATTCTTTTAGTCTGCATTTTTGCCTGTGGAAAAGGTCTAATAGGTAGTAACTGATGTTCTGTTCTAAAAAAATAAAGTTCTTCTTTGCTTCACCAGTTCTATCAATTAGATACATTAATGTAAAACTATGTTCTCTCTTCATGTTCAGGTAAATATCTGCCTGAATTCTAGTAAAAGTTTTATTGTTGTGTATTCTTTGAAGTGTTTGGTGAGAAGGTAGGTCTGATTACAGTAGTATTTAATTTTCTGATGAATCGTGTTAATCTTCTGTTAGTTTATTCTTTGTGCTGTAAAATTACCTTTAATAAAGCATGCATTTAAAACTGCCTTTTGTTTTTTTCAGTGGAGCATTCTAAAGTTTGCTTTTTGGAGAAAATTGGCCTGAATTCTGTAGAGAGGTGGAGAATAAAGCATATTGTTACAGTTATCACTGTGTAGGAACAGCATAGTTAGAAGGGGGTGGGGCAGAAAGTTTAAAAAAAAAAAAATAATTTTTTTAAACTTTTCCTCTGTCTTCATGGCTTCACATTTCATTTTGCCTACCCCAGGAGCTAATATACCTGCCACCTTTCTGGAAGTCTAGGGGTATCCTGACAGAAAAAAAATTCTTAGTACCCCTCTCTAAATTTAGCTTTCCTTATTCCAGTCTCCTGAGCCTCCACTTCTGCCAGCCTGTGCTTTGAATTGGGTAACTGGCTAAAACTGTTTTTATGTGTATTTGAGAAATCTGTTCTCAGAGATCCAGATGAAAAGGGCAAGGTTGGAGGGATCATGTAATAAAAGCTTCCTTCTGACTCTTTAAATGCATTTAAGGAGATGGAAGCCAAGACAAACGAGCTATGCCCTACAGTATGTTATTTTGATCGAGCTATCTTTGCCACCGTCTATATAAATGATAATGACATATTTTTAAAATAAATCACGTAACTCAAATACTTGAAATGAATTTGGTAGCTCGAGTCTGCTAATGTGCGTATGTAAGTGTGTACCTCTGCTTGGAGCTCGGTAGGGCGGTCAGAATGAGGGTAAGGCTGCAGAGAGCCTATGCTGCTACGAAGTTTTTCTCCCCAGGGTGATGCAGCCTAATGTTTTTCACATGTTTGTCTTAGCAGTGCAAGGCCATGTTGCGTTCCAGGAAACCAATGCACAGACATTGGTTTATGCCCTACTTTTCAGTGTGTGTTGTGTGGGAGTGGGACAAGGAGTCTTGTCTTCAGGATAAACGTTGAGCAATGCATATGACCTGTGTATCTTTTGTTATTTGTTATTCTGTTTTCTACTGCATTCTTATAAATTATATAAGGAAATAGGATTAGATAAATCTTTACTTATCTTCCTGGTTGAAACTGCCTTGGGAACACTTAACAGCCAATTCATTGTTAGGCTGAGAAGGTGTCACAAGTGCAGTCCTAGATCTACTTATGCTGTAACGATCCATGTGTTGGAGTTAGCCTACCTGTGTAACATATGGGCCTGGGGTACATAGTCAGTGAGTGGATGCTGCAGACACCTTGGCTGAAATTGGGGTGTGTGATGTCTGTAGTGTATTAGATAGGTGATCTGAAATCGGCTCATAAAATACAGTGAAGACCAGTGTTGAGAAGGAGAAATTAATGCAGAAAGCATGCACAAGGTGGCATGGGAAAAAACAACTTGAGAGTGGTTTTGGAGGTCACAGGACAAATGTTAAGTCATAGTTCTGTTACAGAAAATGCATATAATCTCTCTGACCTAGTAAAGCTCCTGCTGTAATAAGGCTGGATCATCTTATGTTTGGTGCTTATCTGTGTCTATGTTGGGACACTTTTTTATAGATGATTATAGAATTATAGAAACTTTATAGAAGAACAAGCCTTTGAAAAGGACTATTAATGAGTGCTACAGAGTTTAGGAAATTTAGCTCCCCAAAATCTTCAAATAGTTGGGTTTGCTTATGCTAGAGGAGGGAGGACTGGACAGTAAGAGAAGAATGTTACAGTTATTAGCAACTAATTGTTTTTTTCGCTTCTCTCCAGCAGCTTCATTTCAGTGATAAGTTTAATTTGAAAACTAGGAAACCTTTTTCTATTGTCTGAATTAGTTAAAGGCTACCAAGGCTTTTGGAAAAATGTACTTCAGTGGATATTTTAAAGACTGGGTTGATAACATCTGGTAGGGCATTATTTAGCTGTGTAAACTGATTCTGACTCAGTGATGCTTTCACAAGCTAAGCATTTAGAAAGGTTTTTTCAACATTTTTTTTTTTAATTATAAGAAAAATGTAGTAATTTTAATAATTATGTTGCCATACTTAATATGAAATCATATTCAATCATACTTAATGTGAAATGCTTTCTGTAAGAAATTCAGTTAATTCACATTGAAATCTTTTGGATTATAAACCATTTTTTCTTATTTTTAGTTTCATCCTGCTAAGCAACAAACTAGGTTACAGAAAAAACCTAAATTATTTATATTATTGTGACTTTATTCTTATTGCTCTTGTTAATAATGTAACAGAAGAATACAAATGAATTTCTTGAGCTTTTAAAAAGTCTTCACTAGCATTTCTTCCCTTAATGGCTATTCATTTTTGATCTAGATGTAAATTACAGCATCACTGTCTTAAGTGCTCTGGTTTGTCGTATTTTAATTCTGTTTTTGAATAAATGAACTTCTACCTTCAAAAAGTAATGAGCAGTTTCGTAGGTGGAACATTTCTTTCATTGAAAATTACTATGAAAAGCTCTAGAATGACTTTTGACAAAGCTTAAGTTGGTGTTCCAGCAGCAACAGTGAAGTTAGGTGGCTTTTCAACCTGTTCATCAAGTTCCTGCATTTGATAGAGGAAACATCATTAACAAAGAGGAATGCATTTTACTCTGAGTGGTGAAGAAATTAAAATCTTCTGGAGTATTTCAACCATGAAAAAGAGGGTAAAAGTTGAAAGAAAGGCTTTACTAATATAAAAAAAGGCTTAGAATTGCGTAGAATAATTCTGCTAAAGTAGAATAATATATACTTCTATACTTTTCTGCTATGCCTTTTATATATTAGGAGAAAAAAAAAAAAAACAAAGAGATAATTTAAATTGACATTAGAACCATAAAAAATTATCCAGTGGTTTTCATATTTACTGGCCTCTTACTTTTAAAATCTCACTTGTAAGGAATGTAGTATGTGCCACTGAAGATTTTGATAATTTTCAGGCTGTTCTTAGTAGGCTCTAGATCTGGTAATTTCTGTAATGAGGTAAAAACACCCCAGAATACAAAACAACACAACTTCCCATGTTAATTTATAGCTATTCTATTTTCACCCTTCAGGATATTTCACTCAGAGATACACAAATGTATTATGTTCTTCCCCAAGTGCTTTTGAACTGTGATATGTTTTGTATCATTGGTTATCTGTTTCAGATTATTTATGGTCCAACATGTAGGACTGCTTCCAGAAGAGCAGAGTCAATGTTTTTTGATTAATTTCTTTTGCTTGGTTACAAATTATTTGCCTTTTCTCTCTATAGCACTGTTATGACCTTTTTATTTTTCCTTATTGGTTTCCTTGTCTGAGCCTGAGATTTTAATATTTTAAGCTTCTTAGGATGCTGAAAGAGAGGTGCATGGTACCTGTTTTGTGGGCTTCAAGAAACATTTTTTTACAGCAAACATGGTATAACTTAGAGTTTTACTTTTGGTGTTGTAATTGCATTGTGATCCTGATATCTTTTGTACTAGCAAGAAATCAATTCTTCTTTTTTAATTTTTTAATAATTATTTTGAGTTATTATCTCATCTTTACATTTAGTCTTCAGAATGCCTGGAAACATAAAATAATCTCTCTGCCACATTGGTTTAGCAATAATTGTTTTTATTTTTTGTGTGATAGTTGTGTAGTTAGTTAAGTATTTGGCTATTGCTAAACCATATTTACAATATACTTCCGGGATTTGAATTTTTCTTTCCTGAAATATGATGGTGAGGGAGAATTACTGATCATGGAGTGATATGAAGTAAATAAACCAGAAATGATGTAGCAGAAATGAAACAGATCTAGGATTGGTATTTTGGTGTGCAATGTACAAGACTGGGTCCATGCTCCTCGGCTTTTTAAAGATGGGATGACTCTGACATGAATAAAGGCAGGAGTGTCATTGCAATCATGATAATCATGATTACAGGGAATGTGGTGCCTAAAAGGTTGAAGTGCCAGCTGAGAACGATGAAGGTTTGTAGTTTGCACCAACATGACATTTTCTTGAAATCCCGTAGTTTTATGGATTTAACTTCTTACAAGTCCTGAGTTGGTACCCAGGCCCCCATATTTCCTAGGAACTCTTAAGCTGGCAGGGAGTGAATTAAGAAAACAGTAGGAAATGCAGAGGCCAGCAGCACAGTTTGTCTTCTCTCCCCACAGATAATTGGGTGACTCTCCCTCCTTTGCTTACTGGTGTGCTTTCTTTTGATACTTCCATAGCCAGGCTTTTGTTAAGAGAAACAAGAGAAAACTAAACAAAAGTTTTCCTAACAGGAGAGATGGCTTCTTAGATTTACTCACAAGACAAGTAGGACATTGCCATTGAAGATTTTATAGATACTCCTGTATCTTGGCAGAGACACACTGTGTGTGCCAGGACAAGGTCCTACTCACATACTCAATGGTTTGGAGTCTAAGTTGTTGTCATGTTCAGTTTTGAACAAGTTCTGCTTCTCAGGAAAAATGTACCTGTGGCAGCAGAGTGGTTTTAATCCTGCTTTCTGTCATTGCAATACCATTGGTGACTCCCTTCTCCTTTTCCCAATTCCTTATGCTGAGTATTTCATTGGTCTTAGAGAGTAAAGTAGTTTGTAGAAAAGGAGAAGTTTAGCTCAGAAGCAGCCTGATGGTTAGGGCAACCTACTGGGATGAAGAACATCTAAATTTAAGTAACTTTTTGGAAACTGCGATGTAAAAACTGCATCCTTGAAACAGAGTGATCTTCTAATACCTAGCTATATTTTGACTCAAACTTAGGGAGGAAGTTGCTTTATTTTATATGGCATTAGTGTGGGTGCAAATGTCTGAATGTTAGAACGTAGGTGGTCTTGTACATAAATGCCCTTGTTGTGGAGGTTTTAGTTGCATAAAGGATTAGGTTGCAGTTGAATGGGAAATTTAAGGATATCAGTGACCTCTGATGTTGGTACCTGGAACTAATTTTGTGGATTTAGCTCTTGGTGTTTCTTACTAATTGACATGAGTTTTAAAAAAAGCCGAGGAGTTGGAGTCTTTTGTACCTAGGAGTCTTCATTATTTCATTATTAACATTAAAAGAGCTTTTGCTGTTTGTCATGTTAAAAGATTTAAATAGCTTTCCTGAAAGATTATGCCATCTTAAAACATTATAGCTTTCAGATACCAGATTTCTGTCTTACTCATGCTTTGTTTATTGAATAGAATAGTATTGGTGTCTGTGACATTCACGACTTACCAAACTGTTATCATACATCCATCATTTCTTGGAAAAATGTATTTAAAAAGAACAATCTCATGATCTAATAATTTAGATCCAGATTTTTTTTTTTTTTACAGGAGATTTTTCCCCCATATTTAATAAAAATGTTTCTCAAAGAAAAGATATAGAAATTATTTATAATAACAATCCACTCTGTGTTTTTAATACTACTAATAAAATACTGGAATTTGACAGACAGCTTTCAGGCGTTATATTTATTAAGAGCTTGGAGGGGTTTTTTGCCTTTTTAAAAAAACTCATTTTGGAAGAAGGAAAACTCATCTTGAATTTTATGAGGAGAAATTTGTTACTGTCAAGCCAAGATGTAATATCTTGATGCAGTGTTAGAAATAGAGGGTCTTACAATACTTTTTTAGGAATTGAACGGACTGATTTTTTTTTAATATATATAAGAAACAACTAATTATCTGGGATTTTGTATGAACTAAGTTGTCTGAAGTTTTTTATAATGCCTAAGGATTTACAGAAAAGGTGTAGTATTTCCCTCCTTCTCCCCTCAAAATGTTTTAATGCTCTTTAAAGAGCATCACCTAAGAAGGACATGAGAAAACAGAGCCACAGAGACCAATCCTGGCACTTGATTTGTCTTAACTTCAAAAGTAGACAGCAGCTCCCATCTTCCCTCAGCACCAGCTGACAAGTTTTGTATTTAAATTGCAGTTCATTCTGCTCACATGAGTTAGACCATTATGTGTGTACCTTCATACATAATCACTCTCTTAATATAAGAAGTCCTATTAAATGTTATATCGAAGTATTTTTTCCTCCTAAATTTGGAAATACCATTATCTTGACAGAGGGTAGTGTTTCTAAATATAAGTACTATATTACATCTGGAATTTTTATGATGATGTGGGATAACTGTGCAGGGCCAGTTAATACAGAAATAAGTTGATATTCACACGTTTCAAAGCAAAAGATAGCTTTTCAAAGGCCAGGATAGCTTTTACTTTGAACACTTTATTATGCTACTACTACTTTGGGCTTATGCTCTGCCTTTCATCCCTGGATTTTCCAGCGTAGAAGCAACATTAGCCTCACTACATCGATCTCATTGATGTAGGTAACAGTAATAAATCACTTTGAGTCTTGGCTTACTTACTTTTGTGAAGTAGGTAAAATGGGCTTGACCAAAGTATAAAGACTTAAGCATCTGATCAAGAACTGCACACAGATCTGATTCTCAGCTTCAATCTCTATTACTTCAAAATATTTATTCTCAAAGAAAGATTTGGGCCCTTTGAAAGGCTGTCTGACTTTATCTCTTCTTGTTATCAAGCTAACTTCAGGGTGTCTCTGCTTCTCAAGTATTGAACTTCCACCGTTAGGAAAATTTTTTAACTACACACATGTGCCTTGACTTTATCTATTTTTTTGTGGAAACATTTGTTAAAAACCAGAAACCTATTTAAGTAGTAAGCAAGTTGACATGTTCCCCAGACCACCAGAATTGCCATGGTTAACGAATGGTCCCAGTAGATTCATGCCTGGAAAATGGATACATCTCCTAGCAGGACTTGACAAATGGTAACTTGTCATAATATTGATTCTCCTCTACTGAAAAAGAGGTTTTGTGTGAATAGACAGTGCTTATCACTACACTTGAAAATTGAGAGTTGTTTTGGTCCAATGATTTATCCAGCTTTCTGGATTAAATGGTAGTATTTTGCAATAGGTATTTCTGGACAAATTGCATTGACTTGAACTGAACATATTTTGGTATCTTAAGACTAAATTTTTAAGTGGAGTCCAAATTATGTGGGTGTACATTCTGGTACTGTTTGGATTATGATGTCAGCGGAGTTGTGTAGTGAATGTCACTCTTAATGATATCTCCCACTCAGTGCCATTAGAATATAGATTAGTTGCACATTTTAAGAGATACGAGTTGACAGGAAGGCTGAGAACAGTGCCTTTTCAGCATGGTGTCATTCCAGTTAGGTATCCTATGGTATTATATGGTGATATTTTCTTGTGAAGTTGTGGCTTATATAAAGTGTTTGTCCTAGCTGGAACTACATTGCAAACTGATCCTTTGCAGTCTTTTCAGTAGGAACAAATTGAAATGATATGCTGATAGGATGTAGGTATCTGGGCTGATTCTGTTTCCTTCTCTGGGGCATAAGACCAAAAAAACAAGTTCTTCTATGCAAGACTTCATCTCAAAACAAAATAAAAACTGAAAAAGCCCCCAAAGAAGTGAAAACCCCAAACACCAGAATATCCACAGCATTTTGGTGCAAAATGAGTTCAAGTATAGAAGTACAACAGGTGGATTCCAATCCACTAACATGTACAGAGACCACCATATGGGAAAACCTATCTGGTTGTAATCAAAGATGAGTGGGTTTGGTCTGAGAGCTCATCTTTCTTTCTCTTCCTAACTCAGAAATTTTGATACTATTTACTTTATTCGAAAATGCCATCAAAATTATTTTCAGGTAATTGTAACTCTTCAGCATGACATGATGGAGCCTGGTTTCATGGAAATATTGCGAGAAATAGATGTATTTTTCAGAGATCACCTTCACTTGTATTTGCTAGTGAAAAAATGTATGTACTTGAGGCTTTGCTATAAAGTGTTGGTCTAGTTAAAGAAATGATTTATGGAAGTCTGAGAAATTATAGAAACACTAACTTGTAATATGCCTATTTTCTCATAACTATATGTGTGTCCCCCATCAAATAATTTCAGATTGTTCAATTAGTAGGAAATTGCACAAATCGATGAATATTTGTAGATCTCAGTGAATACTTGCCATTCCTCTGCCAGGTGAATCTTCGATCTGCATCTATTTTTTGGATGAGCAAGAAAAGTAATACCAAAGTCTTTAAGCCTACTGAGAGCAGGTTATATGTCTGGTCTGATTTCAAGCCTTCTCTGTCACATGCGAGAGATTCTATATCCCTGTCTATGTCTGGTCTGGTTTCAAGCCTTCTCTGTCACATGCGAGAGATTCTATATCCCTATCTGGAGAAATTTGCGTGTTCTTTTTTTATTTTTAATGCAATTTACTTTAAAAAGTGCTGCCTTCAAATTATCTTGATTGGGACACTTTTGTAGGGCTATGGAGGTAACAATTCAACTAAGGAGATCCATGAAGAATTTTTAGAAGGTTTTAAGGGAATGAAAAAAGGAACTGTCATTCCAAAATTTTACTTTTTTCCTGGTTTTTACACGAGAATGCATTGCTTCTATGGGCTTGAGTACAAATGTGGATGTGTTAATTTTTATCACTGAAACCCGTAAATGGATATGTATCTTTGGGCCATGTAGTGTTATGTGTCAAATTGATAAGGCAGTTTAAGTTCTTTAAATTAAAAACAAATTAAAAAAGAAAAATATGTAAATACTGCTAGATAAACACTGTGACTCATTTTGTCTTTAATTCCAATCCTTTGCTTCAACAGATTGTTTTTGTGATTACAATTACTTATGGTGGTTTTGATTGTACAGCCGTAGGTCGTGCGAATCTCTCTGGACAGTGGGAACCCCAGAAGAGGAGGATGACTTTGTCTGTGTGTTTAGTGACTGGATGTGGCACTTAGTGCCATGGTCTGGTTGGCAATGTGGTGATCAGTCAAATGTTTGATTCGATGATCTTAGAGGATTTTTCCAAACTAAATGACTCTGTGTTCTTAACTGAAAAATTTAGTGTCATTACATGGAATTCTTGTGGAGCTATAACACAGAAATTTGCTTTTGACCATTTGTAGGCTGCAGTAGTCTGCGTGCCTGGAACATGAATGCAATTTGTCATTGGTTTATAGAGGGCCAGACTCTTTCTTGTGGGATGTATGTTGCTTGAATCCTTTTGACTCTGTCCATTGTAGAATAACAGAATGGTTTGGGTTGAAAGGGACCTTTAAAGGTTCTTCAGTCCAACCCCTTCAATGGTCAGGACATCTTCAACTAGATCAGATTTCTCAGAGCCCCGTCCAACCTGATCTGAAATGTTTCCAGAATGTACCAGATATCTACCACCTCCTGGGCATCCCATTCCGGTGTTTTGGCACCATCACTGTAAAAATTTCTTCCTTCTACCTACTCTGAACTTATAGTTTTTCAGTTTAAAACCATTACCCCTTGTCCTGTTTCTGAAGGCACTACTAAGAAGTCTATCTTTCATATAAGCTGTCTTGAAGAACTGAAAAGAAGCAATCATGTCTGCCTGGAGCCCTCTTCTCCCGGCTGAACAATCCCAACTCCCTCAGCCTGTCATCATAGGAGAGGTTTTCATCCCTCTGATGGATTTTGTTACCCTCCTATCTGGACCTGCTCTAACAGGTCTGTTTTCCTATAGTGAAGACTCCAGAGCTGGATGTAGTACTCCAAGTGGGATCTGACCAGAATAAAGCAGAGGGGCAGAATTGCCTCCTCAGACTCAGTTGTGCTACTTTTGATGGAGCCCAGGAAGCTGCTGCTTTTCTGGGCTGCAGGTGCACATTGCTGCATGGTACTCAGCATTTTACCCACCAGTACCCCTGTGTCCTTCTCTGCAGGGCTGCTCTCAGTCCCTTCATCCCTCAGCCTGTATTGATACCGGGCGTCACCTCCACTGACTGGAGAAATTTGCACAGTCTGCAGATCTGTACACTCCAAATATGCAGATGCACTGAAAGATTGAGAGATGTATAGTAATTACTGAAACTTTGGAATAAGAATCTTTCTCTTGGCTTGTGTGGCCAGCAGCCAGGTAATGCACTGACTCCACTGGAGTGTATAATTACTTGAAAGAGTCAGATAGTTCTTACAAGGATAAGAACTTAAAAGATAGTTGTAATGTTCATTGCATGACTAAAGTCACTATTATAATCAAAATATTGCCTTCACAATTGTATGTATAGATGTGTATGCATCCACACACAGTGTTCACTGTATTTCAGGAGAGATGGCATCTCCAAACACCAAGTATGGTTTTGTGTTCCTTTTTCACTTTAGAGTCTGCTAACATGTGACTGAAATTGTCAGGAGTACTAGTGGCTGGATATTTTGTCACAAGTCAATTTATATTCAGTTATTATAGCACAAAACTGAAGAGAACACACAAATGGAAGCCGGGAGTTTTTGACAACATGCTTCATGTTCGAAGGCTAAGCAGCTCAAAAACAATTAGGGGAAAAATATAAAGGTTGAAAAAAGAAGAAAAGAAAAAATGGTTAGCTTTAGGATATACATATCAAAAAAAAAAATTCACATTTGCAGTCTGACGCAAGAATTTTGATTAAAACAGTCTAAGAACTGCTGTAGAAACACTAATACTTGAAGGCAGTTTGATTTTTTAAACACTATCCAATTTTTTTGGCAGATGCCTCTACTTGAAGTTCAGAGATTCTTTTATATTAAACAGTAGGTGCCTAATTAGAATGGTTTAGAATTGGACGAGTTTGTGTGAGCAAGAGGAAGCTTCAAAATGTTAAGATATTCATTTTACTTTGTGTAATGTCTTAAAGCAGTAAATTTTGAAGATGGAACAATTATTTTTTTTAATTGAATCAGTCCTCGTGAGCAATCCTAGCATGAACATTAAAACAGAAAGCACTGGGAATAACACATGTGAACACATATTGTATACATTTATTTATAGTCTAATGACTATATCTTTTTACATTCCATGATAAGTAATCTTTTTTTGTGATTAACTCATCTATTTAATTTAAATGTTTACATTTTTGTCAAGTTGAATCACATTTTATTTTCTTGCCTACACAATGCCATTATAAAGTAAGTTTGTAATAAAGACTTGTTTTATGAAGGCAGAATAACAAGCAGAGTAACTATTTCTTCACCATCTCTTTGGAGTGTCTGAGTACCATTGTTCAGACTAGAACCATATTTCAGGAGTAATACTTTGTGTTACTTTAGTGGAAATTGTTTTCGATAAGTATTTTATCGTTTAAGACTGATTGCAAAATATAAAATCAAACCAAGAAAGTTTAGGTTTATTAAATGTTGATGAATCCTGCCCACAAATGTAAAGCAACCAGAGAATTTGTAGGATAAGTCAGATGTGCCTTTTTCGCTTGTAGAGGAGCAACACTGAATTTGAAGCCGTTTGCTCAAGGCTGTGCCCAGGCAGGTGCTGAGGACCTTCATGGCCAACCAGTGCTTCACCAGCCTCATCCCCAGAGACGCTGTCTATGCAGACTTTAAAGAGAATACTTATTCACTGAAAGCTGGAGTGCTTGAATTACATGCTCTCTTCAGGATTTGTCCTAATTTCTTCTGCCAAGCTATTAATGTCTGTTTTGTTACCCTTTGTAATAATTCAGTAAAATTAAGTTCTATGCCATGATCAGGGAATGTGTTTCCTTCCCTTCAGTAGTAACTTATCTCTATAATGAGTTTGGTATTTATTGATCAAGATATTGCTCTGAAATACTATAGAATTTAATCAGCTTGAACTGAAGAGGGTGAAAACTATTCAGATGTTTTTTCTTCTGTTTTTCTGTTCTTTGGTTTGGAACAACATGACTTGAGTTTTCATTTAACACTTTGGACTCCTACTTGAGTTCTGATAAAGTTCAAAGTTTTTATGAGCTGAGAAGATTTTTACCTTTACTGTCAGATTTTTCTTTGCTGTAAACTGTATATTGAAATAAAATCATTGGTGTTTACTGCAGGTATGGTTGGGTTCCTTATCAATGATTAAATGTGCTTGAACTGGTTCTATTGTTCTCATTATTTACTTACCAATTGTATTGATTGTTTCACTTTGTTGCATCATTATTTTGATACTTTATTTTGATATTATGAATGTACTATGAACCAAAGTCCTAAACTCATACATCTCTAGGCAGAATTTGAGATGAGGCAGTATGGAAAACCCCTATTTTATGAATACTTCTTTAGATTTTTGGCCAGGACACACCTGCCAGGATGGGGCTGGAGTCTTCTTTTAACCAGATTCTGAGCTTAGAGTAGGAAGATGTTCTTAGCTGATGGGATACCTTCTGCTTCCCTGACTTTCCTTCATCCTACAGGACAGTGCATGTTCCAGCTTATACTCACTGTCAGGTGCTAACTGTGATCAACAGGTGAAACTCCTGAGACACAGGGACACTGTGGTTATTTACATCTTATTTTTTTTACTACAAACTTGTCAGTTTGATCTGTAGGCACCAGAAGGAGTCATGCTGTAGTTGTTTCTGGTCATTATCTTTATTGGGTTAGTTCTGTGCCTTGTGTCAAGGGATCTATCAGCAATACAAGTGTTTTTTGTTCTTCTGCCTTGAAATGTGTCTTGATTGATTTTGTCTGCATTATTTACAATCTCCACAATTCATTTTTTCATTTCAAAGGCAGTTTTATCATGTAGGACTTGCATTTCTCTATGCCAAGGCCTGCAGAGGAGCTTGTTGCTCTTTTTCCGGCTATCAGAAATAAGTTAGTGTGCTGAGTCTTAACAAAGCCTAGTAGGTTCCTTTTCTCACTATTGCCAGTTCAGCAGACAGAGCATTCTCTAGTTCAGAGATGTAATAGGAGATATTTGATAGATATCTGAAAAATAGACAATGTATGCATTTTCCCACAAAAGTGTTTTTCATCTATCTCTTTCTGGTATGCAAGATGTATACCTTTCCCCACCTCCTTCAGAGATGAGCATATTAAATACAATCACACTTTCCTAAAATAAACGAAAGTATAATTTTGCTGCTTCTTGCTTTTGTTGAAAATAGTTTTGGCCTTTCTTCTTCCCCTTGTAAGCAAAAGAGGTGTGAAAGAGGAGTCTGTATTACTCCTATGTGCCAGTTCTATTTCTGATTGAAAGAGTTTAGGAAAGACAAGTATGTTTATTTATACAAGTACTGTAGAAAATAATTTTAAAGAATGGTAGGAACACTCTGAAGAAAAAAGCATTCTAATACAATGGTGTTTTAATGTCAGATGAGTGGAAACAGCTCTTGTAGAAAACTACATTTTAATGTTATTTTTACTTTTAGAAAAATTGATTTTTTTCATGTTAATGAATAACTCAAAGATTAGTGAATGGAACAAAATTGAGGAAAGGAGGGAAAAGAACTAGTGAATCTTAAAATAATTACAGGAGTGTTTTACAGTTTTATCAGTACGTGTATTTTAGCCTTTTCTGTGTTACTTGGAGAAAGTTAATATGCTGCCTAAAGACAAAAGAACAAAACTCCTCAGGAATAGTATAAAAGGGAGTGTCAAAGAGGCAGGTAGTTCCTCCCTCCAGAGCCTCTTGCTGTCTCTTGCCATTGGTCCTAGCTCACCCTGTTCCTAGGGACACTGCGGAATGGGATCACTGAAGATCCCTGGGTATAAGCTTTAAAGCCTCCTAAGCTGCACGTCAAAAAATATTGTGGAGGGAATTATATTTATTAACATTTTAACACCAGAAAATGCTAGGTAACTGTACTATCTCCTTTCTGTTATGCATGATTGTGTCTAAAAACTGTCCTTGAAAACCAAGTTTAGGTATTATTCTTTTGGAGCAATATTGTATTTCTGCTTCTCAGCTCCTACTTATTGGAATAGACACTTTATGATTTCTGTTTCCTTGTTACTTTTTTGAGTTTTTTGCTTGAAAAAATTTCTGAGTAGCTTTACAACATAGACTGTATATGTAATCAGAGAAATGAGGATATCAGGTCAGTGTCAATGACACATCTTGGTCTATTTATATGCCTACTACATATGAGATGTCATGGTGGTTCATAGGGCAAAGAATTGTTTCAGTGTCAGAAAAAATGCTCTTGGCTACTGCAACCAGTTTCCTCATTTCTGTTCAGTTTTTTAGAAAATGTAGCAAAGACAAAGGAAAAATGTTAGGGTGTAAACAAGTTTTTTCCTTTCACCTGCCAAAAGCTTACTGGCTTTTAAGAATTCACTTTTTTTTCCTCCTTTTTTTTCTTTTCTTTTCTTTTTCTTAAATTTGTCTTCTATATTCCTTAATTTATACTTGAAGTGCCAGCAAACAGAGTGTTTCAAGCCATGATATCTAAGCCCATGAAATGAGGCCAAATCAAAGAGGTTATATTCTGCCTTCCCCATTTTCTTAAGTAGATTATTCTCACAGTTAATATCTATCTCATCAGTAGATGAAAACATAGCTAGGTACACAATGTATTTTAAAGAAATTTATTTGCGTATGATCTTCCTGCACAACAATTTTTTTCTTCTTTTTGTTGTTAGTATTTTTGCTGTTCTGATAAATATGTTTTTCAAATTCAGGAAGAGCTAACCTATTTTAAGAAAATACTGCAACGTCCTTAATGAGAAAAAGGTGGACTTATAAATGCAACTGTATCTATTCCCCTCCTGTAAATAAGAAAAAAACTATCAGACAGGAAAAGGACAAACGTTTTTATATATTGAAAATTCAAGATGAAGATCAGCTTTTAAACTGAGGGAAGGAGAAAATGTGAGCAAGACACTGTATCAGATGGGAGGAGGAAAAATGCTGAGAAACTTGTCCCTATTCTGACTTGCTAGAACATAAAACTCAGGTGACAGTGTGTAAGAAATTCAGATTTATTGTCTTCTGTCCATCCTTCACAGAATCCAAATCCAGAGATGCAAAATGTTACAGAAGACACCAAGATTATCCTTGTTTTAGGAGCTTTAGAACTGAAATTGATATACAGATATTCTACCTTTGTTTGAATTAATTGTTAAATTTACAAAATAGTTGCCAGTGCTCAGTCTGAGTCTTGCAAATAAACCTCTAAGAACTAACAAAATTCACTGAATTAATTTTTCCTGTGCTAGAAAAATTATTGTTCCATGTGTGAACTTTATTATACTTATATGTGAACTTGTGTAGTCATAAAAAGGATCATTTAAATAATGATGCTCTTTTTAAAGTAAACATAGAAGACAAATAAATGTCATATATCCTGTTCCTGATAACAGTTTAAAAACACTTCACAAAACAGAACGTGTCTGCAGTAGTCTGCTTCAAGTATGATTAATGTGAAGTATTAGATTTGCACAGCTTTTCAGTAGCTGGTCCAATTTCAGTTCATCACAACAGAATTAAAACAAAAGCAAGCTATATTTAGAAACCTAAAGTGTGAAAATGTTGAATAATACCTTCTTGTTTAGTTACATTATGAAGAAGCTTAGCATGGGGTTTAAAATAAGCTGTTTCATGCCATTAATATAAAATAATTTTCTCTGCTGAAGAAAAGGGTTTCTGAAAAAGATTAGGATGTTTTCTGTAATATAGATAGCTTATGCAGTGATTTAATCCTACATATATTCATTTACTTTCATAACATCAGGGTGTTTTACTCTGCCTAGTACTGTGTCAGAAAACTAGAACTCTTGTATTTATAACTGGAAATAGCAATAAGCATCTTCATCCGTAGGACAGTGTTTGAAAAGAAGTATGTAGAAACTAGCTGGAGAGCTTTGCAGATGCCAAAGCATGCTCAGCCTGGTATTTATTAATTTTTATTTTGTTAAAATTTGTTCATTTTTAATTTTGTGTGATAAGATAAATTTTAGTGATGGATTCAGACAGCAAAAGAGGAAGTGTGGAAAAAAGGCCAAGGGATTCTGTTAGCATTTTCAAATGTAAATAAATGAGGTTTGAATTCTAACTGATCAGATAAATGAATGTGTTGAGAAACCTCAGCTTCCACTGACCTTAACATAAATTTGCAGCTTTTAGTGCCTTTGAACATCAAGCATTGAACTAAGGATCTAAGCCCTCAGCTTTTAGCAAGCGTACTTGCTTCTTCTAGTAATCATTCCTAAATTCAAGATAATTAATTTTGTTGTGTGTAGAATAAAAGAGGAGACAAGACTTCCTTTATACCATTTGATCACTTACAGTTATCCATTTTGTCCTTTCCTTCAAGTTTGCTGATCTTGTCAGGAGTTCATGATGAGCTTTTAGGGGAGGCTATTTGTCCATTTTCATGTGTTCTGTATGGCTCCGAAAATGTGAGTCTGTATGAAAAGCATGTAGTGTTTGCCTTGTTCTTACATCAGAAGAATTTTTTCTTTTGTCCATTTTATGCTTGTTTCCAAAGGATTAAAATGCAAGCTTTGTTTCTGCAATAATGGCTTAGTGTAGGCTTACATTGTTGATCCCCTCAGTAGATGCAATGTAATCCACTTTGGTAATGTGAATTTTTAAACAATCATCAGCCTTTGCTATTAACCCTTCTATACTAATGGTAATACCCCAGAAGAACTACAAAGGCATTTGGTGCTCAAGCTTAACATAAGACTTGAAGGACACTTAATGGCATTTACATTCCTTAGTCTAGTCACAGTGAATTGCAGAGCTGATGTTGAACTTGATTGGTACTGTATTCAATATAAAATAGTTGATTGTGAAGTTGATGCTGAAATACGACTTTGCAAAGGATTTCTTTGGGAAAATATAAAAAAAAAAAATCCTTGAAATGTCCTTTGCAATTAAATGCTACTTGAGGAATTTTCTGTCCCTTGCTTTTGTTTGCTATTTAACTAGATCACTAGTACACTTTGCTCAAACTGCTTGGGTTTTTCTCTTTAAACTAGATATCTGCTGAAAAAATGGCTGATTGTTAGAATTATTCAGTCATGTTTTTATTCATTAAGCTGTTGAGAAGTTTTTTGTCTAAAATAGGACGAGTTTTATGGCATTCCTTTTCTTTTAATTAGTCCTGTAGCAGATTAGTAGCAGATCAAAAAATTTTCTTTGCACCTATGTCGATTTTTTAAATCGTCCTTTGGCTCAATTTTTTTATTCTTACCTACTGACTGTTCTCATTATCTACCTCTGTTCTTTTTTGAGAAAACAGATAAGCCAAATAAAAATTGTTGTGATTAGTGTGTGTGACCTTTATTATAAAAAGAACATGGATGATTGAATTTTGTGTCTTAGCAATCAGAATTACTGCACTGTGTATCAATAGTCCCATTGCAAAGATCCATCAAAGTTAATCTGTGTTTACTGTCTCCCCTTGGAGTATTTTGGATATCTCTTGTGTGGCAGTAAGATGAAGAGCTCTCTTGTGTTTCAGTGCAGTATGTGAAAACTCCTCCATATTTAATGAGACCAAGGTTTTACGGGGAATCACTGAAGGATTATTAACGATGTCAGAAACTTAGTTAACATCCTTTCTGCAAAATTAGTAACTCGGTTTTGTGAGTTGATACCACAGTGAAAAAAAAAAAAATCCAAAACCATCTGGCTGTGTTGAACATCACAATTTAGTATGGTTTTTTTGTGTTCTGGAAGGTAAGGGCAAGAGATTGGGAACAGTTCAACAGGAAGACTAATTCATCAAGAAGCACAAACTTTCACAGAACAAACTTTTACTGTGGTCTTACAGCTTAAAGAACAACTCAAGACAACATTCACCTTCAAAAAATTTTAAGAAAAAGCATGATTGTAGTGTTTTTAGAAATGAGTATAAAACCTTCCCAAGGATAATGCCAGTCTGAGCAGCTCTGGTGTTGCTGTACCTGAAACCAGCTGGACAATTGAGAAGACAAATCAGATATGCTAGGAATAAGGCTTCTTCCCCACACAGACTGCTTCAAAAAGGACAGTCATCATGAAGTAATCAAACAATCAAGGAGTCTGCAATAGAGTTAACTAATAGGTTCATAGTGGATGGGAATGGAACAGCTGAGGGCAGAAAAAGGGAATTCTGTCAGTCTTTTTTCCGTAATACAGGAGTATTCACCAGTTGGAAATTATTGCCTGGGTAAGCAAGAAATTTTTGTCCTTCCATAACTAGATCTACATGAAGTGATTTGACTATTTGCTACTTGCAGTTATGGAAAACTCAAGTTCCATTACAGAGCTGGGTAAAATTAGTTTGGAAGTTGGGGTGTTGTTGCTCTACAGATATGTTTGAGGACCAGTGTAAAATGTTACTTATAAAAGGAAATATTTTCTACCTAAGCATATTGAATGGTTTTTGGGCAAGTTTTTTGAGCTTTGTATGAATGTTTTGAAATTTTTGTTTCGTAGTGATAAATTGAACATTACAAGTGCATTTTGCTTCCTAAATCCTATGGATTGTTTAGGTTTTAGATCCTGTGCAAATGTTTATGTAATGTTTAATAATATTCTGTCACTCAGTTTCAGGAAATAATAAAATGTGGAGCAGAGAAATTGTCAAAACAAAAAAACAAAATGAGGTGTGGGTGCCAAAACAAAGGTACTTTGAAAAGGTTTTCCTTCCTTTTCCATTATTGCGTAATGAGTAATACTTACAATTTCATCTAAAATTTAGAACAAAAAAAAGTACTTCTTTAAAGGGCATGAATCAGAATACAAGAAAGTCCATTTAGAGAAGATAAAGTTCTCTACAATAAGGTAAGTGGGATAAGCACTGGACCAGATCTCCTGGGGAGACACTAGGGTCTCCATCCTCAGGGATTTTCAATAACTGACTGGACCCAGTCCTAAGCAATTTGCTCTACTTGACTCTGTTTTGAGGGGGGTTGACTAGATGACCCCTAGAGGTCCCTTCTAACTTCAGCTTCAATGCTGTGATCATAAACACAAATGCTTAAATCTGCAATGAAACAAAGCAAGGAGAATTTATTTCAGCTCTAAGAAAAGTGATTTCAGGCACTGATTGCAGGCTTTTGTGTGTGAATTGGTTTGAAAGAACTCATTGAACTATGGAATAAACACTATTAGAGTAATGGTCTTTTTCTGAAATGTGTTCATTTTTTCATAGCAACCATTTAGTTTTTTATTAATATAGTCAAAATAAAAATAATTTCTACAAAAAAACAGTAAACATTTTAGATTAAAGTACTAAAAGGTCTGGATCTACTAAGATAGACTGCAAAAGATAAATGGACCAGAGGGATCTTAGAGGAAATATGCATAAATCAGCCAAGAACACAATTAGCAACAATTGTATGCTAACACACACAATTTTTGGCTTCTGACTGCAGTGAATAGGAAGAAGAGAGAATTATTTATCGAAAAGAAGAAACAGTGGCCCATCACTTTGAGGCAACATTTTCAGAATCCAAGTTGGAAAGCAAAAACTGTCTGATAGATGTGTGCACTACGTTTAAACAGATTTTAAAACTAGTTCCACAACATACTAAAAGCATGTCAAGATAGAATTAATTTCTCAGATGCCTGAGCAGAATAATTTTACAGCTGCTTCTACACTATAGAAGCTGATAATGTATAAAAAAAAATCTGGTTGTGTTTAATAAAGTTCTGCTGCAGTAGATGGTTGTCAGGTGGTTATGCCCATGGCAAGTGAATTTTCAAAAATTAAATGTAATGGAAACCAATTAGGAGTCAATGAAAGATTCCAAATACACCCTCCCCCCCAAGTCAGTTCTGTTTAGGACCATGTATTCTTTCACATTTGAGTGAAACTTGAGCATTCTGATGATTATGGGAAAGAAATAATCCTACAGTGTAAATATCACTAAATAATTTGGTTCTATTTTTTTTTTCTTTAAATATTAATCCCAAGAAGACAAATAAAAACATCCAAATAAGCATCTGTTCATTAATTGTATAAATTTTATTCTATTAGCCGAGAAGGTATATTAATGTCAGGCAATTCTGAGTCATTTGAATCTGATGATTTAATTTCAGAAAACAAGAGAATAGCTAAGAATCTTTCTACTGTTAATTCTTTATGCTTTTATTTCTGAAAACAGTTGCAATTTGAATGCCAGTTAAGACCTAATGCCTGTTTTGCAATGCAGCCTGAAAGGACATAGGTTATGGAAACATTGACATTAGTTGGAAATACTAAAAAACTTCAGATCTGGGTGGCACTGGTCCAAAAAAACTTCAATATGAGAAAGATCAAACTTTGGAATTTTTGAGTCTGTGTGAATATGTACAATAGTATTTCTGATTTTACTGTTCCTCTAAACATGGATATTGTGCATATTTTTTTTCCTTGACACTCCATCCAGTGTCTGAAGTCTGTATATTCTGAGTAATGATTTATTAAGTGCCACTCAAAATGGATTGCAGTTCCTTAAAGTCTTACAAGATGCTGCAGCCTTTGGTGAAGGATGCAGAAAATAGGGGTGCTTCTGGAAATTTTAGCTGAGGGTGATGAGCCGTGAATTGTTTTTTTTTATGTTTATTCATTAGAAACTCTGTATGTAAGGGACAATACAAATAGCTACAATACTTCTCTGCTTTTTTTGAATGTCCAGTCTATATTGTGTTCCTAAGGGCAGTTATCCAAAGCTAATTATAGAAAATGTTAAAGTGTGATGGGGTTAATTATGTGGGTTCAGCCTTGTGTGATTTGCTAGTTACTGCCTAGACAGATAACTCTGCACAGTTGTTATCCCACACAAATAAAGGATTACCCATGGAGGAAATCTGATTACCTGAAAGTGATGATCTGGAGTTGCATGAGGCCAAAAATTACTGGAGGCTTTAGAAATGGCTGATCACTGTCTGGTTTAAGAGGAGAGGCCAGAGATGGAATCTAAGAGCAGGAGATCCTAAGTTTAGAGTTGAATCAAAGTATAGAAGGGGTAAAACAAGAATCAAACTTTTGGAAGTCTGTCTCAAAGCATTTCATGATATTTGATAGAAGTCAGAGAATCACAAAATCATTATGCTTCTTGATAAATACTTGTGTTGCTTCTTCTCCTGAAAATCTTCAAGATACGTTACTTACAGAAAAATTGCCTCATTAAACTGAAAGTATCAATAAAGTTTATAAATGGGGAAACTATTATTAAGAAATTTATTTAATAAAAAATTCAATGTTTAAGGGGGGAAATGTCAAGTACACTTAAAATAAGAGATACTACTTACTCTATGCAGCAACAGTTTCCAGGATATTTGCTCAGTGTTTAGCCAGGATGTTATTCAGAATTGTAATGTATTTTCTTAAACTGTATTTTAGGGCCATTTAAAGAGTACAATATGTGCATTTCAGACATATAGGAGACACAGTAGGGTATTTATTCTAGTCAAATTGATAGTGGGGGGTTGTCAGTCTGTAGATAGTTTCAATGGACCCAAGCAGAAAGATGTGGACGAATTAAAGGAGGTGTTTGGTAGAGAACACAATAAGTTGGAGTTTTAGTAAAGGCAGCGAATGAGATGAATTTGAAAGAATTACTTTTGTTTAGTTTAGAAAAGAGTAGATTCAATGTAATATAGCAGCTTTCAACATGAATGCCTGAGGGAACTCATACTTTGAATGAGGAGAGGAAGCTGGGCTAAGCTGCTTGAGAGGAGTGCCTACTCAAGACTACTGAGGGTGACTCTTCTCAATAGACCTGAACTTACAAGAGCAGCTGGAGAACTGAAGGTCTGTGGAATGGGTAAGATATGCTGGGATACTCTTTAGTTCCTTTCAAATCCTTTATTTGCATATTTTATGTGTTGCATTATAGCTTTGAAGCCATACAGTAAGATGCTGTTGCACTAACGGTCAAATTATGATTTTTAATTATATGGCTATTTATTATGTGCAGTAAATAATGAATTTTAAAGATATTACACAGGAAGAATATGAAAGGTTTTAAAGAAAATGGAAAGAGGCTTTCTTAGCTACCACTGAAAAAGAATTATGGTATTAGAAACATTTGCAAAGCTTTCTGTTACAGAACATATGGATTCAACATGCCTGGTGTTTTTCCAGCTGGGAGCTTGGCATACTTATTGTGAACTGTTCCTAGCTACATGATCTAGAGGTCCACAGACTGGTTGAAAGTGACTGCTGATCTACAGTGCCCTTCCTTTTTTTCCAAATGAAGCACTAGAAAATAAGCAGCAGAGGAATAGAATCAAAGAATCATTTAGGTTGGAAAAGGCCTTTGAGGTCACTGGGTCTGTTAACCTAGTACAGAGGTGAAGAAGGCATTAAGTACCTCAGCCTTTGTCAGTGTTTCCCTCCACATGCAATAAAGGATGAAATTTTGCTTAGCTTCCTTTTGTTGCTGATGTATTAACAGAAGGATTTTTTATTGCCTTTTGCAGCAGTAGCCAGATTGTTTGGTCTGGGCTTTGCCCCTTGTAATTTTCTCCCTCCACAGCCTCACAACATCCTTGTGGCCTGCCCCTTCTTCTAAAGGTCATAAACTCTCCTTTTTTCTTTAAGTTTCTGCCAGACCATTCTTTCCCACTAGCTTGTCTTTCAGAACACGAGTACAGCCTACTCCTGGGCCTTTAAGATTTCCTTCTTGAAAAATAAGAATGTGTCATCTTAAAGAATAGATGTAGTTTCAAAGATTGTGTTTACCCATGCAATGATGTTGAACCTTTTTGAGGGAATAGGAATCATCAGGACAAATAATGGGTTAGAGGTTTCATCCTTAGATGTTATAACTTTTGCTTTCTTTTTCCTCTTAAACTACATTTTTTAAATCTTTCTTTTCTTCCTATTGTTGCTCCTGTTTGGCTACCATGAGATCCTATCTGCTATTACTCTCCTTTTTATAAAGCTTTCTTTGAAGTACAGATGCTGGTAAATTTATATAAATCCTGTGTATTCTGTGGCACTACTCTGTTCATTACCTGCATATAGATTTTTTTCTTCACATGCTGTAGAGATCGATATTCCAGTAGAAAGGATAGAGAATTGTAACAGTTCAAAGTTGGTGCCCATCCTAATATGCCATTGATAGAAGTTTAGCTTGGTTGGAAGTATTGATGTGCTGTTTGTATTGCATATATATCCAGCATCTTCGTACAAAGTTAAATAACAAATGGACCAGATAAGATTGTGTTAGTTAAATATAGATGTATAAATATGCGTATATATGTATATATAAAGAACCTGCATAGCTTATTCAGTATTATGTGTTCTGTGTCGGAAGCTGGCAAGTTTCTGGTTGGTTTCACTTGCCATTCTTTACCTTGGGATGGCCATGAATGGCATGGAATGGATGTGTGGGAGATTCTTGATTTTGGAAAGGCATTATAGTGAGAACTCTATTTTATGGTTGTCCTTAGCTCAGATTGGAGAAAGTGTTAATACATGAGAAGTCTTGTCTCTTTTTTTTGCACTCATTTTTATTATGCATCATACATATTGTCAAAGCTTAAGGAAAAAAAGGTGCCTTTTCTGTATATTCCTGTGCTGAAGTATTGTGTTAGCAATATTAATACATTGAAACATAATAAATGTAATTTAGTTTAGAAAATGGGCTTTCCATACCTGTCAACCAGAAGCCGAGTAAGAAGTCTGATCATCGTTTCAATTCATAGTTTCTGAATGAAAAGTAGTTCAGCAAACTTCTACTAAAGTTGGAAACTGCCTATTCAACACTTTCTTGTTTTTTAGAAACTGAACAATTTTGGACAAGTCCCAAATAATTCCATCTTCATTTTCCATCCAACAGGAACAGTTCTTGATCACTTCTCTAATCTCTGTCCAAACAAAACCAGCTAATTTTAGACAAAGCATCAGTGCAGCTGATGAAGCAGTGACCTAATACAGCTGAGAGTGTTATGAATGACCATATGAACATGTAGAAGAGAGTTAAGTCTTCACTAAAAAATACAGACTAAGATAAATTCAGAGTCAAATGATGAATGGTATGATTCTTCTTAAAGAAGAAGTAAATACTAGTAAACTAGAGAATAGCAATGTTTATGCAGTTTCTTCTAGCATTTCTATTAATTAATCATTTTCATGTTAGAAGTGTCAAGCAGATTTCTGGGCACACAAACAGGGAAAAGCCTTTTCAGATGGATGGCATATGTACCTGATGTTTCAGAAAAATTGGAGAGAATTAATATCTTAAATGTGCATTAGTTCTTGTATCTGCCAGGGAGGAGAGTTCATTTATGGGGGTAATTGTATAGGAGGGCTTGAAACAGAGCAATTATCTATTTAGGGCATTTTGCTCATTTATAGATATTAAAAACCACTTGACACTCACTACATTGTGACTGTTTATTAGGAAGTATAGAGACCTCTCGGACAGTAACCTATTTAGTGTGATTTATTCCTCTGATCCCCTTGTCTGGTCTACATTTATGAGTAAACATGAATATGAGGTGAAAAAATTACTGGATACAAAATTTTTACTGTACGTTTTCAAAACAGTGTTGTGATGTTCTTTTGATAATATACGTTTTCTAGGAGGTAATTACATGTTAATATGAGGTGCAGCAGAGTTTCAGCAGTGAATTGCTAGACAATGTGTATAATCCTTGTCTTTCCTGTCTCAAAAAGTAGGGGTGAAATTGCAGAGCTGGTGAGTTCTCACCCTAGCCAGTAGACTTTCCAAAGAAAGTCTGTGACCTCCACAACTTTAATAGCTGAATGATTTGGACATGATCCAAAAATTTTTCTTTTTCAGTGACATACCAGAAGAGACTATGTGTTGGTGACTTGTATTTCCATAACTACTGCTTTGTCAGTTGCAATTTATCTGGAGATACTGGGAATAAATCTCCTCTCGCGTTGCAGGAATACAGCCCAGTTTTTTCCCCTCTTTTAAGCACAACTCATTACTATATTATTTGTATTATGCTTTAGACACCAGTGGGTTTTTAGAGAAATCCACTTTTCTGAGCACTTGGCAGCCATACAGTGCATGCATAGATAACATGGGAAGTAGAGCACAGGGAAACATGTTGATTTGCTCAGTGTCATGCTGCTCATTCATGCTGGTCAGAAGTACTCATGTTCTTCACAGTTTACTACCTTCACAGTCTACTGTGGAGTCAGATTTTCAGGCTGAAAATAATGCAGTTCTGCTGACAAGATGAAATTTCAGTGCCTGAAAAGGAAAAAAAGGTAAAACTACATAGCTTAATTATGCACATTTTTAAAAGTTGAGCAACTATATTCCCTTAAAGGAAAAGGTGATTTGGGGGTGGGAATTCATTGTTTTTCAAGACAACTGGATGGTAGTGGTTCTGTTATTTGAAAAGTTATTTCTCAGTTCTTGTTTCTTACTCTCCATAGAAACTAAGATACTTTGTTTTTGTCATAGTAATAATTTTAGTCTTTCTTTTCAAATGCAGTTTAGGATGTGGCTGTGTTCTGAGATTTCAATCTCTTTTTGAATGCTTCTTATTTTGACATGTTTTGTAAACCATTAGTAACAGCAACATCATTTGGAAGCAGTCTTTACTGCATCTTAAAGAAAAGTCATTGACTTGAAGCAGATTGGTCAAGTTGGGCTGACATTTGTCAAAAATATATTTAGGCCCATGTCTTGAGTTAAAGTGATAAAAATCTGAGTGTAGTAAGTACATAGGTTAAGTAAAAATACATAAATAAACCCAACCAACCAAAACCACCCAGCTGGGAGGTATTTTCTAGGTGTTTGGCATGTTTGAAATACTGTGTTCTTATCACATAATTTTACAAGGGCCTGATTTTAGTCTTCCAGAGATGATAAAATCTCAGTGACTTGAGTTTGTGGAACGTAGATATTGTTAACAGTAAGCACCCATTTATTTTTCTTCTCTTTTCTTTATGATTACGGTTTCTGGTTTGGTTTTTTTTTTTTCCCTTTAAACCAACTCTAAGGGTTAGAGACATGGGCCTGAATCCTGAACTCCATTGTTATTTTTTATTTTCATTCACTGATATCTTTTTTTTCATATTTTTTTCTTTTATGATATATGTTGGCCGTCTTTTCTTCTCTCTCTATTACAGTATCTCTTGGTGTATGGAGGAAGGAAGCTCTGATCTTTTGTCTTCTTCCTGATTATCATCTGGGATCTAGCTTTTAGCAAATGATTCAGGAAATAATTTAACTTAACTTAATCTCCCATTCTGCTTATATTCCAGACAAAAAAAAAATAAAAAAAAAATAAAAAAAAAAAAAATTGAAGGATCCTAGTGCTCTCAACAATACAAGATGGGGAAAAGCTAATATCAAACATTACTGATTATTATAATTACTGTACTTAAATGTGTCATTGAACTAGTGCTATTTTCTTGTCTGTCACTTAAACATGTTAGTCTTTAATAACCAATTAAGGCTGATGTTCCCATTGGCTATCACAGCAATCTGAGGGACTTTGGATTTACTTAGGTGAAATATGCTTTCAGTGCCACGGGTGGACTATATTATTACCTTAGGTTTGTTTGTATAGGTATTGCTTGTGACAGGTATGTCAAAATTCCATCAATTTAAAATCAGTGAAGTGACCAGGGCACGAAAAAACCTACCCTCTGTAAAACGGTGTTTTGGTTCTTAGAGCAGGAAGCTTTTCATCTGATACAAAAGAATAGTTTTGTAGAATATTCAGTAGTCTATTAATTCTGAAAGTGGAGACTTATCTTTCTTTCTGTTTTGAAAGACAATTTGTGAAATGTTCCCTGTAGTAAACAACCAAAACTTGACAGTTACAACTGAGGTATGGTATCTAATTTTGAAATTCTGACTAAAGCATTTGTGTATTTTGGTAATGGTTTTTATAGCATATACTTCTTCTTGACAAATTGTGCTTGATCAGTGTACCTCTTCAATAAGGGTTTTATGTTTGGTTTGTTTGTTGTAAACTTTCATGAAAAAATGTTGGTGATCAGTCTTTATTACAAAAAAAAAAAAAAAAAAAAAAGAAACCCCAAAAACCTGGATTTTTTTTTCTTCAATAAAAAAGTCCTAAAGAAGCAGGTCCACTAGAAAGGCACTATGTGGCATAATTTACCCACTTTTAAATGATTAGATTAAAGAAAATTTGTAATTGCCTTTTGAGTTTATATTCATCTCTGTAACTAGCAATGCTGTGCTTAACAGGTAATTTTGTCATGGATCTAACAGGTAAGTTTGCCATGCATCCAAACGCTTGCATTTTTTGAAGGATGAACAATGGTTAGGTGGTGGAAGTAATAATCTATCTCAGAATCTGGGTTTTATTTTTAAGGTAGCATTTTGAAGTTGATGTCTGGAGACAGACAAACACCACTGCTGTTTAAATCAAGTGCATGCTAGTAGAGCCATTACTGCTTCTTGATTGCATTTCTTTGGAGGTTGCTAGTAGCAGGTGCTAAGTTTATAATTTTCCCTATGGTCTTCTTACTCCTAGACAAACAGTGTCAATTTTTTACCCAGCTGTTTTTACATGTTTTCTTTTAACAGCTTTCATTTGCACTTTTACTTTATAAAATCACCTAACTTGCAAGGAGGGTAAGGTTCTCCCAGTAAGTTTAATATTTCCCCTGATTCAGTTGATATGGCATTAGTTTTCCCTCTTTGATCAAGTGTTCATTAGTGATTCATAGGATAGGTCATCTTATGGCAATAAAACATTCAAGCCTAGCTTTTTCAATAAATCAACAGGTTTGCTTTTTTTTGTAAGCAAAATAAATTTTGAAAAAAAAATAAAAAATAAATTTTGTTTCTGGAAATTGGCTTACAGCATTTATATGACAAATCACAGGGTGGTGCGAAAGTATCCATGGTGTTGTCTATGGGGCAAGGAATTAAATGTGGCTTTCGATCCATGAGTGCTGGTGGTTATTCTCACATTCCCCATCATCATAGCCTATTGCTTGGAAAAGGTGGTATGGGAAATGGGCAGAATTCTTAGTTGAGCCAACAGTCTCTTTTTTATGTATTGATAGCACACTTATGCTTTCAAACATTCATCAGCTTGCAGCATGGCTGCCTAGTAACACAATTTAGAGCAGAGCAGAGCTATTTCTACAAGATGAGCTTTTTGGGAATTACGTGGGAAAATTCACCATGTAAAGCAGATCTGTGCCTTCAAAATGCAATTAAATCTGTAATAAATAAACAGGATAAATAAATCTTAAGCAATTGCATCTAGTGATTTACCAGAGTACCTGGGATGAAAATAGCTCATTTTAGCATCTACTTCTATCCCACTAATTCTGAAAGTTTTTGGTTGATGGCTTTCAAAAGTTTGTTTCCCAAACACTGTTTTAAGCAATATATGGACTCCTTCTGAAAGGGTACCATTCAATTTATTATCTTTCCATGGAAACTATTGACTTTTATAACTTAATCCTGCTGTGTTTTGATTTTTTCACATAGATGAAGTTATGCTCTATCTCACAGAACTTTCGAAAGACTACTTTCAGTGGAGGTGTTCACTGTCAGTCATTTGTACTTTCATAGAGGCTTCCAGCATTATTGGTCTCAGAAGTGTTTTACTTTCATAATAATTACTATAGAGAAGCAGATAAATACGATCAAAGTGCCGGGTACTTAAATACTATATTATTATAAATATAAATTTATATAGATATATATGAAATTAAGGACATATCCATCTGAATTATTCTTACCATCTGCCTTCAAGTAACGTTTTATTGAAATTAATTTTAATACCATATTTATCACTTATACTCTTAAAGAAACACATTCAAAATCTCAGTAGTAAATCATAGAGTGATTTACTGGGAAGTGAACGATGATCTAGATTTATCTCTCCTGCCACAGGAAGTGATGTCTTTCACCAGATCAGGCTGTTCAAAGCCCTGTCCAGCCAGGCCTTGAACACTTCCAGGTTTAGGGTATCCACAACTTCTATGGGCATCCTGTTCCTGCACCTCACCACTCTCACAGGAAAGTATTTCTTCCTATTATCTAATCTGAATCTGTCCTCTCCCTCCTTTTCCTAATACCATGTTCCCATGTGAAATGTCAGTCTCCCTCTTTTTTATAAGCTCTTTTCAAGTATTGAAAAGGCTGCAATGAGGTCTTTATTCACTCCTACAGCCTGAAAAGCCCCAGCTCTGTCAGCCCATCTTCATAGGAGTGATGCACCGTCCCTCTAATTATCTTCCTGCCCTCCTCTGGACTTGATCCAATAAATCCGTGTCCTTTCTATGCTGAGGACCCCAGAACTGGATGCAGTTCTCCAGGTGGGGTCTCACCAGGTTGGAGAATCCCCTCTCTCAACCTGCTGGCCAAACTGGTTTTGATTCAGCTCAGGATGCAGTTCGCCTTCTGGGCTGCAAGCACACACACAAGCTGGTCCATGTCCAGTTTTTCATCTGCCAGAATCTCAATGCCCTTCTCCACAGGGCTGCTGCCAATGGCTTTCTCTCAGTCTATACCCATGGCTGGGGGTGCCGTGACCGAGGCTGCAGCACACTGGGCTTGGACATGCTGAACTTCATGAGACTCTAATAGACCCACCTCTCAAGTTTTCCCAGGACCCTCTGGTGGCATCCTGTCCTTCAGTTGTATTAACTGCACTGCTCAACTTCAGGTCATCTACAAAATTTCTGAGGATGCTGCTTCCAAGATAGAACCTTGAGGGATGCCACTTATCACTGGTCTTTTTATCCATCTTGTATATTTTTTCTTACTTTCAAACCTTGAACTTACCCCATACACTGTATTACCAGTTATAATTTATTATTTACCTTCACTGTGAACTTTCCTCCAACTGATTATTACCTCCTTTGTATTTTAATATAATTCTTTGCACAAGTTTGGGAAATAAAAATTGGTCTCAGTATTTGTCATTCTTTATTTAGACAGGAACTAACTTATGTAGAATAGCAAGTGGATAGAATGAGCTGTTTTCATCCAGCTGAAAGTTTAATCTAGCGGAACACTACTGATTCTATTAACTTGACAGGGTTAGTAATTATATTTAGAGAAGGCATGTTGTTTCTTTCTGCCATGATGCCATAAAATAAAGGTTTGCTGATTGTTGTTGCAAAAATTTTGCCCTCTTTGTATTGTAATAGTCTAAAAATAAAAATGAAGTTCCTAGTGGAATCTGATACTCTCTGGGCACCCATTATGGTTTATAGCAACTGATGTCACATAGATTTCTGAAATTATGCCTGTGTGTTGAACACCCAGAGTTTTCAGGCTTTTTACCATTTTAATCAAAACCAACTGTGTCATATTCTGTTCCTTCTCCCTTTTCCAAGCAATATTTGGTTTCTGTTGCATGATTTATGAGTACCTGTTGTAGTCTTTTGTGTTGATAGTGTTTACCCATCTGGGCTGTCTTAATTTTAGTCCAGCATAATGTGTCTTTTGGCTGGTTTGCTCTGTGCTGTCGGTCTCTCTTTCCTGAAATCAAAATGTGCAGGGAATTTAACACCTGTGAAGTGATTCCAGAAGGAGGTAACATTAGTGAATCTATTACTTGCTGTTGTTATTGCAATAAAGTAATGGTTAAGATCAAGAAAAAGCCCATACACAATGATTAACAGTCAGTAGAAGTAATTTAAAGGAATCAGAATTCACTTCTTGTTTGACATAAGTAAAAAAAAACAAAGTTCCTTTCTTCTCATGAAGCTAAACCCATTTTCTCTGTACATTTTTTGCATTTTAATTTTTGAAGGGTGTTTTTCTGTTCTGTGAAAGTTCTTTTTTAGTAAGAAAATAGATGAAATTTTATATAAAGATGAACACTACATTACAAAAGAAGCTTTTCTTAGACACATGAATTCAGTGAGCTAAATCACGTTTTGAAGCAAAGACATTTTAACACATATGAATTTATATATCCCTAAATCCACAAATTTATCACAGGCTCAAAAATGATAAAATAAATCACCCCTTCTTCTGTTTGGTTCCCATTGCACATCAGAAGTAATTTCTGATTATCTGGTGATGGACAGATATAATCTGGAATTGTTGGATGGCGGTTTTTGTATGGGTTTTGTGTGGCCAGGTTTTGGTAGTGAGGGGGACAGGGGGACTGCGGGGACGACTTCTGCTAGAAGCTGCCAGAAGCATCTGCCATGTCTGGTAGAGCCAGCACCAGACTGCCCAAGATGGACCTGCCTCTGGCCAGGGCCAAGCCCATCACTGTCCTGTGAGAAACCTGTGCTGGAGCAGGCTCTTGGCAGGACCTGTGACCCTGTGGAGCAAGAAACCCACTCTGGAGAAGGTCTGGTGGCAGAACTTGAGACCCCCATGGGGGACCCACATTGTTCCTAAAGGACTGCCCCCAATGGAAGGGACTCCACTGGAGCAGTTCATGGAGAACTGCAGTCCATGCCAAGGACTCAGGCTGGAGAAGTTAATGGAGGACTGTTTCCAGGAGATGGACCCTGTGCTGCTGCAGGGGAAGGAGTCCTCTGAATGAGTGGAAAAGCAGTAGCAGAGACAACATATGATGAACTGACCCGAGTCCACTTGCCCTGTCCTCCTGTGCCATTGAGGGAGAGGAGGAACTAGAATTTCAGAGTCAAATTCAGCCCATGGATAATGGAGGAATGGGAGGAAAGTGTTTTAAGATTTGATTTCATTTGTCATTATCTTCCTCTGATTTGATTGGTAATAAATTAAACTGATTTCCCCAAGTCAGGTCTATTTTGCCCATGACAGTAATTGATGATTTATCTCCCCTACCCTCACCTCAACCCATGAGTCTGTTGTATTTTCTCCACCCTGTGCAACTGAGGAGGCAAGTGATAGAGTGGCTCTGGTATCCAGTCTGGTGTCCAGCCAGGGTCAAACCACCCCACTGTCTTACCTCGAGGAAAAAACTATAAGGTTTTTCTTCTCCACATTTGAAATCTTTGATAAATGAAAATGTACATATAAGTATTATGAATTAGCTTACACTAAAAAGCTGAAATTAAGAAAACTTATATAAGCTCTTCCTTTATTTCTCAGCTGATTTTCAGTTTAAATAGGTAGAGATAACTGACAGTGCATGCTGCTAATACCTAATGAAGAGCAGACAACTCTTTCTGGGAGAAACTTAGAATGGATTTTTTTTTTTTTCCTCCAAAGTACCCCCAGCTGACATCTCTTCAATGGCTGATCAAGTAGTCTTGAATCTCTTTGCTTGGTGTTCTTAGACTAATAATTTTTTTAGATAACCAACCTTTTTTTGTCAGCATTTGGATCTTTCTTTTTTAAAAGAAATCTTTTTTAAAAAAAGATTTACACATTCCACACATTTATTTTGCATATAAATGGGATGGAAATAGGAAATGTCTACAGAACCTATTTTAAGGGGACTCTCAGTGTATTTTCATTTTGCCAGAGAAACAGTAAGTCTGTGCTAGTATCTTCCTTTTTTTCATTGTAGTGTGGAAGAGATACAAGACTTTTCAAATCCTAAAGTGCTTTCTTTGAGCAGTTGATTACAGTACATAGTACTTGGTGTGTTGGTATATTTGGTCACTATATAGAAGGTTAGATACCTGGGGGAGAGCACTGCATATTATTGTGACTAACATGATTAAAGATTTGTTGCACAGCGGAAGAAGCAGATAAGTTGTGTGATCAATCTGGTGACTAAACAGACTGAAAAATATTCATGGTGTAGTAATCTCAATCTGATGGATGATGTGACCATGACTATTGATCTGTGTCTTTTCAAGGGGTTTATACAAATTTCTGATTATGACATTCATATGGAAATATTATACTTAAGATGACTTAATTTATATCAGTGTGGATTACCAAAAGATAAAAATCTGGGATTATTTCTTTTTCAAAATTACAGGATGCATAAGCAAATGTTTGAATATTTCTAACATGAAGTATTTTATAAATATATAGTTCACTATTATGCATTAATTCTTTTTAACATCAAGATGTGTGAGCACTCTTTTGTGCTTTTATCAATTGCTTTCAGTGTATGGAGAAATGAAAGCCTAATCATATATTTACAGTTTATTCTCAAAAAATTAGGCAAATAAGTAGTCTAAAAAATAACTGGTGAAGTTAAGAAATGCAAGAAATTTGCAGTATAAACATTTTGGTAAATGCAATGACTGGAACAGATTTTGAAAGTTGAATTATATTATCATAAAGTATGGTAGGAACAGTGCATGCCTGCCAGTAAGCTGCTCAAGGAAATATTATACATCTTCTTAAATTGTATCAATAAAGTAAATTGAGTCCCCTCTTCTGCACCCAGCAGTGTTTCTTGAGAATTTAGTACAGGTCTTTAAATTTCTTGATTGCTTTGTCTTGTCCTGTTCAGGCCATGGAGCTTTTGAGCAGTAATTCTCCCTCTTGTTGTTGGTACATTTGTGGAGTGCACATTCCTTATCAATGCAGCATATAGAACCTTCATTACTGGAGGCCCTAAACATTATTTGTGCTTCAAAGCATCCTATCATTTCATTTATTATGACTGGTTATTTCCAAATGGAGACTGGTTGAAAAGCATACTCTTTAATCTTATTGAATTGTATCAATAGCTCCCTGGCAGCGTTCCTTTCTGATTTCTACAGACAAGGTCAGTCTGTGTTTCATCTGTCCCATCTCTCTGCTTTGAAATTTTAAATTTGCTTTAAGGCAGAACACAATGTTATTTATCCTGTGAAAAATAACTGCAATATTTGTTGCTTGTAGTTTTCTTTTTAGTGACTGCAAACGCAACCTTATCTTTCAACATGACCCTTCTGCCGAGCACCTAAGTTGGTACTGAAGCATCCCAATTTGGTCATGATGTAGGGTGCGGTTTTTGTTTTCTAATTGCCTGTTTGTGGGCTCAGTCCATGAATGAATGACTAGAAGTCTGTGAGATGAGGCTTTGCTGTCACCTGAACCCTGTCACACAGAGGTAGCCAAAAGCCTTGCCTTGCTCTGGTAAAGCATCAGTGAAGCAGATGCTGACTTTGCCCTAACTGAGATCTCTGTAATTAATGTTTGCATTATGTATGCAAAGTGCCTTACTACAAAAATCACTTTTGATTTAATTTCTGTCTATACTGTTTGGATTATAGCACATCTTAATAGTGATATTACTCTCAATAGGTTTTGGAGAAAAAATTATTAACTTTCTATGTTGATATAGCCAGTCAAGAAGTTTCTGAATTTTATTTACTACAAGGAACATGTTATTTTGAGAACATGACAGTAATATCTGTCATTGTGTTGTGCTATCACTGTTGTATTACTTGTATCTTTAATTTTTGTACAAAATCTGAAGGCTATAACATCTGCCGATGTTCGCTGACTGGTCTCCCCGTTGCTGCTGGCACAAGATAGGTGTCTATGAATGATAACAGTGTGAGATTTTTATTTGCTTGCTCTCTATCAATTTCCTTCAAGCTTTTGGTGCTTGATTGAATTTGTGTGTCATAGTGATTGGTACTTCTTGTGAGTTCACAAATCTGAAAAATACATTACTATAGATTGTTTTGCTCTTGCTCTGCTGAACATGTGTGGTAGGAGAAAGATTTTTTTTTCCTCCATGTTGCATTTACATGTTTAGTGGATTAAGGGTTATTTAATGCATATTTCTTCTCTGTTGACATTTTTTACCATTCCTGGAAATAGTCATGACTGTACTAGGTAAAAGTTTAAAAGGGGTATGTAATTTTATTAGTATGTAAAATGAGTTGTAGCTATTGTACCTAAAGATTTTGTGCTATACGAATATGAAAAATTTGAAAAATAAAATTTGCTGTTCTTTAAATAAATAGTCCCACAAATTATAAGCTTAAACCATTTCTGTGTTTTAATGTTATATAGAAGCTTCCTGATAACTTTTTGTATCTTTATTGAATTCTGAGAACTGCGTTATCTTTTCAAAATACTTAATATTAGAAAGTAACTTTGAGAGGTAAGTCTCAATTAGTTGTCACCACTAGCCTCTGAGTTTTGACTGGCCAGAAGTACCTTCTGTAAACCAATGGCACACGGTGTCAGGTACAAGAAGCACGGTAGCAGGAAAGAAGCTTTTCACAAGAAAAAACTGTTTTCTCTTTTATAAACAGTTTAGAGAAAATCTTATTTTATGCATTTGTAGAGCTTTAGATTTCTAAATTATTTTGATGACCTAGCACATCTTACTCCTAAGGTTGAGTTGGCTGCCTGATGTTTGGTAGAGGATATAAGGCAAGGAAGTGAAGACTGCAATTCACTTCTGGGAAAAGAATAAGGAATATAAATAAAACTGATATTTGCAAAATAGGATTCAAAGTAAACCTCTGCTCTATTTATTTTGAAGTATCTAAGGATAGAATTGTTGTCTTGCCATATTCAGTTCAAAGCAAAGCACTGAAGACATTAGGCTTGTTTTTCTTGTATTTCAAATTCAGCTGACATTTTTATGTTTCTTACAACAAAACATTTTTTTTTGCTTTAATGATTAATTCAGGTGCTGAAGGTAGTACTTCCTTGTGAGTAAATAAAGTAATCGACTATGGACAAAAATGAAAATGTCATGTTTTCTTTTATAATGAGAACTGAACATGTCATGTATCTGCAAGAAAAGGAATAGAGCTTTCTGCCCCACACAGCACATAAGGACTGTTCATCATGAAGTATCATTAATTTCAAGTAGAGCCTACAGCTTGCAAAACAAAAGCAGATTTAGAAGTGATAAGACTTAGTGGGCAGTATTTCTGAAATAAGAGTGATACCTCCAGCTTTTACTGAAGTATTTTCAAACTAATGAATGCAAATACTGGATATCAAGGGTTCAGAATAAAACTGTAGATGAATGTATTAGAAGTAGGTATAAAATTTGGCTGAAATTTTGCCACATAGATATATTAATAGGAAACAAGGACACTTCATTGCAATTTTAAGTCATCCAGTGACACTTTGAGTAATCAGTTCTAATATTTAGCTAGTCTGTTCTGGATATAAAACAATACCCTGGCATCTAAACGAGCAAACATGAAAGTGTGCAAACATGAAAGTGAGCTTACAGAAAATCAGTGGTCAATGATGTTGTTGATATACTCTGTGCAAGCAATAACACCTCTGATTTTTTTTAAGTATCTTATTAGGCTGATTAAGCTAAATCTGGACTGTGCCTTGTTAACTGCAAAAAGCTCTTTCTGTTTAGATGATGTCTATGGGAAGCTCCACACTTCTGTGTTTTCACACCCCCTTAACTTTTTAACTGAAATATTATGCAGAGAAGAAGCAGAAAGTAAGGACAGGAATGCCATTTTGACAAGTATAGAAGATGAGGCGCTAAAGTACCTGCAATATCTATTTCTTTCCTGGTTTCCTTAATTTTTAAATGGATGACTAAACACAGGTAAACTCTTCTAGGTGGTGCATGGAAAGTAAATAAAGTGGCAAATGCAGCTATTTAAAGATGGGGATGCAGCTGCCTTCCTAGTCTTGTCCAGGCTATTAGGAAGTGGCTTTCCTTGGAGAAGAGGATTAGGCATGCATCTTCTCAAAATGAAACCTAGACACACACAGACTTCTTTCTTACAATGAGTAAAAGCTTGCCTTGGGTGTACAATCTCCTCCTCATTGCTCTGAAGTAAAAGATTTGAGCAAAGATGTAATGCCATATATTTTTATTCTATGCCAGGTTTCTAATAAAAACTGTGGTAAAGCTGCCATTATATTACTGTAATTTGATTAAGGTGATATGATTTTCTCACTACTTAACATATATTTATGTAATTGTCAGTTTGTCACAGGGATTTTATGAGTATCTCTCAGTTACAAAGGAATAAAAAGTCTGAAGTAAAGAATCTATAATTTTTTTCCAAATGTGCAATGTTACTAGTGTGTTTGATATAAAGGAACTCTAGTCCAAACAAGACGTCAATTTATTTTAAAATTGATTGCAAACTCATAGGATAATTTCTCATTGACATATTTTCATTATATTGTGCTATTTGTTTTTAGGGACCTGTGATAACAAAATTACTTAGTCATCTAATAAGTTTTAGAAGTTAAAGTGAAGTTGTGAAGTTATTCCTGATTTTGCTCATGATACCAAAAGTACTTCTGCAGGTGTGTTTGACAGGGAGGGGAGAAAATACTTAATATTTTGCTTTCTGTTGTCTTTTGTTTCTCCTTACAAATAATTTGTGGTCAGCAGGACCCAGCAGGGAGCTGCCTTTTCCTCCAGATGGTTGCGACATTTGAGTAAACCTTGGAGGATTAAAGGCAGTCTAGTGAGCACTCACTGTAAACTCCTGATGCAACATGACAGTCCTAATCTGGGTCCTGGGCTGATTAGATGGTAAGAGCACAAAGCAGGGGAAAAAGTCCAAGTGTGAAATAACCATTTACACTGATGAAAGACACTAAAAAAAGCCCCGTATCCTAAGTTTAGACTAAAGGTTCTGTACATGTACAAACTTCTGCAAGTTATGTTTTTAAGTGTAATAACTTAATAACTGTCTATGCAATAACTTTAGTTGGTGTAAAGCTTTTCTGTGTGTGACTGGATGAGCACAGCTTGCTACAAAAGTTTTTTCTCTATATTGAAGAGAGTTTGCAAACAATCCAAGTGGTTAAACAATGGTAGAAAACACAAAAATTTATCTGAATGAGATTCTGAAATCTGATTATGCATCATCACCATCTGCTGTAGTAGGATAACAGAAAGGTAGAGAAAGATATATTCTACCCTTATTTGGAAAAATGGAAAAAATTCATTATATTACATTTGCAATATATATACATATAAGGAAAATTTGTTTGCATAATGGGAAACTTAATCAGAAATTATGCTCTTTATGAATATAATTCTAAATACCTAAGGTATATTTGATGTGTTATTATTTTGATTTTGCCAAAATAAGGAAACAGCTGCTAAAATGACTTGATTTTTTTCCCATCCTGATTTTTTAAAAGAACAATATTGAACTTTCAAATAATGGTGTAGCAAAAAATGGTATAGCAGGTGTAAATATTCAGCATTGTACATGTTAATTTATTTGGTTTGGCTGTATGAATGTTAAATAGTACTGCTCAAGTCCTCCTGGTACAAGACCAATTGTAAATTTACCTACTTATCTATAGATTATTTTTACTGCATAGCAGTTGAGTAATTTGTTCGTTTTCCAAGTCTATCAGTCCAGGTTTTATTTTCAAAGGCAAATCTGTTATATCTTTAGTTTTACAATCTCTATCTTCACAATGTATTTTTTTTTTCCCCAAGGTATTTTACTGCCATAGTTGGAGGTATCAAAAAAAATCTGCTGAAAATAGGACATGTACTTGATGATTTATTCTTGGAAATGTAATTCTATTGACATTCTAGGAAATAAATTAGGATGTTTAGTGCCAAGTATGTAACTCATGGCAGTACCAAACATAATGTGAATATTCAGTTATTTGTTTGGTATTACAAGGTTGTGTGTTTCTGCAAAGCTCAAAAAACCCTTAATTATGGAAGCTTATTTGCTGAAAAGAAAATCAGTTGCACAGAAGCTGTGAGAGTTCAAAGGAAGTCCAGTCAAATTAATTTATTTAATGAAATCTACTAAATAATTTCTGTACATACTGAATTTCCTTTACAAACACTTTAATTAAAACATCAGGCTTCTTTTTAAAAAGAGACAAGCTTTAAGGCTTATGCAAATGGATCATAAATGCTAATGGCAGAAAATTGTACAATTTCATTTCTGGTTGCTCTACATAACACAAATCATTTAGATGCAGTGTTCAAAAAGAAATGCTTTTTCGGCTGTTTCATTAAAAACATGACAAAGATATTTCACCACATTCTTAGTTTTTCTACATGTCTTGTGATTTGAAGTCTAAAACCACTAAGTAGCTGTCTGGCATCCAAGTTGTGTCTCTTCAGAACCACCACCAATTCACTCAGATGTGTGGGCTGGAATTCTTAGATTTTGAGAAAATCCTCTGTAAGCATGAGATAAGAATGTGAAAAAGACTAAGCTTGACCTGCCTTAAACTATCCCAGCAAGGATCTAAATTATAGCTTCAAGGGGTTGAACTGGTTACGAGTTGGGAGTGACTAGCAATCTCACAGCACCTTGTTATCTTTGCTGTATGTCAGGACTGTGCCTTGACCAGAACAAATGTATTAGAAATATCACAGCACAAAGTTTAGTGCTCTAAGCAAAGGTTCTTAATCCTTTTACTATATTCCACAAAAATTGGAGTTGAAGTGATACAAAAATTAGTCAATCCGCCCAGCCCTCTGCTTACCTCATTTCCAGGTTTGTTTTTATTTTTCATCCTATTTAATGTAGCCTGTATTTATAGCCACTGGTGGTGGGAATACAATGGTGTTGCTGCAGGCTTTCCTTTAATGGATCCTTGCCAAAGATAGCCATTGTTCCCAATGCTTGAGGTTGCTCAGCTGTGCAAGGTTGCTTGGAAACCCTCTACTGAGTAAAACCTTCCAATCATTTTCCTTTACCTCCCAAGTCATACAAGTTGAGTGCTTAGGGATTCAGAGGAGGATCACAGTCAATGTGGTTGTTTTTTGTGACCTTTTTGATGCTAAACCAATGACCTCTTAAATGCAGCATTGTAGCATGCACGACTGTCTGGCTAAAAAACAAACACTGCACTAGCCAAGAGATAATGTCATCCACAAAAGCAGTTACCTGATGATTTAAAAAATCTCAGACTAAGGAAAAGGCCTAACTAGTTGTTAGGTTCTGCTTTAGGTTAAAACTTTGAGAAACACATTACCTCTAAATTATGCTGTGCTGGTTCATCTCACATGCCATATGATCAAATCTAAACAGACCTGATGCTCCATATGCCTACATTTTCCCTAGCATGCACTCCCTTTTATCATGCTGTTTCCTTTGCTCACATTGCAGAAATCAATTGTATTTGATAAGCATTTCAGAGTGAATCAGTCATTATTAGCTTGAGCATGCTGGTGAACAGGATAAATCAAATCCCATGCTTATTTATATCACTTAGTTTGGTCCACAAATAAGTGACCTAAACAATTTTGCTTCTTTGTCTGTGATGTTAAGCCAATTACTCTTTTGAACAGCTACTACGCTAAATCTTTTCCGTTGGTTTATAAACCATGTTATTTATATATATGAGAAGTGCTGAGATGGATACCTTCTTGGTTGTAGATGTTTCCTTAATACAAAGCATACAAACACTCTGTTGTAATATTAGGTGAAACATTGGCTGCTATTGTATTTTCTTGGTGGGGAATTGAATATTGCCATCTCTGTCCTTCAAGTAGCATGAGCTAAAGATCTGTGAGGAAATAAAAGGTTGCTACATGATAATTTAATCTGCTTTCTATGCTGATAGTTTTTAGTTCTCTCTCTGCCACTGCTTTGAGATAATAATTTAAGTATTACATTATATATTGTCCTGTGTATTAGGATGTCTATGCCGACTTGGCTCCATGAGATTTTATGAGCAATATTATGCTGGCACAGACCCCAGGATATTTGGGTTTCCTTGGAATATATTTGCTCTGTGCCTTTCTCTTTTTCCTGACACCCAGCCTTCTCCATTCCTCTTAATACTAAACTTTTACTGATATAACTGACAAATGTTTATTTTATCCCTTAAACTTTTATGAATGCTGCACGATGCTGTTCATTGAGTTCTGAAGCTATAAAAAAATGAGTGAATAATACTTGAAGGATTGGCTTTAAAAGATAAATTACATGTACTGCCTCTTTTCATCTGCACCCAAATTTTTTAATTAGTTCACAGAACCAAAGCAATTGTGTCTTTTCCCAAAAGGTTTTAGGCCAGTTGTAAACTTAAGATAGCATGTTGGACTGAAATAATAAGAATTCTCTAGGATACGAAAGAGAGCAGAGGGGCTCTGAGACTTCCTACTCTGGTTATAAGCGCTGTGTGAAATGAAAGAGATAACTTGATTTAGGATATGCTTGTTTCTTTCCATCTTACTTGATAGAATCAGGGTTGTGTGTTTGGGTTGTTAACCCCCAAGTTTACATAGTCACATGGAAAGTCTAATCATATTTAAGCCAATAACTGTATAATAGAAACAAAAGCATTTAAAAAAAGGACTCATTTAAAAAAAGATACATCACAGCTAACTGTCTCTCTGTCAGCATGCTGGAAACTGTCTGGCAATTCCTCATTGATGCAATTCAATAAGATATGTGGGGGTCCCTAAGCAGAGCAGATTCAATCTTGATACAGAATGAGATTCATTGCTGTTGTACCAAATACTGCTAAGTTCTCAAATCAAAAGCCTGTCTTATAAGAACATCTTTTGTGTCAGTAGGAATCCCAAAGTGACTTTGTTATCTAATGCCTGCAATATTGCCCAGAGCATAGCTCCAGGTTACTGGAATAACCAGCAATTTCTGAAAATGTGTACGGATAAAATGCCATTCTCTGGCTTTTTGGGGTCATCGTCTTTTTTTTTTTTCTCTCTTACTGTAATTCTGCTAACTTTGACTGTAGACTTTAGTGTTTTCAGTCTATAACTGTAGTAGCAGCATAGTATTTTGTTTTGCTATAGATAAAATGACACAAAATCTTTACTCAAGCCTTGTAACTGATCTTTTAGGAACTGTGAAACTGATAGCTTAATGAGTATAGTATAGCAGGCTGTCAGTATAGCAGGTTGTGCTCATCCGGAAAGAGTAACATTAAAAAATTTGAGACCTCTTTGTTCTTGTGAGATTCTTTAAAGATTATAATTTTCTCTCTGCTTGTTCTGTATATTTATAAGATGTAGACATACTAACTTCTGTATCTAAATTACTTCTTAATATTGTTTTTTCCTATTGTAGTTAGACAAGAGTTTCAGTGTTGGAAAACATAGTTTCAGTGTGAGCAATCTTGGAAGGATTCTATCATGACTGCTGGAAGAACCCATGGGTGCTATATGCAGTTTAATACAGAAAATATTCAACAGAAGTTCTAGCCCATGAACCATCATGGAGCAGCTGAGCTAAATGGGCAGAAATCCACTCCATACTGGGAATAAGGGACTTACTCTTAAGGGGAAAGAAGAAATCTACACATGAAATGCTGACCTGGCAGGGCTTATTGGAAGTGGGATGAAGAGCTACAGGCAGTGCGTGGAAGCTCCATTTACTGATTCTAAGGCTGCTTTAGGAGGCTGTGCAGAGAACTGCAGAGACTATAGTATAGGAAAAAGACTGTAGTATAATTCTATCAGTCCAATAGCATTAGTTGTTCAACAGAGGTACAGAGGCTGGACCTTGGAAATAGATATTTTAGTGGAGAATAGGCAAGAAATTTTAAAAAATGGTCAAGGAGCAGTGTACTGTTCATACTAGTCAAGGGAGAAAATGCTGTAATGTATAACTACACAAAAGAGGTGAAACTAGGGAAGGAAAAATAATTGATGCAGAGGATTATGTGATTAAACAAGGAAACTGTTGAATAATTCTTGATCTTAAAGCATACCTAAATATGTCCTTAGCTTTGAGGGACTTCGGAGATATTTTTAGAAAATCAAAAATAGCCAAAATTTCTAGCATAAAATAAAAAAGGAGGTAGAGATTACTGTTTTGAAAAACAGTTTAATATTAGTTTTTGGTTGTTTTTTTCTTTTTTTTTTTTTTTAAGAGTATTCAATAAATTTATCATGTATTAAAGCTTCTTCTGTTAAAATGAATTTTTATTACAAACATTTGTTGTCTTAATACCATTTTGTGTAACAGTCTTTGGAAAATTCAGTGTAAGAATACAGTTTAATTTTTTTTCCAGTAACTTTTTCTATTTAATGTTTGTTTTGCTTTTTAGCTTTTCTTAGGCTTTGTTGGGGGTTTTTTCCCCCAAAAAAAGTAGTTTATGAGAAGAGTTGAGTTATAAACCTAGTTCTTCACAAAACCACCTTTCAGAGTAAAAACAGTACAGGAAACTATTTGTACTTGTACTTTTGTATAAACCCAGCTAAAGTGATATTCCATATCACTTCCATATCAAAATGGCATATCTCTCCTTTAGAGTCACTGAAAGTATTATAAACTATATACATACACAAAGTATTTTTCTTAGGAAAAAAAATATCTCTTGAGTGAGTAAGCAAGAACTCAAGGAGGGGATCCCAAGATTTTTAATCAGTCTGACCCATTGCATATTTTGTCATTCTTGAACTAATTGTCAGGGTCCGTATTTTTATTATTAATTACTAAAAGAATATCTGGGAGAACTTGATAGTATAAGTAGCTCAGACTAGGACTTGTAGTATTGAGGATTTCAGCTCAGTTTAGTGATGCCCCAAGTGAGAAGTGGAGAACGTTCTTTGTGCATCTGCAAGAGGGGTGAGATGGTGCACTGAGAATAAGGTACATCTGATAGGAATGGTACAGGAGGAAAGATGACAAGGGCATTTATATATTAGCGTGTAGGAGAACACAATGAGAGAGTATGGGAGAGTATGAGAATGACATACTGTCATTCACAAAGACTGACAGTATGGAAAAGAGGATATTAATGAACTAAGGATTAGAAAGAGGAGGTAATATAGCAAACCTCGTGAGTGCTGGAGGAAGAAGTACCATTTTATATTGGGAGTTGAGTCACTTACTGTGATTTCTGAAAAGGAAACTGTAGTTTCAAGTGCCCTGACTCACACTTTGAACACTGAATATTATTTCTTATCACTGCTTTGTATGGATACATGTAAACACATGAGAATAAAAGCAGCTACTCTGTAAAAATGCAGAAAAATCTCTCTTTTTGCCCTGATTTTTGGCAAATCAAGTGTATTTGTGGCAATCAAACCCTGTTTGTGAGATAAAACGGTGTTTTAAGGTACTCTTTTTTCAGCCACAACTTAGTCATTATCCTAAAATATCTTGGCATTGGGTGATTGTTTTCAGCTATGATCTCATACACCTTAGGTGTTTTATTTTAAAAACTTCTAGAATTCTTATGGTAATGTGTAGTATATTACATGATTATATATATGTGTGTTCCTGAGTTTCCTAAAGAATTTCCTGTCATAAAGGTTCTTTAGCTCTTTGGCATTAGGTCTGGAATGGCATATACTCTCTAGATAAATTTACTTTTATTGTCAGGTACAACCTCTGAGTAGTACTGTATATATTTATACAAACCAACTTTGTTTCCGATCATCCATCAGGGAACGTTTTAACAACATGCACGGAGGCTTCAATGACACTTTATTAACACTTGGGAAATTCTTGTGGGGTATGACCTTCATGACATCCACAGACAAGCTCAGAGTCCAGGAGGAGTATGTAGGTAATGCTCTTAGTTTGGAGAAGTCCAAGGAGATAGGAGCAGGTTTAAGTCCTGAATTTCAGCAAGGATCAGAATGAGTATCAGGATCAGCAGCACTCTAACACTTTAGTAAATGTCCTTTTGCACTGACATGTCACAAGGCCTTATTCCATTTATTCCAACAGGATTACCTAAGTATTCCAAAATATCACACCAAGAACAACAACAAAGTAAAATTGGTTAAGAATAAATAGAGCAATGCTGTGAATAAAACATTTAATAATTTTCTTATGTAGCAGCAAAAAAATCTGCTCAAAACAAATTCAAGATTTTTTTTAAATGAGTAGTTTATTATTTAGTAATTTTACTTCCATTTACTAAAACACCCCAAGCTAATTTGGAAAGCTGGGGGTGTTTTAGTAAATGGAAAGGAAAACCTGGAATATTTTATTCACCGAAAATAGGGGATTGCAGTTACTGCATTTTTCTTCTTCCCATACATATATATCCTTAAAAATACTTGATGTTGTCAAGGGAAGGAGAATTTACCTCTTTTATTCCTTGCTATTGAATTTATTCGTATACTTGACCTACACTACTGGTTTGAATTCTAAATAGATTCATCTCACATTCTTGCAGGATAGAATCGGATTAGTAGAAACACTATGGGGGAAAAATGACATATGAAAGTATCAAACTATCACAAAAAAAGAGAAAAAAGTATGGATTCCATTGCAAAAATAATGTCTTTTAAATCATAGACTGCTCATTATGAATTTGAAAGAAAATGAGTCACTCTGCACTTGAAAGCATATAGATTCTGAATTGTTATGGGAGAAGAGGAGTTTAAAGGAAGGCGGTAGTCACTGCGTAGTTACGAATGAAGTTGCATTAATGCTCAGTTTTTAAAATACAACTGCAGTTAAGGATTCGTTATGTGCCAAATTAAAAGGTTTGTTTTTAACTGGAGTAATAGATGTCGAAGGCCAGATCAAAGAATTGTCATTAAGTATAACTGTATTGAGAAACAAGAATTTTATGAAGTGATTCCTGAGTTAAACTGTATTTTGTACTTAACTGAGATAAAGCAGTAGAAACAGGCCAAGATAAGAGTTTTCAATTAGCCTCCTTGTCTTTTTGTCCAAATGAAGAGAAAAGCCAGTGTGGGTTTTAGGGCTGAAAAGTGGTAGTTAAATGTGTGCCACCCCTTTAGACTGTTTCTGCTCTCTAAGCCTCCATTGTCTGAAGCAGTGGGAAGCAAAATTCTCAGTAATCAAAAGATGTAAGGAGGAAAAAATCTGCATTAATATAGATTCCAAATAGCAGTGAATAAAAACTGAAGCACAGATTTTGGTCTTGGATTTGGCCTCCATTAGCTGGAGCCTATTTGAATTTTTTAATATCATACTTCTGTTTTTATTGTAAGCTTTTGTACTGTGAGGAAGCTTTCCAATGGAGAGTATTGCAAATATAAAACAACTAGAAAAATGGTTATTATGAAGAATAAAATGAAGGAAAACTTTGTGGATAGTTCTTGCTCAGATGTCATATACAATTTTGAAATGTCCTGCTTAAAAATAAAAGGAAATCTTTGGGATTAAGTTTTTTATTAAGTGAGAGAGAAATATTAGAGAACTATTAGCTGTACAGACTAAACAACGACAAGGCTATAAAACAGAATCCAATATGTGTGGTAATTTTTTTATAATGTGAAACACTTGCATAATGTATAGCATACTATACATTGTGAGTTTAAAAAAATGGGAGAAATATTTCTTCTACCAGTCTTTACAGAAAAAAAATGAGGAAAGAATTTGGGTCATATATTTATCATCATTGCTTTAGATTTTACATTAGCAAAGAAAGTAAACTTGGAAGAATTTGTACCTGCTTTTCTTAATTTTGTTCTGGTTTTCTCTTGAGTTTTACTTGTGTCCCAGAGTGATGAATAAAACTGAAGCCACCTGTTTTCCATTGGGCCTTTTTTTAGTTTCTGTAACTTAGTTATACAACATGCAAGTATTCTTATCATAGTCATTTGGAAAGCTGTTATGAGTTGATAAATAAATGAAACACTATTTTTTCTAGGTGGCAAGGAAAGCCCTACAAAAATGGCTGTTTTATGGTGGAAAACAGTGATGTTTTGTGAAGAAACTTGTTTAGTGGCATACAAAAGATGCAGGGTGCTTTAAAAATTAGATTAAACTATGTTATCTTACTGACCTGATCCTTTTGCTTTTATGGCTATAATGTGAAGCTTCTTAACCTCCATAACTTACTGAAGGCATATTCCATAGAATGTCATGGCCAGAATAAAAACTGGGGGAGTTACCAGGGAGGGAGCCAATCACTGCTTGGGGACAGGCTGGGCATCAGTCAGTGGGGTAGTGAGCAATTGTAGCGTGCAGCAGTTATTTTGCTTCAGTTTTATTCCTCCTTCTCTCTACTTTCCATTACATTTACTAATAATGCTATTATTATCAGTAGTGTAGTTTAGTCTGTTTCAATTATAAAGCTGTTCTTATCTCGACCCCCCAGTTTTCCTTTCCAGCTCTCCCCGTGAGGGAGGGCTGAGGGGGAGTGAATGAGCAGCTCTGTGGTACACTTGTGTTTCCAGATGGTGTTGGGTAAAAAAAGCTGGCTGTGAATGTTCTTACACTGGACAGTTAACACTCAAAGGATTCCTGGTATGTCATGGGGCAGTTTCTGTTTCCTGGCTATGTGAGCTTCAAGTCAGTGCAGGAAAGACTTCCCTTGGCACCCCACAGGATGGGTTATAGGCTTCTCCTGCCCAACACAGTGAGGAAATAGCTTTCTCATCTCTCAAAGTGTCCATGGAAAAGGCAGTCTACTACAAAGTCACACAAGAAAAGGAAGAACTTGGTCTATTTCCAGTACATGACCTATGTAAGAATTCATATAGGATCACATCCTTATTGAAAAGTTAGGGATATGTAAATAAAAATTGTTAAAAAGATTTTTTGGTAGTCAGAAACACAAACCTTTCTCTTGAGGAAAAAGAAAGGAGAAAGAGTCATGTGCATTTAATGTTTATGTGAGGAATATTAATTCAACTGCATGAAAGTATTTTGCTACACTTTTTTTGCAGAGTTGTTTTATACCCTGGGCATCATTTTCAAATGAAAGAAAGAAGCTCGGAGAGTCAGGTAGTGTTACTCTCTCACAAACGCGGAGAGAGGGAGATGAGGAAGAATCAAAGGTAGACAGAAAGATAAATTGTGAATTGAGAGACAATATTTTTATATTCTCCCTAAATTTAGGAATAACATTACTTTCAAAATGTTGTTATTACAATGGTTAAAAAGAAAAGGATGGATCATCTTATCACATGGGAAAAAAGAACTTTGAAGTGCTTTGGTGGTATGGTATGAAACTTCACAGAGATTACACTGAAAATCTAATTTATCCATCAAGAATACTTGAATCTTATTTTAAAATAAAGCTAGGTTTAGTTTAAGATAATGCTTTTTAAATTCAAACTTTTTATCTTATGGCTGTTTTTGCAGTTTTTGTTCAATCAGTTATTTTTTTTTTTTGAAGGATCATGTGTTCTGTAGTGATGTAGAATGACAGAATGGTTTGGGCTGGAAGGGACCTCTTAAGACCACCTAGTTCTAACACCCCTGCCACGAACAAGGACACTTTCCACTAGACCAAGTTGCTCAAAGCCCCAACTACCCTGGCCTTGAACACTTTTAGGGTGGATGGATGCACAACTTCTCTGAGCAACTTGCTGCACTGACTCACAACCCTCATTAAAAACAAATTTCTTCCCTATATCCAGTCTAAATCTACCCTCTTTCCATTTGAAGCCATTACCTCTTGTCCTGTCACAACAGGCCTTGGTGAAAAGTTCCTTTCCATCTTTCTTATAAGCTCCATTTCGATTAATGTTTGCGTCAGATAAGATATGGAACGTTGTGGCAGCTGCAGCTCATCTAATAGAAAGTGCCGAGTACAGCAGCTTCAGCCAGTCTTGTATTTCACAAGTCTCTGTTCATGGCTCCCTTTTCTGTCCATGAGAAATGGCAAGTGGATAGTTGAAGGGAAGGATTTGGCCTCAGCACAGGATGTTGCTGTTGGCCATTTTGTACTGTTTTGTCCATCACTGTTCAATTTGGTTTTCTTTCACATATGTTTTTGCACTTCTAGATCATAGTGAAGCATTTCACAAAAGCCAGTGATAATCTTTGGACTCCATACTAATTCTTACTTGGATTGTAAATTACATTTCTAAAATCAGTTTTCATTGACATTTATGATCACACCCATTTTGCTGAAAATTTTGTTGAAGGGTGTTTTTTGGGGTTTGTTTGGTTTTGTTTGGGTTTTTTGTTTGTTTGTTTGTGTCATTAAAGCATAGAGATGTGCATCTATGTTTATCCCGTGAAGAGAAATTCTTTATTTCTCAGTTAAATACTGTCACCACAGTTTTCCTCCCATCTATTTTTTTACAGAAGCAGCTGGGGTAACAGTTACAGGGTGAGATCAAAGTGCGTGTGTCATACTGTATTTGGACAATAACACATCTTCATCTTTTTTTTGGCAATATCTATTTATTTATGCAGAAAGTTTCGAATTACAGGGGATGTTGTATCTCCTGTGAAGTTTGAGGGAATTATCACTGATACATATATGAACTGGAGTTGAGTTTAAACAAAAAATTATGTAGGACTGCCTCCTTCTACTCCTGAAACCTTTCAAGGTTTTTTTTATATTTAAGTAATTGTAGGTTGTTTGCCTTTTCATATAGGATAAAATAGTAACCACCTCTTCAGAGATTTCTAGGGCATTTTTAAAATTTTCTGTCGCCTTCTAAGATTTGACTGCTGCTGAAACAGCTGTGAAAACTGGTTGCATTAAGACATAAATTTACTTGCTAGTTGTAAATTATATCAATATCTATGAGCTTAAATGTTTTGAACATATTAGAATTCAGCAGGAATTACTGTTACTACAATGAGAATTTGAAACTTTAAGGAATTTCTCTATCTGCAGGTTATAAACAAAAACCTCTGGTCATTAATGCCCTCTGTATGTATATCCTTTCATTTACCCTTAAAAGTATATATAAAAACTCTCTTTAGCTCATATAAGTGGTAGGTAATACCTGATATAAAGGTTTTGCTTCAGTTTTTTTGTTCTTAGCACTCTGCTCTATTTAAATATTATTCTCTTTGTTTCTGTGTGTGCATGGCCCTGAACAGATCTGGGAGCTAATAAAGTTGGTGGTCCTGAAGTGTGATCACACTAAGACTCATTGATGTCAAAGTCCTATTGAAATCAAATAAAAATTTCCTTAACTAGCTGTTGTTGTACATTGCAACTGAATTTAATTGCTGAACTGGAAAGACAAGCTCCTATGAAGCCTAAGGACCAGAGATGTTCTCTGCAACAAAGACATCTGAATTAGAGCTATTCATCTAAGCTCCCTTTAAATCAATTGATAGAAAAAGGAGTCAAAGTATGGGTATAATTTCTCTGATGCTGATAAAATCTGAAATTGCTTTGATCATTTGCATCCCATGAATTTTTATTGCTCTCTGACTATAAAAGAAGCACAGATTAGTTGCCTTGTAGAAGTGCACATGTTCAATGGTAGCCTCAGTAAGCTACCTTTGCTGCTCCCTTGTTTTCATAACTAAATATTATCTTGAACTCAGTGATCCTATTTCCCTCTATAAATATTTGTGGTTAGTTTAGTTTGTTTGTTTGTTGTTTGTTTGGTTTTTTTTCTTTTTCTGAACTTAAGTGCAAGTCTTCAGTTTTTCTTAGTTTTAGTATAAACTTCATTTTATAAAAAACCTTTTTCTATGGAATTTAGAAAAAGTACATGCTCTTACAACTTCCTTGTTTTGCTTCCTGAAGAGAATGAAAGCAGTTTTAGGAAAAGAAGGTTTACAGAAGAATCTGTATTGAGTGCAGAAAATTAGAGTCCACCTAAGACGAGTAAAAGAGGGATGATATATAGTTGTTGATGTCATGGTTAAAATACCATCTAGTATAGCAAACACAAAGAGTTCACTGGAGCATTCAGGTATAAAGAGCTAGTCTGAATGGCTGTTGGAGGACTAAGTACTGCTGCCTCTGGGATATTTAATACATGCCTTGCATTTTCTCATTTCAGCAGTTCATATGAGCTATATCTAACCCCCAGGGTTTAAAGTGGGGAGGTTCATTCTAACTATCAAGTTTGAAGATTAACAGTCTTTTGAATTAGTGGATATCCTGAATGCCTTTGCCCTTTATATGAGGTGTTTTTATTGCTCCATAGTTAAAGTTCCACTTGGTTGCATAAGTGATTAATTTACTTAATCAGCTCTTAGTTCTCTGCTCTGTACATTGTGCCAACAAAATCCAGTTTTCTCTAACCCTGGTGTTGTTTGTGTTCCATTTCATGGCCACTGTATGTTGATTTTTCTTATTGACATTTTCAAAACTTTTTGTTTGTTTGTTTGTTTTGTGGCTGTTGTTGTTTTTGTGGGTTTGGGGCTTTTGTTGTTTTTTTCTTGTTTTTTTTTGGTTAAGGGGTTCATACTTGTTAAATAACAAGCCCCTTTACCAGCAGTTCTGTAAAGGGAGGAATGTTTAGGAACTATGACTTACTTTTTATATCTTCACACAGTCGCTGTCAACCTGCTGAGCAGTGAATAGGTCCATGCTGGTGATAAAAAGCTTACAGAGACTAGACACATTCTTTTTATCCTTTTGCTCTTAACACTGTAATGGGGCCAGGAGGCTCTTTCATGGGAGCTTGCTCTGCAAGAGGATTTGGCTGTTTCTGATTTTGAAAACTGGTTTGGGGAGAAAACGAAAAGAGATGATAACTTTCCATGCATCCCAACAGCTTTATAAGTGAGCTTTCTGTCCTGGCAAAATTCAGTGCTCATGATTCACAGAGGCCCAGAACAGAGTCAACAAAAGAGAAAGTGGCCTTCTGAATATAAAATGACGTTTTATGTTTATTAGTCATGATAATTCAGAAGCAAATAATTTTAAAAGTATAAGAATCTGTGTTTTAAATGTTGTTGCATGCAATATTGGACAGTGGTCAATGGCTGATACTGCCTACCAAATCCAAACTGCAAATGGCCTAACCTTGGTCATTTAACATCAAAAAATCAGTGATGATTTTCAACCTGCCTTTCATTTAATTGATAGCTGAGGATTGTGGTAAGCCACAGCTGCTAAAAAAGGTATTTTTAATCTCCAAATACAGATTACTTTTATCTAAGATTTTTGTTACTTTTCTGAGAAGCTCTGTGACTGTTGGATACATCATAAAACACATGGAAGTTGTAGTAAGCAAGCTAATTTTTAAAAGACAAATGGATTTTAGCTTAAAATCAGTATTGTAAGTAGCATGTCTCCATAGCATTAGGCAGTTTGCAAACAAATCCAGAGGGTTGTGTTGGAAATGAGTTTGAGACACAAAGAGTGGTCGCTTTGGCTTTATAGTGTGTGAGTCTGTCTTTCAGGATCATGGAAAGAACATGGATGACTTGGGATTTTTTAATAAAGGCACTTAAACTGCTTATTAAGTTCTTTCATTCTGATGAAGAGTGAACAGGAGAAATAGAAAGAACCTGATACCTGAAACTTTCCTGCTATTAATTTGTGGTTCTTTGTCCTATATTTACCTCAAAGTCATTTTAAGTTAATTTATTTAATGGTATTTCAAAGAATGCTTAATTGTCTGACGGTTGTCTGATCTTCATTTCAGTGTGGATCTGGCAGCCTTACAAAACATTATAACAATGTGATGAAATGTTTGTCAGAAGAGATAAGGTCTACCCCAAAAATATAATTCGAGGCTAAAACCCAATTTTTTTATCTGTAAACTCTTTCAACACAGGGAGAAAACCCCCCAGATCATTAGATTGTATGAATTGACTTAGCTCCAGCAAAATCTAGGAGGTGAAGAGAAGTCTTCCTATAGGACTCGAGTTTCTTGCCTGACCTGGGGAAAAAACCCCAACACATTTTCATCAGTGAAAATTCATTATTTGCGATATTCATAGAGCAATATTAGTTAAATTGTTTAAAACACAAGTCCTTTCACCAAACCTTTATGTTTTCTACAAACTGTATTGGCAAAACATCCTTAAATTTAATAATGTGCAAAATGCCTCAGATAACCAAGAGGCCTCTTCAGTGTCACAGTAACGAGATGCAATTTTTTTCCTGCTTTATGCTTTGTTTTAGCTCTTCTCAGATCATCTAGTCCTATCTTAAATACATTGTTTATGTATTCATGAATGCTGTGGAACATTGAGAGACACCCGTAAACACCTTTATGGTTGTGCAAGAGACAAAGAAATAAAAAAAAGAAATATAGCATTTTTTTCTACAGTATTTCTCCATTACATAGGTCACTTTGACTTCTTTCAAAACCCATGATGTCATAATTGCAGGAGAGAGGACAGAAGGAAAATAGAAATGCTTCACCCAAAAGACCTTGCAGGTATATAATTTTAGATGGGTTTTTTTAATCTTTTCTCCTGAAGGCATTCACATGTGGTGTCTAAACAGATACATCTCTCCTTGATTAAGGTTCTTAAAACTCGTAGTAACTTCTCTTCTCTGTGAAAATGATACTTTTCTGTTCAAGAAAGCAATCTCCTTTTGATCTCTAAAAAGAGTTCCTTTGTGTACAATCATTCCTGTGTCAACCAGTAACATTTTACTCATGGTCTATCTCTAGCATTTCAGTTAGCAAATTGGAAACTTGATTCAAATACCTGCTTCTAAATAGAATAGTGGAATATTTCAATATGACTGTTATTTCCAACTCCAAATTCAGATATCTTACAGTTGTTACACTTTTTAGGCACTGAATACTTGCTGCTAACAGAAGAATTTGATGGTACTATGAAAAAAGCCATTGAGCTACTTATATTTAGACACCTATAAATATGCTGATGGACATGCATTAAAAAAATCTTTCACTACTATAAGCTAAACTTCCATATTAATAAGGGCAAAAAATTAAGACTTTCGTGTGGCTTTTAAATTTAAATCTGAAACAGTCAATAAGATTATAGTTCAGACAAGATGAAGCATTTCTAATGTATGGTAATAGATATTAACAAAAAGAGATTATAATTATTAGATGCTTTTGCATATTTACAGGAAGTGATTTTTTTCTGGCATTTTATGCAAGTGACTTATTTCACTACTTGCATCTTATTTCTCATGTTCCATCTTGTATGGCTTAATTCATTGCATGCACATGCTCAACCACCACTGGGAATGAGGTAGTATAGATGCAATAATTAATGTTTAACAATATAGTCATTCTGGCTGGCTGTGAATGTACTACAAATGCATTTATAGGATTGGTTAATATCCCACCCCTGGTCAATCCATATGAAAATGACTCAGATTGACAACTGTATGATTTTTTCCGTGGATGTTCCATTTTTCAGGGTATCAGCTTGTAGGGAAAACACTTACTCTATAAAAATCAAAAACAATGACTGCTTTTCCCATTACATTTTTTGCTTTAAAACACAGTCAGGCAGAGCTTCTACACATGCTGTTGTGTCATCTGGCCTCTGAAAGTGCAGAGAATGAAGAATCCCATGCTTCTGCTGCCTGTTGTTGGTCTCCAGCATAATAACATTTAAGTACAAATTGCATCTAAGTTGTTGTTGACAATTTTTGTACATTAGTACAACAGTGAACTTATTTGAACGGAGATCTTGGAAGTATCTTTTCGTTTGCATTTCAAAAAAATTTAAAAAATGCTATGTCTAGCAAAGTCACTAGGCATATTTTTGTTTTTTACCTCCAGCTTTCAAGTGGAGGCTTGAAGAAACCATTTCCACTTGGATTAAATAAATAAAGAAATAAAAATAAATATTTCTAGCATATACTGTATTTCTTTTCTCTCTAGACAGAGCATTTAAACTCAGCTACCATTGTTATGATAGCTGTGTCCCTCACCTGATCTCTAAAGGTCAGTCTGTGTTATCTTTATCTCTGTAGAGATTTCCTAGGAAGGATCACGACATGGTTCAGTGATCACAGCGGGGTTTTTCCTTCTACAATTTGTAATATTAAAAAATACCAGAAGATTACTGTATAGACTTTATCTATGTCCCTTAGTAGGTACAAAGAATAGCGCAATTGTAGTTGTGCATTGATGTGCAGTGATATGAAACATGAGCAGGATTTGAAAAAGTAGCACTGCCACAAGGAATCTATGGAAAAAAACTATGCATATGCATCAGATATAGTATTCTGGTAATGTCCTGTGGCACTAGTTTTCATCTCTGAATACAATGATTAATTAACAAATAACTGTGAAAAACTCCGTTAATAATTTCATTTTGTTTGTTCATTGTACTGGGACCTCAAATCATTGAAGTACAGTTTGTTAAATCCGTACTTGAGTGATGGTTACATTTGCGTACTGGATATTTCCATTGTACCTCCTCAGGAGTTTGGATCTTTAAATGACAAAAAATTGATAATGATTATTTAGACATATGGCCAAAACCAGAGAAGTAAGTACTGTGTTTTTTTGTAACTCACCCATCTTGTGTAGGTGTTGCATGCATTGAAAGCTTAACTCTGGAGAAATTATCTTGAAATATACATAGACTGCAATTTCTTGATTTTGGGTTTATTTTTAAAATTGGGTTCTCCTTTAATAATTTATGTTTAAATCCTGCAGAATATTTTTAAGATGTAAGACTTATAAATTTTTTAAAGTTCACAAGGAGATTATCATTATATGCTACAGAAAATTTATTGACCTTTTCAAAGACTGCTGAAAAAGAGTACAGTTTGAACAATAGATATATTTACACAGAAAATGGTCCTGAAAAATGTGAAGAATTACTGTGAAGAGAAGGGCTTCAGGCATTAGTGGACACCAGCTTATTTTGCTTCCAGCAAAGCAGCTGAGTTCTGATTTGGGTCAATGGTAACAAAAACTCCAACAGCGATCCCACCCTGAACCTATTAAAATCGATGTTGCTGTGTCACAATTTAATTGGAGTAAGGATGAGGCCTCTGATGCAGCACTCCCGTGTCTGTGTGCTCTTAGGTTCTGACAGCTCATCATGACCTTCCTTTTTTCAACTCTGCAAGTTCAAAACAAACTAAGGTCACTACAGTATGTGTTAGCAAATCTAACATTTTTGAAGTCTGTTATTTCACTTCAGTGTTGTCCCCCTCTCTAGATTTAGAAGTTTTTGATGATAATACCCACCCTTCTGTATTTCTGTAATCAGAGTAACTTTAGGAGCTTCTATTTCACAGATCTATTTTGTGTGGATGTTCCAGGAGTTATTTTCTGACCTTTCCCTTTTTGAGAGGACAGTAGCAGCACTGTGGTTTGTGTGCACTTTGTTAGTGCCTAGGTAATGGGCAGAGGTTGGAGCTGGGAACAACTCTGATCAGAACAATATGATGTGCAAGAGAGAAAGTTTAAGAGTTGCTGTGCACTTTGTTAAGAGGTGAATAAGTCTGCTCATAGAAGATAACCTGCCTAGATTGAGTTAACCTGGTTATTCCTGCAGCAGAACAGACCAGTAGGTGATTATATTGCAGATCACTGCATACTTGGTTACTATTCACATGGTGGATTATTTTGAACAGCTGTGTTTGTTCAGTACCTATCTGATGCAGCGCACTGAGTGCTTAGAGAGAGCTTGCTACTGCATCTCACCTGGGTACCAAAATTTATATTTTATGGATTTGTCTTCTACTCTGCTGGGAGCTCTGTTAAGAGGATGTTTTTTAGGTTTCCTTTTCCACTTTAGTTTTTCCTTTCTTGTTATTGGCATGGTTTTTAAATTGCTGTGTGCCCTCTGTTCTCTCCTTTAGAGGAGATGCTGCACTGCCTTTTTTACTTTATTGATTATACCATAAAGCTTCTCCCATGAGTATACTGACTAAAATCCAAACAGTCAGGGGCTGAAAATAATGTGGTATTTTGTTCTAGTTTATTGATATTAACAGTTCACAACATACATTTTAGGTACTCATGCTTAAAAAACAAAATCTGTTGCAAGTTCTGGCAGTAAGGCATAAGCAAGGCAAAAGCTGGATCAAGTTAGGCACTCATGGGAGAATTAGGTCCAGCTAGTATTACCTGAATAATGTGGTTTACACTTGATTTCAGAAAGGAAAGGCTGTAAGTCTGTGTGGTCCTGAAGCACAGGGATGACGTTGTTCTAATGCATGGTTTTATGAATTGCATTTCAGGGGATAACTCTGTGAGCACAGGGTGCATTAGCACATCATTGCTGTTGATCCTATGTTCATGTGATTTACTACAACCTATTTCTGTGGCCACATTTGGTCTGGTTTGTTCTTGCTAGGGATATAATTTCCCTTGGTAGTGGATCCAAAATAAAGGCATTTTTCTTCTAATGGTGCTGTTCTGCTTGCTTCTTGAGTCTGTGGCTGAGAGAAGGTAGCACACACTGAGCTGGACCCACAGACAATCCAAAAGAAAACATGATTATTTTTTCTATGGATCACCAGTCTGATGGGACCGGCTATTTGCTACACCTGATGCAGGGGAGGTGGCTGAGCATTTGTGGATGGACACTGGAGGGAATAGTCCACCATGAGATGGATTAAGCATGGCATGCAAATTTGCTCTCTGTTTGTAATTAAATAAAAGCTGCCTACAATTAGACACTAACATAACACTGTCTATCATTATTGTAGTCTGTAGACATGCAGGCATATTTGTGCATCCTCGTGCCTGTGTCTTCAGTTTGTGTTACTGATGTAAAACTTGAACTGATGTTGATTGTGGATATCTGTATGTATAGCTACATATACAGGCCACATATCTATAGATTTCAAATCACCTAGGTAAGAATAAAGCTTCAACACTGATAGTTGAAAAAATTGCACTTCTGTGAAATCCGTGCAGTGAAGGGAGCTCAAATAAACTTCCTTTTGGGTTTTTTTGTTTGTTTGTTTGTTTTGTTTTGTTTTATTTTGTTTTTCCCTAATATTCTTCTATATAAATTAGATTGAAATGTATCTTAGGACCTTTTGTGCTTTCTGGGAAGGGATTAATGTAATTCAGTATTATTTTGAATATCCCTGTATTTACTATAGATGTACGTGCATTTTTAGTCTTTTGTGGCATAATAGTGAAGCATAAATATTGGAAGATTGTTTTTCAACAGCTTGTTTTGTGTACTGGCAATTCTTAATATATGCATGGTTCATTCTTTAGAATACCTAAAGAGCAAGGTAAAGAATAATGAGATGATCCTAAACCACTTCTAAATGGGTCTGAATTGTAATTTGATCAGTATCACATATTAATTAATAGGTACTTGTGAAAGTAGGATACATAATTTTCACCTCTTTTCACCTCTCTTTTTACAGTGTCTTTCAGGTATGTACATATCTGCTGCCTTTTGTGTTATTTATTTAAAATTTTTGGGTTGGTTTCAGAGCACATGTTACACAGTACACTGTAATATTTGAACTAATTCATTCCTAGAATCATAGGATATCCTGAGTTGGAAGGAACCCATAGGGATTACAGAATCATAGAATGGCTTGCGTTGGAAAAGACCTTAAAGATCATCTAGATCCAGCCACCCTGCTGTGGACAGGGAGACCTTTCACTAGACCTGGCTGCTGAGAGCTCCATCCAGCCTGGCACTGAACAGCTCCAGGGATGGGTCATTCACTACTTCCCTGGGCAAGCAGTTTCAGTGCCTCACCGTCCTCACACTGAAGACTATTTTTCCATCAGAGTCCAACTCCTGGCCCTACACAGGACACTCCAAGAATTGCATGATGTGCCTGAGAGTGTTGTCACACTTTTTGAGCTTTGTCAGGTTTTGTGCTTGTGACCACTTCCCTGGGGAGCCTGTTCCAGGGCCCAACCTCTCTCTGGGTGAAGAACCATTAACCAGTTTATCAACCTGAACCTCCCCTGACACAACTTTAGGCCATTCCCTCAGGTCCTGTCACTGGGCACCACAGAGAAGAGATCAGTGTGTGCCTCTCCTCTTCCCCTGTTGAAAGAGGAAATTGTAACTGCAATGAGGCCTCCCCTCAGTCTTTTTTCCAGGCTGAACAGACCAAGTGACCTCAGCCATTCTTCACACAGCTTCCCCTCCAGAGCCTTCACTGGCCCTCATGGCCTCCTTTGGATGCTCTCTAATTGCTTTATATCCTTCTTTTATTGTGGCAGCCAAATACATGCAGCGCTCAGGGTGAGCGAGTGCAGAGCAGTAAAATCACCTCCTTCAACTGGCTGGTGATGCTTTGTGTAAGCGCTCATCAGGATTGGTGCTAAGCTGGGGGAAACTGTAAGGTGGACTGATTGGCCTGCTGCTGTCCTCCTCTGAATTGAATTTAACCACTGAAATTTCCAAATAAATGCTACTCGAGCTTTTTTTTTTGCAAGGCTAATATACTTTTATACTTTAAGATACTTAGTTGTCCAGACAGTCTTGCACACAGTTTTCAGTTTTTTATTTCTGCCTTCACTTCCTTATAAGCCTGCCGAGTACTTTCTGCTAGCCATAGTTGGATTTTTCTTTCTTAAGAATTGCATCAGTCATGGTTAATATTATATTTTCCCATATTCCTGTTCCATGCTGCATTGTAAGCAACAATGATGGCACACAGATAAGAGCACTGGGAGGAGGCCAAACAATGGTTGTTTTTTGGTTCTAATTACTTATCCCAGTTCTGGAGCACAGCCTCATAGACCTGCAATTATTATCTATTGAAAAAACATTACTCTTACTCTAAGTAGAGGCATTAAACTACCTTTTGCAGCTCTTAAGAGCTGATTTTAGGCAGCAAGACATGTTGAGAGTGGAGAGTGGCTTTCTCTGTGTGCTAGAATTGATTTCCCTAAGTCAGCCACATATACCTGCACTAACTTTCAGCCAGATGCATGCAGATTTTGTCATTAGTGTGAGAGGACAATGTGTCTTACAATGGTGGAAAAAATTTACTCAAATAGTGAAATGTGGCAAGAGGTAGAAATCATAAAGAGAATTGCCCCAAAAAACCTACATGGTTGGCAGCTGAATGGGATTGAGCAGTGTTATTTGCAGTTATAGGTGGAAACTTTATTCTCTAGTGTGTGGTTTTGTCTGTCCCACCTGAGAATACCTGATAGCAATAGTTCAAACCTGTTATGAAATATGGTATACAATTTAATCTTTACAAGTTTTCACATTGCCAAAAATGATGCCTTAACTCTGCACACTTTAAGTAAAAGATATACCTGAATGTAATACACTTGATAAAATTTTAGATGTATTAAAATGCAGAGGACTAGTTTTTAAAAATTATGTTTATTAACAGAAACTTTATACTTGTTCTACAAAAGAATGAAAGGGGAGAGGAGGGAAAGTATCTTATTCGTAGAGGTTTGGATAGTGAGTACTCTTCTGTCAGATTTTAGAGCTATTAAGTGCCATCTTCTAGCACCTCAAATATATGCAGCTTTTGGAAGTGAAAAAGCTAATTGTCCAACTTTAGATGAGCTGATCATTAAACAAAACTACTTGAATAAAATCAAATGTAGGATTTTAATATTAACTGATGAAAGTGCAAAGACAGAGCTGGTTCACAGCAATACATGCAATACATGTAGCAGTACATTTTGATCCCAGATGCTTAGCCTTAGTTGTCAGCAGTAAAAATTTCAAGAGCAGACACACAGGTATTTTAGTGTAACTTCACTGAGAGTCATTTTCGAGGCCATTCAAGGAGCTGAATTTACCTTTTCTGAGAAAAGACTTTCCATGAATCTGCCTGGTCTAGTTGCTGCTACTCGTAGAGTTGCTGTATTCAATACCACAGGTAGCACTATTGTTGGAAAGGATGAAAGTTTGACAGGAAAGTTTCACATATATGTAGGTTTAATAGAAGGCTCTCTAAATGTGGAACCTGAAGGCAGAGTAGAAATGGAAGCAGGTTTTGATTTAGAAAAATAAAAAATGTTAGAGGTTGCTGAGTTAGTTACTGGACAAAGGTTAAGGTGAGTTGGAAGGAAATTTTATGACTAGCAGAAAGGATATGTTGACCACAAACAAAAAGGTGTTTTTACCAAGTAAAGATAAATCTGAGGAAAACCCTAGGCAAAAAGGAAGGTGTTTTTACCCAGTAGAGAAAAGGTCTTAGAATTTTCCACTGCAAGAAAACAGAAAAACAATATTAAGTTTAAAGTGTAACATACTAACTGAATGTGATAGGATAGTACTAACCATGATGTGTAGTAGTTGTGATAGGCTGTAGGTAAATGTAAAGGTATTGATTGGTTGTGATGTATTAAGATGCTCAGTAAAGAAAGTATATATTGCATTGTAACCAGAACTAATGCGGCTTCTGGTTTCAGGCTTCAGGTATCAAGCCTCAGGCTTCAAGCTTTGGGCTGCAGGTTTCAAGCCTCAGGCTTGAGGCTTGGGGCTTCACAGTTGCCTATAAGCTGATGCCGACAACTTGTGGGTTTTGGCTCTCTCACCCACGACTCAGGTCTGCTGTAACATCATCCATGCAATAAATAGCATTTTAGAAAGAGTCACCTGTTGCCCCGCATCTCTCTCGTTCTGCTCTTACACAATATTACAGAGTTTATCTGCAGAGAGTGAGCAGCAAGAAGCTTTTCACAACATGCACTCCCCTTGATGTGGTATCATGGTGCTCTCCTTCATCCCCATTCCTGTTCAGATTGAAGCCAAAGAGTTAGATATTTGTTTTATGAGAGTTGATTGTTGGCTGTGACTAGATACTAGAACCAATTAAAAGTAGGTTGTAATAATTACCTTCTGTAACATGATGAGTATCCAGTGATAAAGCAGAAAGACCAAAGTTTTGTTTAATATTTCACAGATCTCATTTTTAATAGCTGTATATACATTTATTGGAAGCTCAGGTAACTAGAAGAGCTCAAGAACAAAATTCTAGACTGCTTGATGTTTTCCTTTTAATAATTTAAATAAAGATACACTTTATATATATAAACTGGTAGGGGTTACCTGGAAGAAGTGCTGATCTGGGTTTGGGAAAGGGGGATCTGGCATTGTTCTGTGGGTGGTGAGCAATTTCATTGTGCATCTACTGGTTTTCCGTTTTTACTGTCATTAATGTTATCATTTACCATTATTATGGTATCTTGCTTTATTTTCAATTATTAAACTGTTATTATCTCAACATACAAGTTTTACTTTTATTCTCCTTCCTATTCTACTGGGCCAGGGAGAGAGGGAGGGTTGTGTGAGCAGCTGTGTGGTGCTTAACTTCCAGCTGGGCTTAAACCATGGCGATATTTGACCTAGTCAAATCTCCCATGGTAGGGAAGAGACTTAATCTGTTTTATCACTAAACTGAACTTAACACCTCTTTTGGAAAAAAGCCCCATTATTATTAAACCATTAGAAATTAAAAGTTTGCTTTGCAAACCTTTTTAGTGCAGTCAGTTAATGGTTGCTTGAAGAGCTTCTGTTGGTGAGACACTGCAATGTACATAGCTGTAGTAACACACTACATCATTTCATTTTCAAAGTCACAAGATTTGGACCACAAATATGGGAATACACATACATATGCACACAAATATAGAAACAGACTGATCACACAGCAAGAATATTAGGATGCATGCCACACATTCTTTGATAACTGCTGGCACAGGGCTTCAGCATCAGAATTTGAGTTTCTAAAACCACCTGGTTGGATGAGTTGAAAACCTTTTGAAAAATACATCAAAAAATTCCTATGGCACTGCAGGGGATACTTATGCACAGAATAAAAGAACTGGTGTAACATTCTGTTCAGCAATTCTTAACCCACAAACATTTCTGAATTCTAAAGGTATTTTGACAATTCTTTGTTGAAATACTACTTAGTACTTAGCATTTTGCTCTAACTCTTTTAAAGTAAGAATCAAAGTCAAAAACTTAGATTTCTTTCCTTTTACTTCTGCATCTTTAAAAATAGCTTGTAAAAAGTTTTGGATAAATCCACATGTTCCTTTCCTGAAAAGAGTGTGGCCGCCTCTGAAATGTAGTAACCTTATGCATTATTTTAATAGAATTCTGATTATATTCTGAGGGAAATGAAAATGCGAGAATGTATATAAAATCCAAGGAAGAGGGAGGTTTTACCAATTCCATATGAAATGAGAAATAAGATATGGTATATTCCATAAACCTATCTGAAGATTGCATGACACCAAATTACCAGGCTTCTTTCATTGACTGCAGTAGACTGAATAAATCCTGTTTGAGGAGGGTGTGAGGAAGACCTATGAATTTTTCCTGTGGCATATCCAGTGGCTCACATTATTCACGTTGAAATCATAAAAAAATACTGCTCTGCTTCATTGGTAGTTGCAGAAAGTGTAATGATATTTGGGGTCTACATTGGGTTTTGCTTCTTTTCACTTATACTATGGCGCCTAATTTTGTGGAGGTACTTTGGGCTCAAAATTTAAAATCTCAATATAAATTTAAAACTTATTTTTAATTCAGGCTCCTTTGTTGAAGCTTATTTTGCAAATATAAGTAGCATGATAATCATATAACAAAGGCAGACATTTTCTATATTATATTGTGAAATCATCTCTATATTTCAAGCTGTCATTTATATCAGTCATTTAAGTCTTCTCAAAGTAAATCTGTATAATTTATTGACTCATCCAAGAACCATCACACTATTCTTGACACTTGAAATGACTTGTATGAAAATAAGAACACTGTGTGATGTGGACATGTAGGCAGACAGAAAAACAGAGAAGAGCTAAGAGCACCAAGTGAAACCCCACTTGTCTCATTGCTCCAAAATTTATAAACATGACAAATAATACATTTTGGCATAATTCAGTTTTACTGGAGGTTTTAGGTAAGGAACATAAAGTTTCAGAATTGGCTAGTATGTTGTTCTCAAGTACCTAAGTGGTTCTCAGCATGCTTTCAAAAGGGATGTTAAAAAGAAAATTTCATTTTAAAAGCTTTTTTTTCTTTCATGTAAAGACATCATGAAAAGCTGCTTTTTCCCTAGGAGATTTTTCAATTTTTTTTATTGTTTACTGTTAAAAATGTACTTTGCTTCCTGTAGGTTATCTATCTCCATATTCTAAATATAGGATCTTCTTTTAAATTTTTTGCAATGTCAGTGCTCAATTAACCTTCAGAATGTCTGCTGAGTATGCAACATGAGCGTCTGAAGTACTGTCATTAAAAAGCCTGCTTTCTTATTTCATGTAGTTTTCTCCTTTCCACTTTTCCAACACAGTATTTAAAAATGCTAGAACTAGAAATAATGTATTTGCAGAAGAGTTTCTTTTATGCTCCAGGTCAAAGTGATATGACTGCATGCATTACAGAGGTTACAGAAGGCACTTCTATTAATGATATTGCCTTTGTCAACTGATCGGATGAGTCCATCAGCCATCATGTTTTAAGAAGATCTTTTTTTTCCTGAGAAGTCCATTGATGAGAGCATTTTCCATGTTTGTGTTCTTTTTATAGAATTTCTCTGTCTGCTAGGCTGAATTTAAAGTCCATAATCAGGTGAAATTGTCGTCATTACTAAGCAGCAGAGAATCTAGGATCTAGAGCATTTTCTAATTAAGTAGGCAAGATCTTACGATTACCTTGTTATTTAGAGCAAGTTTCCACTTGCATGGTTTAGCTGTCAGTTAAAATGATGCCAAATGCAATTGAATGGTAGCCTGACATTTCTGAGAGATGTTTTCAAACAGTTGTTTGAATGGTTCTCAGATGAAGCTTTGGAGTGCAGAATCTATTGTAGATAGAAATAAAGCAATCATCCAAAGTCTGGTGAGCTAATAATTTGTTAATAGGCACACAAATGTGAAGACCATAGGGCATTAATTAGTGCTCCTGGTAGCTGTCATATGGAAGTATCATCAGTTGAAAAGGTCACTTGAACGTTCTTACAGTGAGGACAGCAACCTTTTTTATAGTTTCTGGAATCTCTCCTATTTCTTGTAAGAAAACTCAAGGGAATCAGTAGAGAACCTGTGGTCTTGTGTACTGATATTTTTTTTTACTCAAAGAGAAGATCTTGTTACGTCAGGATGAATATAATTGACCCAAGGTTACTCCTCCATTTCCCATCCTTTCTACTGTGGTCTATGACAATGAAATAGAGATAAGTATTTACAAAGCCATCATCTGATATAAACTAACAGTATAATCTGCTATTAGCAAGATTTTTCACACAAGTTTCTGTGGTATTATTTCTGCTTCTTTGCTGGCATCTGGAAGACTTTATGGCTGCAATTAGGATGTTTGTATTATATTAACATAGTGTCTATTGATTCATATGAGGCACTCCATGCCTGTATTGTCAGTCCCACCTGAGACAGACTCTTAGAGCTGACAGTTGAGCAAGGTGCCTAGAAATGTGAAAGAAATTGTGACATCCTTTAAGTTTAGGAGGTAAACTTGTAGAGTAGCTCAAGTTTACTTTATACTTACCATCTTGTGTGCACTGTCACACCAGTCTTCCTGACAGAAAATTTAAAAAGGGGTTGAAGTCAGCATCTCTTGAATACCTCTTGAAAAGGCAAGAGTTGTTCAAAACAGCAGTCTTAACAGAGATCAGGTTTTCATAAAACATGATCAGTAGCAATTTCTCGTGTTACATTACCTTATTTTCTAGTTTCAGTTTTATGTCAGAACAGTTGGATAATTGATCGGACCTAGTGACAGTGTGTGTTTGCATGAAGATGCAGATTTCTATTGTAAAATGTGACAATCACGTTCAAAGGTGCTTCTTTGATATCTTCTATATTATGGTCTTACTGGTGACAGCATTACCATCAATACTCTAACTGCTAGGACTGACTTTCTGATGGATCATCGACTGTGAATTTCTTTCAGCCACCACTTATATTTACACTGTAGAAACATTCAAATTATTTCAAGATGCTGCAAGTAAAAGCAGTTCTTTTAAATTATAAAAATTTAATTAAGTAAAACAAATTTTACAATTATCTACAGGACTTACAAACAATTGAAGTGTTATTTCTAGATAGACAATATAAAGAATCTTGACCTAAATGTTTCAGTGCATGATTTTAAATTGAAATAAAATGAACCAATTCTTAAGAAAATAAAATAAATATAACAATTTAAGGATAGTTTTCTGTGGATATATATTGTAGCTCTAATATTTTTTCCAAAAGAAATGAGAATACATTCTTTCATAAATAGACTGTATTATTGTTCTGTCCTATTTCAACCCACATGGCCAGAGAGAAAGAGAGCGCATGATCAGAGTTTCATAAAAAGGTAAAGCTTAAATTTTCTCCACGCTGTTTCTTTTTAATGCTTTTCAGGATTGAATCCATTAGGAGCCAAACAAAGCACATCTGTGTTGTTTTCCCTACTGACTGTCAGCATAGAGTACATTCAAATACTGCAGCCAGAAGGCGTTTTACAAAAACAGCTTTCAAGATGTGCTCTTGAAATGCATTTGTCTACTCATTATGCAGTGCTATTTTTTGTCAGTGGGGAGTTCTGTAAATAAAGCATCAAGGTCTAATATTGCAGTAGCTGATAGCAATAAAGTAAACTAGAACCAAATAACCCGCTTTTCTTTACACAGCTTTGTTTACAACTGTGACCAGTAAAAGAAAAAAATCCAAGAGTGTTTCTGTTTTTTATTATTTTTGCAAAAAATATTAATAAACATAACAGGATTGATGAAAATTTGCAGATTCAGCTGCCTCATGTTTGACCTGTTCAAGTAAGACAACTATATTGCAGCAATATATGCAGGTGGAAGTACAGCTGCCTGGAATTTGTTGTCCTTTCTGTTCCCAAACTGAGAAGAATTGTTAATCCCAGAGCCCTGCTGTGAGGTTGGTAAAAATGAGTTCTGTACTTCAGATCCTATAGGTTACGGCAAAAAAATGGGTGCTTGGGTATTTTGGGGACATTCAAAGGACTATAGGTGAAAGATGGGAGTTTAAACAGTCTGTTAGACCATCTTTTCTTTTGAAGCGTATTCTTTTGGCATCAGAAACAGTGCTTGCAAATTATAAAATTGTCACTGAAGCATCAAGTTCTTATTCAAAATATAAAGGGTGAAAACTTGGCATAGATTGATATATTTGCCTGAAGTGGGGCTTTAAAAATATTTAAATGCTATCAGTTGCATTATGTTATTGGATGGAGTAGTAAGATAAATGTCCTGTTAATTATTTTTGCCACAGATTTGTAAAACAATACTATGCAATAAAAATAGAACATGAAATAATACTGAGTTTACAGAATATCAAAACACTTCAGAAGAAAAAAAAAACAACAGGTGCAGCACTGCACTTTGACTTTTCAGAGAAAGGCTTGCTTAAAGGTACTTACCTCTTCAATAACTAATTTAAGAAGGAGCCATTTTGTTGAGATGAACTTCTTTTGTTCAGGAATGCTCATTAGAGATCTTGCAAAGGTGGGCTGCATCTGTTGCATTCAAAAGAATGAATCTGGCAGAACAGGCATATCCCCCTGGCTTTTGAGTACTGCTATCCGAGTTTAATAAATGTGCTTTTGCCAAGCCTGACAATAATATCTACTGGATACTGCCTTACAACTGGGCCTTGAACTTCACTTTCTCAAACCTTTGTTGGTGGGACACTGGTTTCTGGATTGGCACTCTGTTAGCCTGATGAACTAATTGACCTAGCAGGACTCCCTGTGGAATTGCAGCTTCTGCTTAGATCATCAGGAGCACAATTTGTTGTTTCATTTCCTCTTCGAGTCCCATCAGGGAAATTGAATTGTGAAAAGACTACCTACTGGGAGCATTCAGCCCTCATGACTGAATAAGTAACTTTATTTTTTTGGTACTGTCTTAATTAACAACAAAAAAGAGACTTTGTTTGGAGGGAGTCTGCTGTGATTTTGATCCAGCTGACTGACCCCCGTGGCAGGAGCGCTCGATGGCACACAGCCTCTGAGGCCGGGGGCCCTGCGCAGGTGCAGAGCTAACACAGAGCTCCAGCGAGCTTGGAGCGCTGCACTGGGGTAACTCACCAGGAGTTACAGCCCGTCACCCAGGCTGAAGTCTGCAGGTATTAAATGTTGGGCTAAAACATTCCAGGGGAAGAGATCTAGCTTGTCTAGACATAATTAGTAACAATAATTAATGCTATTGTCTCGGAGGAATTTGTACTTACCCGTGAAAAGATGCAAACCTTAAGAGTTTTCCGGGCTCTACCATCATAAGATAGTGTAATGATATTATTATTAAGCCTGCCTCTTTTTTCTTAAAATGACACACACGTTTATACATCTCTTGTTTTTTTCTGTCCCCGAACTATAGTCATCAAAACATGCTAAAATTAAATGTTTTATTTTTTTTTATCCTTGCAGTATTGGACTTATTTTTCACCAGTCTTTTTGAGTTCCATTTTGTGTACAGGTGAAAAAGAATGATTTTGTTGGCTCAAAGGAAAAATTCCTGGGATCCTTTTAAGGAAACAATTGAATAAATTCTCTTTTTTTAAAGTCTAATGCTGACAAATCTTTTTAGAATAACAAGTTTAAAAGCAAAAAGCATAAGAGAAATAATACTGCAGAAAGCTATCTTAGTGTGAAGACAGTTTTTTTCAGCTTAAGCATTCTCTGTTTTCAAATACAAAATTTAACATTCTGAAGTAATAATAACAAATTTCAAATAGCAGTACCTGTAGGTTTATTCTCAGAAGCTAAAGGCAAGGAAAGGGCTCATTAGAAAAGCCATATCAATGATTTTAAAATCTGTATTCATGTTAAAAAGAAAATCTCAGGGAGGAATCAAATTTTGTTTTACACAAGTTCATATTTCTAAGCTTATTGATGGAAAGGTTTCTTTCTAAGTGAAGGAAAAGTATGATGTTATGCAGTTTTGATTTTTATTGGTATGGGACTGAGACTGGTATAGAAACCAAGATATTCCCTGCAGCTCAATGAGGGAAGGTTTTGCCATCATGAACAAGGGCAGAGCCATCAATTAGAAGTTAATGGCAAGCACCTTAATTTCTTTGTTCTGGTACCTGAGTTTGGTCTTTGGTAATGTGATGTTGAAGTCAAAAGTGAAGTAATGCTTTCATTTTACTCAGAAAACATACAAAACACAGAAAATGGCTCTAGTTTTCCCTTTATTTTCCTGTTTATTCTGTTTTGTTTTGGTTTTTTTAACAATCTTTCCACATAATTTCTGAATGTTAGATGCAAACATGCACAGAAAATACTGGAAGGCATCCAGAGAGCACTTAACTTACCTGTCCATCACCATAAAGGTGATATGCAGAGTGCCAGCTGCTGTGCTGGGGGGAGGAGGAGGACAGTGAGGGACAGGAAATAGGGAAGTGCAATGGTATTGGTCTGGGAGAGCAAAAGGGAGAGGAAGGGTAGGATGGTCAGCAAGGCCAGTCTCATCTCTGCCTGAAAGGATTGTGTTTTTTGATAGTCCTGGAGAAGACAGAATTCACCTTTCTCCAAAGGCAAAAAAATAAAGATATGGGTTAGCTTCTGGGACACAGCATTGTTTTGCCATGCCTATTGGCCATAGCTCAAAAGAAAATGTGCTTGTTTGGATGTTACAGCTTAAGAAGAACAATTTTCAGAAATTTGTAGATAGCCATTTCATAGGCTTCTTGTTTATTTTCTTCCTCTTGGATTCCTGGATTTCATCCATAAAATATTTAGATACTTCAATGGAGGAGTATATCTGATAATTTCTTTGGTTGAAAAGGCTGGAAAACTGCATGTAGAGCAGGAGACAAAATCACAATTTAGTGATGGCTATGGTCTGTGGCATCTGGTTTCTTTTTTTTTCCCTCCTTTATTATTCCAGAGATGTGTCTGCTGTTGAGTTTCAGAAGACCCACCAACAATGTGGTGGGCAGCTTCCTGTTAGTGCTAACACCAATTCCTCTATATTTGAACCTTTTAACTAAATAGATTTTCATTCAAATTTGTGGTATTTACAAAGATCCATGAATGTAACACACAGGAAAACCTTTTTCGAGGGGACTAACATCTGAAGAACCTAATTGTGGCCATGATCAAAAAGTTTTTCATATCTGAGTTACATAGAACAATATGGGGACCACTGATCATGTTTTTTGCTTAAAAAATGTTCCTATAATTTTCTTCCTACTTGAATGGAAATTACATAAAATATGACCATTCTTTGGCTTCCATGTGAGTAATCGATGCTGCAGCAATTACGTAAATGGAATAATTATATTCTTTCATACAGAGTAATATTCTGTTCATATCTGACGGAAACCAGTGGATCTCTTGTATGTGAAAATTCACTTCAATTTTGCAAATATTTGTGGGGGTTTTCACTTTATAAACTGGTATCTTGTTCCTATCCCCTTCAAATGCAGCCTCAAGACTAAGCAAGTCTATTGTTTGATAAAGCCATTGAATGTTGTTTAAGATTTTAATTATAAGAAAGCTGAGCGAAAATGTCCAGAAACTTATCAAACAAATAAGCCATAGACTGAGAATGCATTTATATCAGAGAATCATTTTTTATTTGGGGAAGTTTGGTAATCTAGACTTTTGTGAAGAAGGAGAATATATGTGTGTATTTGTGTGTCTGTTTACACATATATCTAAATATATATAAAATATACCTATATAAGCATATCATTTTTAACATGTGGAGCAAGAATTTTTGCCTATATCGAATTATCAGTTTCATTTTAAAAAATCATTATCTCTAGGGTTTGTGTGGATAAATTAAACGAATGATTACATTTTTTAGGCAAGTACATGACCAATCCAAAATACCCCTTTGGGATCTGCAGATCCTGAGGCTCAGTCACTGGGTGAACTGTGGCACATTTGAATGAGGAATGATGTATTTGAAACACATTTAATTATCCTTGGTGCTGGTTACTCAGGGGCATGGCTGGTCTTGGTGAAAGTTAAAAAACACTGTGCTCCTTAGCATTATGTTGTCTGTGTTTCTGTCCCAAGTAGTTGTTTGTATTCCTGATACATCTGTCTCCAAATGATGGAAAATCCTAAATTAGACTGAGAAACCGGCTAGCAGTAGCACACCCTTTCTGATGGAAGTCTTGTACATGACTTCTGCTGTTCCCTGGTGGAGCCACAGAGACCTCTTCCTCTTTGACAATTTGTGTGCTGCATTCAGCATGGCTGGATTATAGAGCTGCAAAGTAAACGTAGTAAACTACAAGAAACCTCTGCACATGTGATGAATTTTCCCAGACTCTCTCTTTTTGCTGCTTGGAATAAATCTGCACGATTGTGTTTTAATTTGCGCCAGTAATTTTCTGGCATCAGGATAACAGGTGCTTAAAAAATTACAAAAGAAAAGTAAAGGCAAATACTTGCTATTGTGTAAGAACAGACATTAATGTAAATAATGCTATTAAGAAGTCCAGTATGTTTGTGCGCACAGAAATTTTCATTGCCAAAGTATTTAATGTTCAATTTTCATTTTATTCTTCTCTTAAATCAGTTACTTTGATCAAAGCAGGCAGGTTGCCAAACAGTTTTTTATCTTACAACAGAAATAATAATGTAAAAGATGAAGCAATTAAATTTGAAGCGCCTCATAATGAGATGAAAAACTATATTCAAAAGGTGTTGTGAAATTAATTAATTGTTAATGTCTGTGGGATACTTGCAAGGCCTTCTGTGATAGGTGTCTGTTCCTATAAATTCAATGTCAGTTATGGTAAAACTTTTTTTTTGTTTCAGATATTTAATGTTTGTTTGTTTGTTGGTTTGTTTGTTGTTTTTTGTTTTTTTGTTTGATTGTTTGTTTGTTTTCCTGTGTTGTAAAGGATTGGTATGCTGTTGGTTTGATAAAGGGAAGTTGAAAAGAAGATCTTTTATGATGTGTATAATACATGTTAAAATTGCAACTTCTTTTTCGAAAGGCATTTCTAATGTAATTTTACATTCCTCACCAACTCATCTGTAAAACCGGATTACATTTCTGCTAAAATAAAGGTATGATGTATTTTTTAAAAAAATTATGGTTGTGTGAGTGGTAGTGTGCCTGAGCGGACTTTTAAAATATTACATAGCCATCTATACGATGCTTCATTTAATCTTCTCTCCTGCCTTACTGGCCAATCAATATAGGTTAATAACATTATGATTAGGTTATATATAACAAAACAACCCTATTGTTAAGTTACAAAACTCTTGAGATTTGTGGTGAACAGTCTTTTGAGTATGTTCAAAATAACTTTACCACAAGCACATTGTCTCCGTTTAGGTGCAATCTTTTTGAAGTGCGAGAGGTTTTTTCCTGTTGGGACCCTATCACTGGCTCTGCTTGGAAGGCTTTGGTCACACAGAAGAAGCCCCACTGGGCAATGTTCATAATCTATGTTTTGTGTGGGGGGCTTCTTGGACGATGAAAGTGTTCAGTCAAATCTCATATATCAAGCCCCAAAGATATGTTATTGTTTTGCATTAACACCTAACTGCTTAAAGTTTAGGCATTTAGAGTATTTTTAAACATGTGAAAATAAAGTATCTAAGTGACATTATTAACGTAAAGATGATGAGACAGTAATTTCTTAGAATACTTATTCTTGAGTCTTTATTTCTTTATATTAAAGTTGTTATTTATTGATTTTTAGCAGAGTTGAAGAAGAATAGGTGTAGAACTGGAGGAGAGAGATATGAAGGCAAAAGGAGCTTAAATCTGTGTTTTGCTAAATTAGAAGCAGCTTTTGGTTTAAATGGCATTGTTGTAAGTACAAATAGACTTTACTGCTTACTTGTCACTACTTAGAGTTTACAGTGTGTAAGGCATAGAGCTTAAAAAGAAAATATTCCTAAATTAATGCAAAATACATGGCCAGGCAAAACTGCTCAAATGTTTTTTTCAATACTTTTATATGGTAGGAAATAAATTTGTGATGGAGTGCTTGCATTCTTTTTTTGAGACTTTGTTGTGACTTTCTTGTATGTTTTGACACAAACTGAACACATTTCTTTACCATCTCTTTCTTCAGCGTCCCGTTAACAGCTCCTGTTTTCCTTCTGTTCAGTCTCACAGCTATTCAGAACTGACAAGATCCGTGTTGGTTCTCTGGAGGAATACATTGCATATCACATGTCACATCCCCTGTAGCAAGATGAAGTTCCCACAGATATTTAAATTGTTCATACAGAAATAGGCAGTACTAACAGATTGTTTTATCTTGTACTTTCTTTAGTTTTGGTAGGTGGTTCTGTACTTAGACAACACTGCTATCACTGTTTCATCGATTAACTGATGTTTCAAGCTGATTGGGTAAATATCTCAGATGATCATTTTAACCAAAATACATTTTCTTACAACATTAAGAATTAGTTGCTATGTGAAATGATTGTGTGCTGAAGGTTAATTTGTTTTAAGAATGTGTTTTAGGGAAATATTCTGAGCATAATACATTGAAGTATATTTAATTTTAGACATAGTAAACCATGCTACAGCTTTCTGTGCTGATAGAATTTCGTTGGCTCCTTTGCCTGGATTTGCATTTTTTTAGTTGTTGATAAAGCTCTTTTTGCTGCCTAATTTCTGTTATGCATATGTTAAACTATGTGTAGACTTTAGACCAGCACTGGAGAGTTACCAGGCACAGCTTTGATAATGAGAACTGCATTTTGAACTTTTCCATGCCACCCTGTGGAGGGGGTCATCCTGGGTTTGAAAGGAAAATTTGGTACCTGGACCTTCTGGGGAGAGGCATGCATATCAGTTGAGGGGCACAGCTGTCTATTAAACAACAGTAACAGCAATAAAACTAAGGTTGAATTCCTGACCATATTCCAGACTTCTGGAATGAATAACTTATATTTGCTTTGCTTCCTCCTCACTTTTTTTGCTTTCGTCAACCCAAGTTCCTTTCTTGCTGCGCCTTTGTGAAGTGCTGCTGGGTAATTCTGCTTTCCTTTCAGTTTTGGTCTCCAGACACTACTGGATTCACATAAAAAAACCAAAAAAAAACCCCAAAAAACCCTAACATTATTTATAAATAGGAATACTGATCAAAGCAGAAGTAAGCTATTTGAAATACATGTATATGGATACCTGCATTAGGAATGAAGACCACCCAGTGCAGCAATTTTGAAATGCCAATGATTGCAACTGAATGCTATTCAGCTACGGCGGGGAGAAGCTTTAAGGAAAAGCAGATGATCAGCAGAGTATCAACTTGGCCTAAGATGTGTTATTGTAACGCTGGAATGAAGTATCTAAATTAATATTTTTGTCCATCTACCAACTTACCTAATAGCAAAGGAGTGTAAACCTTTAACTCATATTTGTACTAATCCAATTCCAGGTGCTCATTGCATATTTTTTTAGTAATAAATATTAAGTAGTATATTTTAAAGAGCAATGTGTGTCTTAGCATTCTTGGTGGAAAAAAGGAACTCATAAATTTTAGTCCTGGCACTGACGTTGATTCACGGCATTGCTATGGGCAAGTCACTAAACTTCTGTCTGTGTTTTTTTAGCCATAAAATAGAAATAACAGTGCTTATTTTCTTGCCTCCCACAGGAGTTGAAAGAAATTTTAACATTTGTGTAACTCTTCAGAAAATGTTAATTTAATGTCCATTTAAGCTTTTGGCTGTATTCAAGAAAAGTATATCCAATGTTATTTTTAAGGAAATTATTTACAAAACTTTTAAAACTCTATTCTGTATGATATTTTATCCAACTGACAATCTTTTAATGATAAAACATGGTGTTTCCTTGTAAATAGGAAAGCTAATTAACTTGAGGAAAAATAATTGGGCCAATTTCAATTATTAAAAAAAAAATTACAAATCAATTTTTTGACTATGCCTTATTTATAGGCATCTACTTCTGTAGATGAGAGTACTGTGAAATCAGAAGAATATGACCGTACAGATCATTGTATATACAAAAGAGTAGAATGCTACCAGTGCATTTTAGAAATTTCTTTTCAGTTGTTCAGCTGTAAATGGATGAAAAAAACCTTCTTGTTGTTCATGCAGGTTTTCAAAGGGTTGGTTGCTGCTTCCTGATACATACGTAAATAGTGAAGATTAATTTAGCCTGCAGCTGGATACAGAGACAAGTTCAGGAAGATTATAGGAAGTTCATGTGGATTTTGGCACATGTGAGTAGAGTGGCAGTTTAAGGTCCACATATATATGTAGAGGGTAAAGAAAGGGATCATATGGTTACATTAGTAGAGAAGAATTTGCCCTCAAAATGGTATTGGCTAGAGAATGAGAGATGCAGATGCTTTAGGGGACATGAAAGAGTAAGGAAAGTTGCGTATCAAGTGGAAAATCCACCAGATACACCAGATGAGATTACCACAAATGTTGGCCCAAGAAGAGCCCACCTGTGTCAAAATTAATAGCTTTATAATTCAAATGATACATTTATACAAGTACAAAAAGTTCCATAGTGTTATCCAGTGACAGGTTAATTTAAGCATAAATAAACTTGGTGAGATAATCCACAGCAATTAAAATTTGGGGTTTAGTTCTCTGTGCTGCTTAAACTTGAGAATGTGCGAATAGAAAAACGTGGACCCAGTAGCTGAAAACTGGCATTCCACAGAATTGGCTAGAAGAATACTAACATCATAAGCTTATTAAATTTCAGGAAATAAATTTTTTTCCAAATCTTGAGTGAGACACCGAACAGCAGTCACTGGAAAAAGTGAAAATCATCTTTGTAAAAGAAATACGTGCATTTTAAGATTTATTAAGCTGAGCATGTCAGGAAGTACAATTCTACAAGGTAGTAATTTCATTGTGGGGATAAAAAAAGGAGGAAGAGACAGTTAGACTGGCTTGATGAAAAGAGCTTGGTTGACTGGGGAGGCAAGCTACTCCATTACTTTTTAAAAGAAAGTGAGGGGCGAGGGGAAAGGAAGAATAAGATGTACTTACGATTTTTTGTTAAGACTAGTTTTCAGAAATATAGGTATTAGAGTATTTAAATAAGGTTTGAAAAGAGATGTTGCAGATTTTCTTTCTCATCATTTCCTGTAATTGAAGTTTGTTAAATTGTATCCTGTTACAACAGCAGATATCTAGTCAAAAAAGTGAGACATTTTGTTTCTTTGACAGAAAGTAAAACAGCAACAGAATGAGAATGCAAGAGAGTGGATTTTTTTTTT
>WBMY01013607.1:96611-117614 GCA_013397315.1 Donacobius atricapilla | reverse complement strand
TTTGCTGTTGCTGTTCAAGGTATTTGAACAATTTTGTAATAAAACTTGCATTAATAAATACTAATGAGTGTGGTGTTTTTGCAAGGTTATGTGTAGGAGCCTAAAATTAGCTGCTGTGATTAATCCAGTATAGGTGTTGTGAATCAGAGGATGAAATCTTGGTTCTATTGAATTCAATAATAGAAATCCTGTTGAGTGCACACATTTAAATGCTTACAGGATTAGGACACTCAAAAAATATTTTGAAAATTTGAACATCTATCTGTAAGGTATCATTTGATGACACCTGCACAATGTCAAAATTAGCATGAATTTGAATATTTTACTGTACTAAGGTCTGCATCATCTGCTGTAGGTTAAATTTATCATTGTTCAACAATCTTCTGTAGCTCTGAGAATTGCACATTGAAATCACTGCAAACAGGAAACATTTTAATCCACTGTCAGTCACCAGTGAAAGTAGGAGTGAAATTCTTTTGATTTATCCTTGTCTGGCATAACTGAAGTGAGAAGCTATAATGACCTTGAAAGTTAAATCTTGATAAAGTTCCAGGTGCATGGGAGGAATGCATCATTTGGGGTAAAAGACATCTTAAAATTTGCAAAATTTGACAATTCTTGCTGAAAGTACTTGGTGTAAATTCATATCATTTTGGCAAAGGTCCGTTTTAATTTTCTAGAGGGGAGCCCTAAAAAGGGGCAGGAATGAACTGAGGGGCATCTTAAGTCCCACATGTGTTCAGTTTTCTGTCTAGTTTCATGACTATAGGTAGTTCTGAAAAATTACTTCCATTTAAGTTCACCCAGATGAGGAAACAGTTTAAAAACAAATCCCAAAACAATGAGGCTTGAGCATTACTTTGTTCTTCTTTTAATGAGATGATAGTAACTTGTAATTGGTAATAAGTCATTTGCAATTTAAGATTTTTAATTTATTTTCTGTTGTAAGATGACTTCCAAGGAAAAGACAGTTCAAATGTGTTGGTTTCATTATTTGTTTTAAAGTTAATTCATCACAGTCATGAAACTGGATATAGAAAGAAAAAAAAAAAGCGCATAATAATTCAAAACAGACCTGATTCTGAAATTTTTGTTTCTAGACAAAACACCAAACTGCACCAAGAGAAGTTTTCTATGTACCGGGATTAAAGGTTTTGTCCTGAGTTGAAATAAAAGTTCATAGAAATGCTCTATTGGTCCTTTCCAGCCACCCTTTAATGTCTATCAGTGTTATTATTGTAAGATCAAAAGAAAAATGAAAGTCACAAACAAGAATTTTTCTTACTCATGAATGATGGAAAACAATTTCTCATAGATCTGTAATGGAATTTGGTTGTTCATGGTAACAGGACCACATACAAAAGATCCATGCAGCACATAATTTAAGCTTAATTTTATGGATGTAGGAAACTGGCCTTTGAAGTGATCTCCATAGAGATTCTATTTGACTTTCATAATATCTTATAGTCATCTTGATGTCTTGCTTATCTAGTGCTTAAAAGATGTCTAGTTGGCATTTATTCAAATTCTGCTGGCATATTACCATCCATGGCATTGTTTGGAATTGTTTTTTTTATGACCACTCATAATACTTCATTTAGAAATTCTAACCAGTATTTTAATTTTCTTTATATTAATTTTGAATCTTTGAAATATTTAACTGTGAAAATACAATCTGAAAGGGGATACAGATGTAAAAAAAATCCTATTATATTAATGCTGCCTTCCTTTTATACCATGATTTAAAGCTTTATTTCAGGCAGCACTCTTCAAATGTGTATTCCCAAGTAATTCAGTAACTGTGATCAGGTTTGGGCTCCTCATTAGAAAAAGATCACACTGCAGTGGAGGCTGGAGCACATGAAGCAGAGGGATCTGGGTCTGTTTAGCACAGAGAATAGCAGGTGGAGGCAGACCTTGTTGCTGTGTGAAACATCGTGATGGGGGATGCAGAGGAGACAGAGCCCTTCCTCTCTCAGAGCTGGATAGCAGTACAAGAAGAGGCAATAAAGAAGACAAATATATATAATTCCAGTCACATAATTAAGGGCAAAATTTACCACGAAGAATGGCTGAACACTGAAGGAGGTGCCCAGATTGATTATGGGATCTCTTTGCTTGGAGGTGCTCCAAGACCTAATTAGATGTGGTCCTGAACCACCTCATCCCTGGTTTGAGCAGAGAAAAAAAAAAGAGACCTCTGGACGTCCCTTCATGACCAAATAATTCTATTTCTATAAGCTGAAATAATACAAAACAGCACTGGAGAATATGTTAAGTCATCTAACTCATTTCATTGTCAGGTGAGGACTTCTCTTTGCTGGAACTAATTTAAAATAACAAATTCTAGAGTGAAATATATTTATATTACGTCAAAACTATCTGCTGTGTACGTCTCACAAGACACTTAGGTCATTATTTTTTCCATAACTCCTCTCTTTCTGTATATGATTTCCAGAAACCCATTTTGTCCCATCCTTACCTGTGCTATTCCTTCTAAAACGGATCTTCTTTCAGTATCTTCAAAATGCACAGATTCTGCATTTGTTATAGCTTTGGTTGGTAATTCTTCTACAGGATAAAACTGACAAGTTATAGAATGAAGAAATCATTATCTTTGTATTGCTCACTCATTCTCTCCCCACACTTAAAAATCTCACATGTGTACATTAAATAGCATTCTAAAGATTGCAGATGCAGTCATAGTATTTTCTGTGGAGAAACAAATTCTGGTTTCTAATTAAACTCATGGAGAAGAGGATTCTTTAACTCTTCCACAGAAATTAATTTTGCAAACATTTTTTCATTATTCCTAGCATATTCAATTTGTGGGCACTTGCAGAGGCTTTACTAAACCCCTCCTTGCAACTGTTTTTGTAGGTAAGCTGTTTCATGGATTGCATCAATTGTTATGTAACACCTGCAGTCAAGAATAGGTTTGACAAAAATTGTAACAAATGGATTTGTGGCTGAAGACTGACTAGCAACGACTGTAAAATATTCATTTGAGTAAAATAATTTTTTTAAGTACAACCCTGTCTAGATATATCTGAAATTTATTTAGAATAAGAGTTGTAAATTTGCAAATGCATTTTTGTGAGGTTTTGGAGTAAGGTATCTTTGAGCTACTGTAAATGTATGCATTTGCTATGACATGCCAAATAAAAACATACAGATGCATCTGCATTTATAGCAAAAAATTCTGCATGACTATGTGATGTAATTGCTTGCAATTCTAGTTCTGTGGTAAACAAGTGCAGCACTTCAGTCTTTATTCTTTCTCATTAACTTAGAAAGCCTGTGTCCTGTCACGTGAAAAACATACCATAATGTTTCAGATTCACAGTCTGTGAACTGTTTATGGTATGGGCTATTGGGTATCATATAATTGTATTGAACTTCAAAACTATTTTACAGTGCAGAATCATGATTCTTAAATATTGAGTTTCTGTGGTTTTTTTGTTTTGAGGTTTTGACAAGTCACTTCCTTGTATTGTAATACCACTTATTCATTTTATGACAATACATGTGTTGCCTCCTCTGATCTTACAACAATGCTGTTCCCTACAGTAAATCACAATAATTACCTATTCAATGCCTCAGTAAGGAAGGACCTTTGGAATCTCATTGAATCATGACAGTTTGAGAAGTGCAGTGCCTCAATTTGTGCCTTAGAAACTGATGGATTTTATAGAAACAGGAATATAATCTGGTTTCAAAAATCTGTCAAATTACATACTACTGAAATTGATACAGGGAGGCTATGAAATGATTTCTAGACTGGAAAATGAGAAAGAAATTTTGAAACCCTAAGTGCAGATCTTTTTCATTCAATGGAATAATTGATACAGAAGCACAAAGAAATACACAGCCTGGGAGTTTTTACCTAGTCTTTAATAAAATCGATATGATATTCCTTATTTTCAGTGAACACTCATGCCTATTGCAAATCTAAATGGCCTAATGAGCTCTACTCCAGTTAGTTCGTGTATGTGTAAAAGCAAGACAAGTTTTCTGAGCCAGAGAAACAGCTCTGCTCTAGCTTCCAGGGACTGGCAATAAAGTAAATAGTTGGCGTAAAACTCTTTCCTGTTCTTTGAAGGCACAGCAATACTCAAGGCAATCTACTCAGATTCTCAGCCTTCTAGTTTTTGGCATCTGGATTCAGGTGATGAACACTCTGGACATGAAGGATGATGACTTATGTTACAGAACCTGACCAGAGCTGCTGCTCAACCAAAGCTTTCCAAGCACTGCTGGTAATCATTTATGTCCAGTTTCCAAGAGGAACACTGAGAGCCAGATGTGAGATAACCTCCTGGAGACTGACATTTGGGGGAGATGATAAGAGAGCTGTTTATCTTCTTTTGGCATATACATTGGTAGAGATAAAGATGGGAATGTATTGTATAAAATCACTTCAAATACAAAGTGAAATAAAATCACGTGTGACATTTTTCCTCCAGATAATTGAAAGGACTGAGGTCTTTACAGCTGCTTGGAAGTCTGTTTTTAGAACTAATTCATCAGGTGTTTCACTAAGGGTGTCTACTGAGGTGGGAATTCTATCTTGTAGAAAAGAACTATAAATAGCATCCTTAAAGTGAATTACTATTTATTTAAATCTCAAAGCGTGCAAATCGCTGAGGGGAAAGACAGCTTTTTTCTGAATTCAATTGTATGTGCATTCTATATCAAATTTTCTTTGCATTCTATCAATCAAAATTTTCTTCAGTTTAAAAGGAGCATGGACCCTCTCTCAGTTATTGTTTTAACTTCTGATGTTCAGGGTTTTTTAAAAAAATACTATTTTTTGTTTATCAAATCAAATTTTCCCAGTGTCTTCTACCTACATAGATATCCTATGAGGAATAATGTAAATCTTAAATATACTAGGGATTTAGAGAAAAGTCTTATTTATATGTTGAGAAACAGTAATGCCTTTAATATTTAAAATCTCTTTCTTCTCCATAAACCTCAGTTAAATAGACCATATATAATTAAACAATTTGTGTAATTCAAAGGCCTTTTTTTTTTCTGTCAAAAAGTGGGGGTTTTATTATGCTGTTAAGATCCCCTTTGTGAGTCAGCCGTTTGGGGCAAGTTAAGAGGCTTTCACACATACGTGATCTTTGCAAACAGGGTAGAAGAGAACTTGCCAGTGTCATAATAGCTTTAATTATAGATACCACTAACCTGTGGCTTTACAATCACATTATGTGTTGTCTGTTTTTTCTTCTCTAGTCTTTTTGCTTTAAATTCAGATGTAAATTCTCTGAAATAGTGGACTTTTTTTTCTCATGGTAGATTTGTGCAGTGGGTAACACAGTAGAAACCGCTCTGATGTAGAATTATGATGCAGATAGAAATAGGAATATGGTATGCTTTTTTAAGAGTTGAGACATAAAAATAATTTCTGGGTGTCTCCACACTGCACAATTTCAGTTCCAGAGTGACTTAATTATTGTGAATTTGCTAATGATGGTTTCTCCATGGTATTGATAGGCACTGTCCAAACAGGTACAATGTAGCATTGTGTGCCCAGAGAGCTCAAACAAATGGAATAAAATCAACAGGAAAATTCTTCCAGCATAGTAGAGCTTCTGTGAGGATAAAGTCATTAATGTTTTAAACACATTTGAGGATTATCAGATAAGGGACATGATGTAAGTGTGAAGCAATAACATATGTATGTGTATTCAAAATGTAAAATACATTAGCACAGTTCTGTTTCCATTAACTGTCTTATGTATGTTAAGTATTTTCCATGGGGAAATTAATACTCATTTCCATCCTGCACTGGCATGAAATTTTCAAATTTTATTTTAGGTAGGATCTGGTGACTATTCTCCTCCTGAATTAAAACTTTGATTTTTAAATAGTTAAATCCATGTGGAATATTATTTTTGGAGAGTAACTGTGTAGACTCTTAATAATGGCCAAGAAAAGATGCTAAAAATCTCACAGTTATTTTTAGGGACAGCTCTTTGCAATAGGAAAAATTATACTAAAAGGTGTTGTGTAATTTAGGATGGAAATATATGGTTTGACTTGGTAGGAATTCGTTAAAGAGTTTCTTGCTACCTCTTTTCATTCCCACTTTGATATATGAGGAGGCATTCCAACAGCTTGTAGGGCCAGTGATTTCCATGGACAGTTTTACAAGTGGATGACGCTTGTGCTTTTCCCAAGTTTTCCTTCCTCCTCATTCATCCTTGCAAAAAAGAGAAGGGAAATCTAAATGGCATGGTGAAATCTGAAGTTGTGGCTTGTTTTAGGGAACAATGTGAATTTTACAATACTTTCTCCAATTTATTAGATCTTCAGCCTTTTGAAGAGAGCACTGAGGGCTTACGGGCATCTTCCAAAGAACTGTTCCTTCTGAAAGCCTGGTATCCATGGTCCTGACATTTTCCACCTCTTGCCTGAAAAGTTCACTGAGAGCTTAGAAACCACAACCCTGCTCAAAGCTTCCTTTTTGTGTATTTTGTGGTCCACAGCAGCCTCTCAACAGCTGTTTCAATATATGCTTATGCCTCTCTCCCTTGGAAAAATTTGTTTATGAATTTGTTTTCCATGCTCTCCCTTTAGATTCCTCTAAACAAATACAGGAAACTTGAATTTATTTGCAGTCAGGCACTTCCAGGAGATGTAATCTAGGCTTCAAGGAGAAAATAGGGAAATGTGGTATATTTGCCTCTTCCTTAGTAACCTTTGGGCTCCTGGAGAAAATGTCAAAGGAGGCCTAATGCTCTGCTGAAATGTTGTTTTGATGAATAACTTTGATTACATCCTCATAAAAATACTGGAGTTGGATTGTTCCTCAAAGTTTTATTGTGACAGTGGCAGGCATCTGATGTCTTAATGTTTTGAATAACTCCCAAATTTTGCTAATTCATCAGCATCTAATAAGGGCTATGGTTTGAACTGGTCTCTTTTTTGGTTGATGCAAATAATATGTGTAAGGTTCCTCCTGATTACACATGTAAGCAGTTTACCTATGGTCATGGTGTTGACACATAATCATAATTTTTTCAGTGTTTTTTCCTTCGGCTCTTTGAGTTGATCAGTATTTGTCTAATCTCTTTGCCATTTTGGGGGACCAGATTAAAGTGCACCGTGTTTTCAGTTCAACACCAAGAGCTCGTATGATTCTGATTTAGATGCTCAGAGCTTTCAAGGGTTGTATGGGGGCTTGTGGGTCAGATACTTTCCATTCAAGATAATTTCCCAGGCAGAAGAGATTTTAACCACTAGAACTAGTAGACTCAAAAGACTGTAGGACAGATCTGCTTCCAAATTTTGCAGTGTAGATGCAGACTTTCATTAACAGTACATTGTTAATTTTAAAAGGTGCTGCCCTTCCATATTCTGCTTTTCCTTCCAAAAAGGCAAAGTTTTTATTCAGCCATTTCTGTAGCCTGTGAGAGGCAGGGGATCTCTCCTATTTGTGACTATATACAAGTTACTAAAACACTAAAAACTTTTGAAAATAGTATTCAGTTCTGGGTGCTGCATCATCTTGATTGTTAGAGTTGGTGGACTACCTTGTATTGACTTGAAATATGTATTTTTAGGTTTTGTTTCTGAGCCAATTTATATGAAACTATGGAAAACAGTTCAGTCAATATTAAGCAAACCTATACACTGCCATAAGATGTGATTCTATTTTAACTAAATAAGGTTCTTATATAACTAATTAGGCTAATTGTCAATGGCTTTACATGCAGTAGAGCTTTTAGTTGGTAGGGTTTTTTAAGTTTTTCAATAAAATGGTACCTCATTTCTAAAAATCAAGCACAAAATTCTGTGATGGAAAATTCTGATGCAACTCATATTCTCACCATTTTACACTTCACAGTGTAATTAATTAATTAATTAAATTCCTGAGTGTGAAAATTCCTTTTTCAGAGACACAGATTCATGTTATTCCTTCTTCTTTACCCTCAACTACAACTTAAAACCCTCTGTGTTTCTTGGTGTTATAGAGTTCTTTAAAATAGATTGCAGTTATAGTGTGAATTTCACTATTTCCTAAACTTGTGAAACAGAAAAGCCTATCACAATCATCTAGAGCACATTTCCTTGGAATTTTTGAATAATGTATCATCTCCTATAAACTAAGTTTAAATAAGAATAAAGCTGAGAGACCAGTAGCTGAAAAGTTCTGTCGTCTGCTAGATTGCAAATGTTTAAGAGTTTACTATTAATGTTTAGAAACTACTTGTATTAAATATTTTAAAAACTTTTCCTCTTTACATTTGTGTATATGATATCTTTAGAATCACCATCATACCTCAAATCTAACTTAGAGTTTTCTTCTTAATATCACTCAGTTCAAACTTATTTAACTGTATTTACTTAATTAAAATATAGTTCATTTATTACAAATTGAATCCTTTAAGCCAGTGCCTGCTAGGCTGGCTGCTGCTGCTTGACATTGGACTAAATTTGAAGTTTAAAATGCTTTAGCAGGAATACACTTGGGTTGAATTATGTGGGAAACAGGGTTGTAACTTAGCAGACAGAAAGGTGAGAACTTGTACTGATTGCAGTTTGTCTCTAGGCCCCTGCATGTGAAAAGGTTGTAATGAAGTTAATCTAAAGGAATCTTTGTGATGTGACACTCTGTTCTCTTTGTTGGAGAGATGCTAGGTACAGAAATAAAAATTATTGATTTTCAGTCTTTCATTTAGCTTTCCAGTTGTTTAAATTGTATATTTTTTCTGAAGATTTCAAAAATAAAATGATAAATAGATTAGTTTTATTTTATTGTAGACAGGGAAAAGAAAACCTGATAAACATCTTGTGATTCAGTAATGCAGTATATCAAATCTGTAACAGGCAAAGATTGATGTGAAGTGATCTGAAATTCCTCTTGGTGTAGTTTCCTGTTTCTTTTGCTGTTTTTGTAGAACTTGCACATGCCCTTACGGCATATATGATGCATCTTTGCTCTCATTTCAAAACTCATCATTGCTTTGCCTTTCAGATGCTGAACAGATGACTTATCAGAATCCAGAAGAAATTGCTTTTAATGTTTTGTTATTGGTATCCCATCAAGGCTTCTCACTGTCAAAGAAATATGTTAAAAGGATAAATTCAGAATTTGGAGATTGGTTACTGTTATTTGTGCATTTTTTTCATTTGTATTTCTCTAATAACTTCAGAAAGATTACTTCTTTAAAAATTCTGTTGTTTTTCTTGGGAAATAACTCTGTGAACATACATGTTAAAATTAGACTTGCTTTCTTAGGAAGGAGAATATCCTTGACAGTTGCTGAAGGTGCTAACATGACTCTGGTTGCTGTTTTCTTTTACCTTGTCCCTTATAAATAGTCAGTGCACTTCAGGATGGAGCAATGAAAGCAAGTTGTAAGGCACAAAGTGTTTGCACTCTATTGCCAACCTGATGGTTTGAGCTCTGCTCACAAGGCAGAGCTCAGTTTAAACCATCACATGGCTTCTGATGTTGCATGTGAAATGCGAGGACAATTAGTTTAACATTGTGCAGATACAAGGGATAATTATGCCTTGCAGTAACTGCTGAAATCTCCAAAGAGCTTTCATACCAGGATCCTGAAAAGTTGATTGCTAACATGTAGTAAGTAAAAAAAGAACTTACACACAGGAAAACGATAACTGAAAAAAAATCTCTTAAATTTTCTTAATGATATTTACTCATCACCTCTCTGTGAAATAATTTCCTATAGCTTGTTGGAACAGGTAATTGGGCTGTATTTACTCTAAAAAGTGCTTGGCTACCCATAAAGTATATTTCTACAATTGTTATAAATATCTGTAGCATGAAACATAATACTTGGCAAGTGACCATGAAGACATGATTGTTGAATAGCGTATTTTCAATCTTTGCTTTGTCAGTTGTGTGACACTACAATGCTATTGACATCCAGATTAATAGTCTAAGCCTGCCTGGTGTTTAGCTGCCTGAGATGGAATTAGCATCCCCTAGAAATGGAGGTGCCTGCTGTAATAATTGTCATGATTTAAATCTAAACCCAGGAAGCAACACAGAGGAATAATCGATTAAAGAATGCCTGTTCTTTAAAAGAACTGTATTTGCTCATTCAAGAATTGCTCATATTGTCAAATTTGTACTGATGCTAAATCATACACAAATTAAAATATTTTTCAGATGTTCATTAGAAATGGTACCAGTACTGCAAAATCTGAATGGAAATGTGTGAGTTCACATAAATTGCCCAATGTTGACCATCTTATGGTTCTGAGAACATTTTGTTCAGTATCTTTTTTAAACCTGAACATCGAGACTGATGCTTTCCAGGAGCTGGTGAATTGTCAACCAGATTATGAGAGCTAGTAGATATAGCTAAAACAACTTCTTAAAAAATAACTTGCTTCTGGAGAGAATACCATATGTTAAGATTCACTAAATTAATTAAACTTGCAATAACCAAACATGAACTTCTTGTGGCTTTCTTTCATAAAGGAGCTGTATCTAAGTCATGGTGTTAAATTCAGGTAAAATAAATGTTTCTCCTAAATCACAAATTTCTCCTATATTTAGCTCTGGTACTGTTAAAATATCCATTTTACCATAATATATATGAAATATGTCACATTGCAATTAAAAGCTCTGTTCTGTAAAAAGAACTATTTGCTTATTAGATCTGGATTTGATGTTTACTGTAATTATCGAATTCTTAGCTTCACACCTGAAAGTAGGTTTAAGACCTAGTATACTTTTATCCCTGAAACTTCCATTAGAGAGTTAAATCCTGTTTAGTTAAAATATAAAAATATTATGAAACTAGTCAAGATGTTTTGCTCTTCTGTGACACTCTCCTTCTTCTTAACGGTGGCAAAATTAATAAAGAGGTGTGTCCTACTTTTATCAAGCTTAATTAAAAACCCTAAATTATACTCAACAAATTGTGAGGACCTTACCGTAAATGCTGACAACTTTCTACAGGAAAATAATTGTGAGTTACTCAATATTCTCATGTAGAAAAGCATATTAAAAACAGTAGTCTAGAAAGGAATTTTTATTTTCTTTCTATTATTTTATTTTCTTTTTCTTTAGTTAAAAGGTCCCCATTCCAAAAGCAGTAAACTTTCAATACTGATTATGTGTTTAAGAAATATGAAAGGAGATGGTTTATGCCATGTACTACTGGCTAATCCTCACAGTATATTGGGAGGAATGCCAGTCAGAATATCCATCCAATTTTTGCTGCCTTCATCGCTATAGAAGGGTAGCTAATCTTTAACTGATTTCTTCAGCTGGCTAATACTGCTTTTGGAGAATTACATGAGATTTATTGAAAGATTTGAAAAGTATCTTTTTTTTCTGTTATTCTCCTATACATGTTGATACATTTCTGAAAATGTGTTTTTTCTGTCTTGGTCATGTGGGTTTAGTTTTTGAATGATCAGATGGTGCATAGAGCCAAAAGAGGGGGAGAAGTGTTTTAGAAATAGAGTATTATTCCATAAGTGGATGTGTACACTAATGGATCTGCATTTCATATTCTGAAAGATATTTTTTTCACAATGACAAAACATTGGGTTAGAGGTTTTCTATCACTTCTGAAGATCCACCCTAAACATTTTTCCAAACTGTAAAAATTCAAACTTATGTGTTGGACTTTTTTTGCTGGGAAAGTGGAGCACCCTATGGCTGCCCTGCTCTAGTAGGTTTCCTGGGCTGGGGAAGCTGGCAGCAGGGAAAGCTTCAGGGATCATCCCCAGCAATTCCCTGGGGCTGAGGCTGTCAGGCTCCTGGCTGTGTGCCAGGGAATGTGTGCAGAGATGGAGCACTTCCATGAACCTCCTATGTTATGTCTTTGTGCTGTTAGTGGAGAATGGGGATCCCTCCCTTAGGGGTGCCTGTGTAGTAAAGCTGTGTAATCCTGGAAGTCATGGTCTAAGAATTTGTCTAAATGCCAAATTAAAAAAACAACTAAACAAGCACACAAAATCAACTTCATGCACACATACCACCCCTCCCTGCTGCACCTTAATATTTTAGTGCAATTTCATTAGAAGGCAATGTGGCCGTAAGTTGACAAATGCTGCAATATAGGTAATATACAACAGATTTTCTTTATTAAGAAGTTATTTTGGTCAGCTTTAGGTGAAAGTTTATGTGGATATTCAATAGTATTGATTTTCTAAGTCTTAGAAATTTCTCATCATGTTTTTATATGGGTAGAATTCAACAAAGGCTTTTCATCCTGAAGTGGTAAGCAGATTTGCATGTTTAAGTGCTAACTCTTGACCCAGCTAATAATTTAAATGAAAAATTTGACTCTACTGGTGGCTGAAGAGTGGGTCTGAGTGGTAAAGAGTATCAAAAGTCTCTGGGATGCCTTTTCAGTCACCTGTTAGGAAATAGACAGATTGTGTTGCTTGTAATTAGCATAAAAATATATAGAGCTTGTTGACATGTAAAAGTTATTAATTAAATCTGTTAGGGAAAGAGGCAGTGAGATTTTGATTCTAGCTTTGAGCAGTTGTAAGTTTTCTAATACAGGCTGTCTGTCATACTTCAGAGCAGACTGTGGAGCTCAGGAGATGCCCACAGATGTTCTACTGCATGCTCTAGTTTGGCTAGAGAACAGAGCGATGGATTGTTTCCACTGCTAATGTACGAATACTTGGGGGGAACCATCCTGGTACTTTGGAGACATCAGTTCAGCAGACAATTGACATGGGCTGCTCTCTGACCTTGACTAGGCAGCGTGCCAGGGTCAGTCTGTGTGGATTTCCAGCTTGCCTTCCCTGAAACTGAGGTGCTAAGTCCAAACTGCCTTTCAGAACTTCTTGTATTCTCAGATGTGGAGACAGAGATAAAGGTATTCTCCTCTAAAGAGGTCTTCACCTTTCTGTGGACAGTTAAGATGAGATTGTCTATTTTTTATCTGGCTGAAGATGGGTGAGATCACTTCCACTGCTATTCCCTTGGTACGGATCCCTTTTTTCCCCCCATCTTAAAATGAAATTATTATACTATATTTAAGTACTTTGCAGGATGAATGTTTATTTTACTATAAAAGTATTAGAAATGTATAGTATTTAGGCAAAATGGTAATGAAATTCTGTAAATAATCATGAGAGACAGAAAATCTTTCTTTAGTGACTGCAGTTCTTCTAGATCTACAGTTCCCTGGCCATTTATCTAGATATAATTCTTGGTAGTTTTAGTATTATTCCCAGTGAGTATTCTGTTAACTGACTAAAAACATATCTGGCGCATGGAATATTCCTGGATTTTAGGAAAACTTACCTGGATTTAAATACATGAAGTTAAAGCTTATTATGATAGAAGAGAAAGTAAGTCTCCTTGGTTTTTCTTGTCATCACCTACAGCAGTAGTTTGGATTTGTAAACATACTTCTGATTGATTGTTGATGACTGCTTGGGATATTTGGCTACACTACATACGTCAGAACTGCCTTGTATATAAGGTGATTGAATATATTAACTTCTTGGGTTTTTTTCATCTAGTAGTCTGATTAGGCATTTTAACCCCCTGGTAAATTAAAATTAAAAAATAAATTTCTATTCATACTCTGTGGGGTCCTTCAGTAACTAAGGAAGTCTTTACAGTACTTCTAGGATCTGAAATCTTCAAACCCAGATCTGATGTGTCCTGAACTGAGACTCACTAACCTCTTCACTACACTGTTAGGGTATTTTTAGAGAATGAAATAGGAATTTATGGAACACAGATGTAAGAGTTCAGCAATTACCTGCTTTGGGGTGTTTATTCCAGCAAGGTTAAAAATACTGAATATCCATTTCAGGCTGCATATGGCACAAGTACTGGTACCTTTCTTCCTTCAGTGAGTAAGAAAAGTTCTCTGGTCTCGTGATAACCCTGTTCTTGTCCAGAGAGTTAATACCTTTAAGTAAACCAGTGGTCTGGCTAAAAAAGGAACAAGGAGTTGAGCATACAGGTCCTCCCTCCTTCAGATCTGAACTGGATCACAGAAATGAAAGCTAATGTAAGGTATACACACACGAGGCTAAAGTCAAGGTGTAATAAACAGCTTTAGTTTTCATTGAGGAGAGAATGCTTTTCTGTGCAGTAGAAATTTTCTCATAACACAGCTTTTTATTGTTATTTAATGCTGGTTTTAAGTATGTGATGGCTTTCAATTTCTGTCCAGTAATAAAGTCTGTTGAGATCTTTGTACCTATAACCAGTTTTTCCTTTCACTGAAATCAGCTCTTGCCTTGTGGAACACTGCAGTACTCTTTTAAAAATGACATATATATTTCATAACTGTAAGACAGTAGAAGATAGAAGTATTGGCTTATGTGTAAATTGATTTGTATTTTTAAAGAGCTGAATGGGGTATGGTTTTATTTTTCTCTTTCTTTTGAGCCTTTACGTTGTAGGTTAAAAAAGCTGAAAGCATATGGTAGCAATTTTTTAACCTCTCTACATGAGGTGCTTGTCAACGGAGGTCCATACGTCCAAAGCTAGTTAATAACAGCTGCAGGCCAAAGTCCTTTTAAGAGCTATTGCCATGTTCCAAGATTCTCAAAGACTTTGAACAAGTGAAGTTGGCCACAAGGGAAAGCAGCAGGTCTGCATTCTGCTTGTTAAGTGAACCCTGTTTGAACAGAAAAAAATGTGGCAGAAAGTCAGAATTTTCATGCTATAAAACTTGACCATAAAATATCAGATAGGATTGGCTAGTAGGCTGCTGCAGTTTAGCCTAAACGAACCATTTGCTTCAATCTAAAATTTTATTTTACTGATTGCTTCACTGAAAATCTTTGGGGGTTTTTTGATGAAAATTTCAAAGACTAATTAGACCTTTTTTTTTTTCTTTAAGAATTCAGAGAATCCCAAAATATAGGGATATAGTTACATTTGCATTTACATTTTGTATATCTAAAATATAATATAGAAAGGAAGAATGTATATGAAGAAGGAAAAATTGCAGTTCTCTTGACCTTGTGGAGCTTTTTCAGTTTTATATTCCTGCCCATTTTTGCCATGTCCTTTTCAAAGCGGTAGTGAATTATAACTAAGTGAACTCCCTCTAGACAGCTTTTTGACAGTTTGGAAGTTTCTTGGCAGTTGGGAAGAAGTCCAGCCTTAAAATCTGAAATCGCTTTCTCAAAAGATATGATCTGTACATTTTTGCCTATTGATTGAAAATCTTCATGGTATATTAAAGCCTTTATGAAAAAAAAAGCTCTTTAGAAGCATTTAGAGGGAACAAGGCTGTCTGGCTGGTTATCTGCCAGAAGTAAAGTATCAATAAACAATACTCATCATTGTTGTTCAAGTTATCTATAAGGCGGGATGCTTGACAGGAAAAATGTTTAGTGGTCTACACCAGAATGGGGCTGGATCAAAATCTGAGAGTTGCAATGAATTTGTAGGACACTGAGTGCCCCTAGGTGGTCACAGCTAAAAGTACAGCAAGAAAAGCCTCCCCTGTGCAGCCAGCTCCTGCTAAGGGCCAGCTCATCTCTGCTGGGCACTGGGCACACATCCCACCCATGGCGGCACATTTTTGGGAGGTGTTACAGTTAAAAAAGCACTTTTTTCCTTTTGCTCGTTCTCTGCTTTACAGGAGAACGTTTGTGGGACATTAATTTTAATCAGGCAATTGCTGACATACTGAAGTGGCAGTCTATCATTACTCCCATTTACAGCTCCAATTTAGCCCTTGTCATTGCAGTTGTCAGTATCAGTTGGGGATTTGAGTGGGTTATGGCATGCAGAGTGGATGGTCATCGGATCAGTACCACTTTTCATTCCTTTTTAGCACAATCTATTTATTATCAAGCTTATTGATGCAATTTTGTTACTTTCAGGGTTTTTTTTTATATATAAAATGTTTTGTGGATAAATTGCACCTGGACTTGTTTTTGGGTTCTTTGCATTCCATTTTACAACAGGATTTGAAATATGTGAGTAATTAAATGACACAGAAATGTTACTACTTTTTAAATACACATTTCTGAACTTAGAGTCAATTGTTTTGAAAATGCTTATTTATATAGCAGTGACCCTCAGAGAAGATGTGCACTGTGAGAAATGTACAAAAAAATGTGTCATTGATACGTCATTGTGAGGAAGGCAAGCATTAATAATGGAATTGTAGAGCCAAACCCAAATAGCAAGGTTTTAAAACCAAATGATGAAATGCTATGTAAAAATACAATTTATTATAATTTTCACCACAGAAATGATGTCTCAAATCTCCAAGTGTGGTATGTGAGAAAAGAAACTTTGTATTTTATCCTAAGAATTAAGTTTTCACTGACACAGGCATTTCTGCAGGGAAGGAGGGTCAAAAAATAAAGATAAATCTCTTACTCTCAGAATTGGGGTGGATTTGCTTCTATGGTAACCAATTAGCCAGAGCTTATTACTCATGTAAAACAGGAACTGTTTGCATTTTTAAAACCTTCATTTGCAAAACAGCATGTCTAAATGATAAAGTTAAATTTCTTTCCCAAGACCACAAGTCTGCTTTGTAGGTGGAAACAACTAAGTGTACCAGTTTAAAAAGCAAGGGAAAAGGCGCTCCTAGGCAGCAGCATCCATCCACGCTAAAAGCAAATATTTGTTTTTGAAGCAGAGAATGGCTGTCCCCGGAGCAGCCAGCTTAGCAAAAGCAGGAATGGAAGGGCAGAGCTCATCTTTTATGGAAGTCAGATAAATTTCATGCTCTTTAACATCAACTGTGACTACAGGCTTTTCACTGAAGTCTGGCTCCTTCCCCAGTGTGAACAAAATAGGAAAAGTGATTAAAGTTCACTCAGTACTGGACGGCAGGAGGCAACTGCTCCAGTATCTTCAGCTGAGGGAGAGGGCGAGAGGGCTCTTTAATAAGACTTGTGAGGCTTCTTTGAAGAAAAGAAGTAGGACTCACAGGGCCTATAGATGCCTATACTAACATTCATTCATTTCCGGTACTTCTTATGGCTTCTTTGACACATTGTAATATTGTCATCCCCTTCATTACAATGTTCATTATGAAAGGGGAAAGAGAGAAAATGTAACTGTTAACTGGAGTCAAGGGTCAGCAAGTTCTGCTGTGAGCAAAAGACTCGGAGCTGCCTTGGATAATAGCGGCACTTCTGGGGCAGAAACAAAAGACTGACAGAAAATGAAAATATGGACCTTACAAATTGTCCCGCCTTGTGACGGACAGGAGTCTTGAGCGTCCTGACAAGTCTTGAAAAGCTGAAGTGGCTAGCAGATCTTCCCAGATCCTGCCTTTTGGCTTTTTCCCTCTGCCTCTGTCTCTTTTTCTGTTTCTCCCTGTTTTAAGTTGTGCAATCAGTATTCACACATTCTTATAACTAATAGGATTAGAGGCGTTGCAAAGGGATTTGAACAAGATAATTAGTTTACTGCTTAGTCCACAATATAACAGGCAAAATCCCTCTGAGAAGAGGCGGACAAAATGGGTCAGAAAATGTGTGGGAAATGAGGTAAGGCCTCTCAAACAGGGCTTCAATCAGCTACACCATTATGAAAGGATCCTGGAGTATTCATTCATTGCTGCAGACTGTTGACTTTTTTGGCTTGGCCACCAGAGGTGTCAAGGAAAGAGACCCAGCTGAGCAGTGGGAAGTGTTGCTGGATACGAAGGAGCCTGTTTCAAATGCTTAAGGGCAATTTAAGGTTCTTTGCCACCACGCCACATAGAGCAACTCTAGAAAAGTGAGGCAGCCTCTAGCAGTTTACAAAGTTGAGGCTGTAAAAGCAAAGCTTCTTGTAAACCTTAGGGTGGATAACATCTCAGAAACAGGCAACTGAAATATTGAGTCAAAAAAAAATTAATTTAGATTTAGTGTTATGTTTGAACATCTGTGAAGGAATTATCTGAAACAAGTTTTCTAGCAGTGCATTTAAGCATTGAATTTAAATATATTTTTTCTAGTTTTAAGGTGTGCCAGGGAGAAAAAGCCTCCACATCCAGTCCCCCACTGCCCTTGCCCAGTGCTACTACTATGGTGCATGAATTAGTAAGTGATGGTGTTTAGTTTCCAAAGGAGTAACAGGAAATATCTGAAAGTTCCTGGCTTTTTTTTTGTATTTTTTTTTTTTCCCCTGTGAAACTTGTATGAAACACCAGCATGATCAAAGCTGCCAGAAGTTGTTAGAAGACATGTCGACTTGGGCCTGCCTGTGTATGATAACTTAGAGGTGCCTCCTCTCCAGTGGAAGAAACAGCAGGAGCTTCTCTAATGAACTGTCCAGCAGCTCTATTTTGTGGTGTATATACAACCAGAGGTGAGAAGAGGTTAATCCATAGGGGAACTAGTTAGAAAAGCAAAGCGAAAAATACCAGGGAGCTGTATGACCAAAATTCAACTTGGAGATGGTTGCTGACACATTTGGTTTCTTTTAATGAAACTCTTCTTTCAATCTGATGCTTTTTGTGTCAGCTTGTAAGTTTTAACATATTTCAGCTGTGGTGCAGGAGTATGCACTGAATATTCAATACAGAACAATACAGAATGTCATATTGCCTGTAGCAAATTGACCTCCTATTCATTTTAAATACCTATATCTTATTTCTAATGGAGATTAGATTCCTAATCTTGAGATTAGTCTCAGTTTTATTTCAGCATGGGGATTTATTACTATAATCTTTATCTGTTCATAAATGTAAAGAAGACAAAAGATATTAACTATTAGACATGTACCTACCTGGCAGTAATGTGAAATACTTATACTGTAATCCTGGTTGTTGTGATTTTCATTGTTAAGCAATTTTCACAGAGGTTTATGCAGATATTATTTAAAGAAAACAAGTCAGTTTCTCTTTGTTGTTCAAATGCTTTTTCTATATTTCTTTGTTCAACTTTGTTCAACAGCTGCAAGCTAACATGTCATCTCTGCCTCAACTGGAAATCTCTATTCTGTGTTGCTTATTATTGTATGTATGGAAAAGGACATCATGCATATTAAAAATATTGTGGATAACACTTTGAGATGTTTTCTGGTTCTTCAGGACCAGCATTGTACTATGGATTCATTTGTTTTCATAGGTGGATGGTAATTTCCTGCTAGAATTGATATGTCCCTAATTAAAAAAGTAAAATTAAAACAAGAAAACCCAACAAGCAGAAAGTGGTATAGGCATGCAGAGGTCTATATAAGACTCTTCCTGATCTGTATAAAAATATGTGTTTATCAGTATTATAAATAGTAAGTATGTATAATGAAATTTCAGCTCGGCTAAAGGAAAGAAAGAAACAAATGCAGGAGAATAAAATACATATCCTAACGTTCATCAGCATATTTATTTTTAAGCTTAGACTTAACACCTGAATAAAATCGATATCATCAACACATATTTCATCTTGTTTGTTTTGAATGCTGGCTTTTATCTGCTGAGTCCTATTCCTTAAGGTACCAGTATTTAAGTTCTATTTACAATAGGGTTATCTAATATCTTTTCTCAAGTCCATATTTCTATATGCTCTTTTATGGTTTTTAAAGCTGTTCAATTAATGCAGCTCATCAAAGCAGTTCTGGACACATTTTCTATTCAGATATTTATGTAAAACATACCAATGAGAAAACTTTGGCTTATTTTCATTATTTATAGTTATGGATGGGAAGATGGTTAACAGAGGGCAAAAGAGATATGGTAGAGAAACTCAAAAAAAAAAAAAAAGTACTGCAGATCCAGGGCTTAATTAAATATTCTGTATCCTTGCTAAATGCTGAATTTGATCTTTTCGTTTTCACAGATTGTAGACCTTTCATTCTCACCCACTGCCTAGTTAAAATTGATACTAAGGGAAAATATTTAATTTTTTTTTTCCATTTTTGGAGCAAATGTTTGTAGACATATCCTCATGACACCTTGGCTCCTTTGATGGTTTTGTGTATTTTTAATTTACATATGTGAGGCAGTCAGTAGTACTGCAGTTCAGCTCTCAGACTTCCTCATCTGCAAGTTAGGGATGAATCCTTTTCTGTGTTTACTTTTCCAGCAGTATCTATATTCTGGCAGAGTATATATTATCTGCTTTGATTCCTCCTCAGAATGCTGTTTTTGATAGCGCAGTTTCTGTGCTATCCTACAGGGATGCAGACCTGACACATAATTTTGAAATATAGCATTTATGTTGAATGGTCAGTCTTCCTGAAATACTGACCTTCCACCCCAAAGCCTTCATCTACCTGGCCCCTGGAAGAGATTTCCATCTCTGAGGAAAATCCCTTGAAACCATAAGGAGTGCTAGGGAGAAGCATGTGAGACTTTGTAGTTTCAAAAATATCTCTTAAAAAGGGTAACTGAGAACTTGGCAAGATTCACCCCCATTCCTCAAAGAAAACCCCAAAAGCAGCACCAAACCCCCGAGTTTTGTTAAATATGGAAGATAATTATGTTAAGGACTTGCATATGGTCCAGTTGTCTGAAATACTAGTTTTGATGTCACAAAAATTCTTTATGGGGCATGATTAAAATTTATAGATGGATTACAGAAAACAGTTTCCTTATTTTTCTTGTTCAGTTTCACAATCTGAGGAGAATTTTGTCTTTTTTTCACATATGCTTAAGTTAGGGAAGCCTATAATTAAAATGTGTTCACTGCTGGTTTTCTGTGAGTTGTTTGTGATTCAAAGGTATATTTGGTCATATGCTTAACACTAAACTTGTGAGCAGTTACAATGAACTTAATGGGATTTAAGCGCATACATTAAGTTGTACATGCTTCAGTGCTCTCCTGAACTGGGATGAGATTATTTGTGTGTTTGTGGTTAATAAGAACTATGTTCAAGTGAATCAGTGTAATTTTCCATCCTGTCTCTTTGAAGGTGCTGTGCTATAGCCTATACAATTCATGTTGTCACAGGTCATCTTACAATGTGTAACAGCTTTACATTTAGCTGATAATTAGGATCTTTGAAGAATAATGCTTTCGTTTATTTTCAGAATTAGTGGGGATTGAGAAGCATTACCTAAGTAAACTTCATTCCCAATCTATGAAAATTGGGGTTGGTTGTTGATTAAAAAA
>WBMY01013607.1:65266-96566 GCA_013397315.1 Donacobius atricapilla | reverse complement strand
AAAAGAAAAAAACAGCAGACAAAGCAAAGTGAAAACCAAAACTACAAAAAAAACCACCCCAAACAAACAAAAAAACCCCATAAACCTGGAAATAATCATTAGAGAGTTTGGAGTTTTGAGCTGGAGATTTTTGAGTTTTGAGCTTGAGTACTCCCTGTGTTTGTGAGTGAGGAATGCGAGGTAGAGGATTGGCTCAGGTATGTCTGAAGGGCAGGAAGAAGATGTGCAATAAGTGGTTTTGTTCCCACTGTTGGAACACATGTTCATTGAAAATAGTTTCACTTGTAAATAGCGCAGCAAAACCTGACCTCAAACCTTTTTGCCTTTATTGAAGACACATTGAAATTTTCTTCACAGACATAAATACTCTTAAGCATCTCTCTCTTAAATCACCCTAAGCGATGGAATGGATAATTCAGAGTTGTGACTGGACTGAATTTATGATAAACTTGGTTTTAAGTTAAAGAAATCAAGTTGTGTGTTTTTTGTGCAGTGGTTAGGAATTGAAGCAGGAAATCATGCTGACAAATGAAGTGAATGGGAACAGGAGGCAGAGTTACTTTGTGATTTAATACATTGTCCTAAATATGTTAGATGTATAACTCTAGAGAAATTTTAGCTCTTTACTGCCATAAAACTGTGACTTAAGTGATGTATCTTCAATAATTCCACAGTATTTTGATTCATAAAAGTTGAGTAGATTGGAAGGAGCTTAAAAAAGGCATTTTAGTAAGCTTTTGGCAGATGTGATTTAAAAGCTTAGAGAAAGCAATGCACCTGTCACTTTTAATTGCAGAAAGCTTTCCATCTATTAACTTTATTTTGCCAGAGCCTTCTAATGAAAAAGTTCCAGTATCTAATTTAATTTAATTTTCATTGGGTTTGCCAGAGGAGCAATTAATTTTTAGAACTTCCAACTATGAAGCTGTGCTTCAGAAAGCAGTCTCTTCCATCTTACATAACATTAAGTTTCATCGTGTGCATGTCATTCATACCTTAGGAACATCTTGATATCCTTGAAGAAATGTGACAGTGAAAGGTAGACATATTGTCTGAAGCACTAGGTAGGGTTTACAAATACAAATGTTCATATGATTGGGTTATTCCTATCCATCATTAGATTGCATCTCTCTGGAGCTATAAGTACATCTGTGCCTGGCAGGCTTATGTTATCACTGATGCATATGGGGACCATGTGTCAGTCTTCCAACAAAGATATACAGCCTTGTGTAGAAGCATGATTGGATATGCTTGTGTTTCAACCTCTAAATCAATTCCTGGGACCTTTGCTACAGATGTTTGAAGCTGCAGGTCTGTAAAAAGTGTATACTGTAACATGAACTGAAAGAGAAGAATAAGCCTTAGAAGGAGTTAGCCATATGGCAACAGATAGCAAGTGCAGTGGAGCCTATGAAGAAGCAAATTCTCACACTTTCTCAGTTGTCTGTGTAAATATCGTTTAAATTCAATCACCTCAGAGCTGGCCCTGTTCCAAGAGGAGATCACAGAATCACAGAATCATTAGGTTGGAAGAGACCTCCAGGATCATCAAGTCCAACCCAACCCTAACTTCAACTAAACCACGGCAGCATGTGCCACATCCAGTCTTTTCTTAAACACATCCAGAGACAGTGAATCTACCACCTCCCCAGGTAGACCATTCCAATACTTTATTACCCTTTCTGTAAAAAACTTTTTCCTAATATCCAGCCTATATTTCCCCTTGGAGCAGCTTAAGACTGTTCATACTCAGTTAAAAGTGTGAGTATAGGTGCTCCTGCTGTTGTAAGAGGCCTGTCTAGGATTTTTGATCTAGTGGAAGTCTTTCTGAATTCCCTAGAAGTACAAATGGATTCACACTGAATGCTTCAGCAAAAAGCCTGGCTGTAGAGTGCTGAGATGTTGATCTGTTTGGTGGCTGTTATTAATACAGGCACAATGCCATGTGTTTCTGTATTTAGCCTTATTTCTTAAATCCCTTTTTAACGTCTATGCTTCAAATAAAATGTAGTCAATCTAAGTATTTAAACATTTTATAGTATATTTCGGAATTAGTCCTTAAGCATCGGGAAGCTTATGCATTGTTTGCTGTTTAGGTTTGTTTGGAGTTTTTTTCAAAGTAAATTTAATAGTCTCTTGTCCCATTACCATAACTGTTCTCAGTGTGTATGTGGTCACCTGGACCTCTCTTTTCTGAAGAAAGTTACCCACTGACTCGCTGCAGGTGTGTAGTATCTTGTGAATGGAGACATCAGTGCCACCCTTGCTCATCCTGCGTGTGCTGTGCTCTCATTTGACTGCAATTGTTTAACTCTCATCCACCCCATCCAGCTGCTTTCTGTGCCCCCATATAGCAAAACACAACACTCATCTCCCTGAATGAAAAAACCCTCAAACAACAAAAAAACCACCACACCCCCGATGCAACTGCTCTTTACCCTGATAATAGGGCTTTTCAGTGGGATTTTCTGGATAGTTACTTGAGGCAAAGCTCCATCAGCTACTTAGGAGCATATGGATATTGGTTGAAGGGAAAGAATTTAGCAATTTAGAAAAAAAAGGCTTGAAAACATACAGATGGAGGAAATACATCTGAAAAGAAGGAGGATGGATTTTTAAAGTGTAATTAAGAGCAGCTACCTTTTGATGCTGTCAGTGGAAAAGTGCAGTCCTGGAACAGAGAATCAGCTTTGTAGACTTCAAGCTTTAAAAAATCTGAATGGAAATTATTGCTAGTGCAAGAAGCTGAACCTTTTTGCAAGTTTGAGGGGGAAAAGGGGATAACTATGGGAGAATTAGCAATTAAATTGAAGCCTTTCTATGAAAAATACTAAATTCAGTGTTGCATTGATTATTTTTTCCGAGAACATTTCAGTGTAATTTACATACTGGTATTGTGGCAACAGCATACAAACAGGGCAATTAAGAAAAAGTGGAATTTTTCACATTATTGAAATGTGGAATGGGAGCACTCTGATTCAGTTTTTTACCCATGGTTGTTCAATTTAAGGTTAAGAAATGAGTTGTGATTAATTCCTTCTGGAATGGCAAGTTTTCTTTTTATTGCTTACATACATTTTTACCATTTTTATGAGGGTTTTAAATTCTAAATAACCCCTGAATGCAGATAGGAGGCACTCTTCATGTTTTTCAGACCAGTTGTGCTGCCTCGTCTGTATTCTCAGCTCCTTTTATTAGAGGAAAATACCTCTTGAAATTCTGATATGGCACAGAAGGAGAAAAAAATGTGGTGACAGAAGTCTGGGGGAAGAGGCTGGAACAGTCACAGAAAGAAGGCAGGCTCAAGAAGAAAATAAAACCAACCTCGAGCCCTTGAACAGAAGAAACTTGAGCCTTGACACTTCTGGGATGCACAGTTAGAGTATTAAAGTAATTTAATCCTGGTCAGTGGGAAGTTTTATTTCCACAGTACCTGAATATATGTATTAGTAATTGCCCTGAAGTTTCTCAACAATTTCTTTTTTCTCCTAAGAGCTTTTAATTGACTTGTATTAACCAGCACACAAGAAATAGAATAAAGAAGAAAATCCAGTCGTTCCATTATTCAAAAAATTGAGCTTGTTATTACTGTTTTATAGTTCATTGTCAGTGAAGTGGAGGATAATACGAATATACATTACTTGTCACTTTCCATTTATAGTTTTCTTGTAGAAAAACTTAAAGTCTTAGTTCTTTGGTCCAGAAGCCCAGTGGTGCTTGTCACTGTATGCTGTTACACAGAATGAGAAAAATTCCAACAAACCAGCACCCAGTAGAACAAGAAAGCTTCTGTGAAAGATATTACAGTCTAAGAAATGATACAAGGGTGTAAGCACATGGGTATAACCAGAAAAACAGTCATGTAAAATTGGTCATCTTGATAAGCAGCAATGATTGTAGCTTAGCTGTTGTCAGTTTTTTTAAATCATCCATGATAATCCTTTTAATAATTTGCTTTGATATGTTTCACTGTTTTAGTGTAGTTTTTGGCACTGACAGGAAACGGCCTTAAAATTTGAAGCATCAGTGCTTCATATATATTATGCACCTACACATATCATATAAAGCTAAGACTGTACAATAAATCTGTCTTATCAAGCAATCAGCCCATCCCGAGGGACAATCCACAAATTGCATCATCCAACTCGAATGAAGAAAGAGTGAGCACAGTGATATTCAACATTAATGGTCTGCAAGATCTTTTCTAGTTTACTCTCCAAATTTTTCCCTGTCCCTTGAAAAAAATTTCAAGGTTAGTTTTACTGTTAGGAAACACTTGAACTACTCAGGTTATTATCAGAGTAAAAGTTTGGAGCTATACTTCATGAAAAATGTCTATGTCCAGGGATGTAATTATTACTTGTCTGTATTGGAATTGCAGCTCTGTAAAATAGGGTTGGATCAGGAGTCTGCACTGCTCTATTTTGAAGAAACAGAAATTGCCACAGTTTGCTGAGTGATATTTCAGAAGAGGATGTACAGGGTTGTAGGCTGTGTAGTCAAACTAGACAATGTACCATACAACCTTTCAATCAGTTCCTGAAAGTGCTTACAGTTTCAATTCCAAAGCAGGTAAAACAATATTAAATATTAAAGACATGTTGACAGCTGCAAACCTATTCTTAAAAAGAAGTTTTGTTACAGGGAAAAGTAGTGATAGATTTTTCAGATACTGTTGAAGAGGTCATTTGGAAAATTAAATATGCCATCTCATCTATTCTTAATGTGAGCAGATCCCCAGCCAAGCCAAATGGATGCTTCAGCCATGCATATGCTGAGTGTCTAACGTACCAGAAGAAGTGAAAGTTACCTGGCAGAATCTTGTTTTATTCTTTTAAAGTTCTCAACTTATAGTGCATGTCAAGTGTAATAGTTGATTAAAAATTAATCACCAAATCACCTATCACAGACCAGTAAAATGAAAATAGCAGAATCTTCACCCTTTCCCTACATAGAAACACTCTTTTGTGGCCTTGTATAAAAAAAAATGATACATAAAGATTTATTTTTTTATTTTTCCTTCATTTCCAACCTGGTTAAAGAAAAAGGAGAGGAAAATCTATGAACAAAACCCATATGTAACATAAACCACTCCTGGCACAATTGGATACCATTTCCCCTTGTCCTGTCACTTGTTAGGCAGAAGAGACTGGCCCCCACCTGTCCACAACCTCCTTTGAGACAATCGTAGAGAGCAATAAGGTTTTCCCTGAGCCTCTTTTCTCACCAGGCTAAACACCCCCAGCTCCCTCAGGTGCTGCTCATCAGACTTGTGCTTCAGACCCTTCAGCACCTCCATTGTCCTTTGGACACGCTCCAGCCCCTCAGTGACTTTTTTGTGGTGCACAGCCCAGAACTGTAACTGGACTCAGCACCTGAGGTGCAGCCTCACCATATGGATATACTTCCATATGGGTAAAAGTCATTTTCCACTCTGCAAACTCGGAGTAGGGCTGTAGGTCAAGGATACCCTCACACATCACAGCTGTGCTGCTGTCTTGGGCCCTATTAGGGAATGATGGTGCTATTAGGGATGCATGATAAGGAGCAGTCAGTAAAAAGTCACTCAGTGCCTTCCTTCAGCTTGACCAATTTGAGAGTGTAGGGAGGATAAAGAGTTGTCAGGTTTTTTTCCTATGGGGGGTAAGGGGTGTTCTTAAGAGCTTCAAGTTTTTCTATGAAAAGGATTAAGCCGAAGCCAAATTTGAAGTACTATTGCAGTTCTCTTTGAAACTGTGGGTGGTCCTTTCCTCTTTAGGTGCTACAACATGTAATTTCCTTTCCTGTTTTGTTTTGGGGTTTTTGTAGTCTAAACAAAAGAGAATTATATATTAATTTAGTGGAACAGACTATTTAAGAATGCTTTCCTTTTCAAAAATAATTTCTAAGACTCCAATAAAATACATGTGTGGTCCTAATACTCCTATTTTATTGAACAATTAGCATTTGCCCTGCTAGGCCATTCTAGAACAATAAAGAATAAATGGTGAATCTCCTTAAGCATTTATTTTCAGTAGTATCAGAGCATACAAATTGATTTAAGTACACTTTTGGAGACACTGTAGAATGGAATTGATTTTGCAGCCCATGGGTTAACGTTTCTGCCAAGACTGAATTGGAGGTTTTGGCTTAGTCCAAATCCAAAATGTATTCCTATTAAAAAGTAAAAGGCCTAGTACTTGTATTCTGTGCTATTTAGATTCTGCAGAAATCATCAATTACTAATACTGAAAACTATAAATAAGTTGCGTATTATATTGCATGGGTATGAAGAGTCAGTCTGGTTCTCAAATAAAAGAAAAAAGATTGGCACTAATTACTAGAATTTAAATTTTGGATGACTTACACTAAATGTTAAGTTTGAAGGTACTCATAAACTCTGGATATTACAAGGCTACCAGTGCTATTATTGTGTAGTGTGCTATTATTGTGTAGTGCATTACTTTTTCTCTTTTGCTCTATATGTTCTATACTTATACATAAATGTTCTCTCTTCTTTAATAAAAAAATACATTAAATGGATTAAAAGATCTGCTGCTTAAATAATACAGATAATAGTATGCCAAAAGCTATAATAAGAAGTACATTTTGATTCCATAACAGATTTATAAATGGATGACATTTAAAAAACCTCAAGCATTAAGAATGAAAGAAGCATGAATGATATAATCAAAAGTGCTATCATTAAAAAATGAGAGATGAAAGTGGGAAGGGAAATTCAGTCTGAATATTCTTAGGGAAAAAAAATGCATTCCTTACCATGGGAATTGCTGTGACTCTAAGCATTCAGTCTGTGTTGCAGTGATGGTTGCCCTGTGTTGTGAAATGTGAAATATTCACTTGGGCAATGTAGCTCACCATGGCCCAGGGAGTGATCCTGCTTTAGCGTGAGAATAGGTTATGTGCCTGCTATGTGCAGCATCTGAATCTCTAGGGCGTCTACAGAGCAAATGGAAATTAGTGATGCAGAGAGAAATTCTGTCATCTAAATCTTTCTCATCAGTTTTGTGCTCCTCAGCATGGTACTGATGCATGGTTCTGCTGACATGTACTGCTTTGGTTTCCCCATCTGTAAAAGGAGGTTAATAGTAACTTTCTCATACATGAAATTTTAAACCTCCTATGGGAAGCAGCAGCAATAATGATTTACAGAACTAATGTTTGAAATTATAATTTATAGGTTTTATCTTCATAAGGGATATATGCCTTAGAGACCTATTAGCTACTGCTGGTATTATTGGACATCTTTTGTATCTTCAATATGAAGAGAAATAGCTGCAATGATTGTTTTACTGAAGAAAAAAGAAAAAAAATTGAAACTAATAGGAAGCTAACTAGTTTATTTCACAGTCAAAGAATAATGGCACTGCAGAGTTGTTGGTTGCTTCATTTCATTTCTTTGTTTTACTTTCTCAGAACGAGAGTTTAGGCTGAATTTTTAAGCATATATTTTTAAATATTTCCTTGTTCCATCATAGTTGATCTTTACATCTGCCAGAAAGCTATGCCTACTAAAAGCACATGACAAGCCATTTGGGTACAAGATTATCCTAATGAGTAAGTGGTGCCATACTGTAACTTGTTATACAATAACTGTATAAAGGCAAGCATATGTCAGTATTCTTACAGTTAACTGGTTAAGCGTCACTTGACTAATCAGAAAGGTACTTAGTTGTTTGCATATGTTATTGTATTTGCTGAACATGGAATAAAAAATCTTGTGTTATAATTAAAACATTTGTGTTTGTTTAGTAAGCTCGTGTTACAATATGATCTACTGCTGCCTTGATGGAATTCTTGATCGGTTTCAGTAGCTCCAGTTCACCTGAGCTACTAATTTAAAGGAACTGTCTCTCTAGAATGCTCCTCCTGCATTAACGACACAATGTTCAGTAACATCTGTATTCTTGATGACTTTGCTTTGATTTTCATTACATAGTTTCAAAAATAACTTTCATACTTACATACTTTATCGTAGCAGAATAAAACTTGTGGTTGTCAAAGCATGTCTCTGTAACATTCAGAAAAAGGTCTTAGGTCAAACTCCTAGTCATGATGGAACTTTGCAGTTTAGGAGTATGGTTGTGTGGTGAGAAATGCAGTTTCATGAGCAGAAAAAAAAATCAGAACTTTTCCATGTTAACCCAAGACACCTAATACAGAGTAGAAAAACATATTTATTCAAATTTTGGAAGTAGCAAACTGGCATTTTAGGAGTGAAATCCAAGTCAGAGATCCATTGAAACATGAAACAACTTTGGCGTTTCATTCTCTCCCCTTTGCATTGGAAAGCCCATGGCTATGGCTGCTTTTGCAAACAGAGGCAGCTGTCAGTGTTCATGATAATGTAAAATAACCTTTTGCCATGCTTCTCTGGAGACATTTCAAGACACACTTGGGGCTGTGGCTCCCTTGTCGTGTGCTGTCATGTTGCAGCATGTTCACACCTTCCATATCTCAGATTTTACTTACTGGTGTTTTCCCAGTGAGGCAGAGTACTTTGCTTTCCCTAAGATCAAAGCCAGGGGAATAAACAATAGCTCTTGGTTCTTGCTCTGGAGTAGCTTTGAGGTTTTAGGTGGTGTGCCTCATTAATGTGATTGTGACTAGAGAAGTATCTCAGACCATGCAAGACCTCACAGATATCTTAGTGATGTCCAGGGTCCAGCGAGCAGCCTGTGCCAGGGCATGTTTCACAGGCTCTTCCTGCAAGGAGCTTCTTAATGAATAGGCAGTGCCTGTCTTCTCCCTGCCTCCCTCCCTGCCTGTGTTTTTAAGGTATACTCAAATACGGAAGTATTGTAGGAATACTGAACAGTACTGAAGAAAAAGCCGATCATAATAAAAACAGCTGAAATGGCAGGACCATTTGATATTCATTAATTAATTGTTTGGTTATTTTTATTATTTTAGGATAAATGTCTAACTGATACCTAATGTTCCCCAAAAAAAGTTGTTACTTGTTCCATCAAAATAATCTGATGGACCTAGGTGATAATTGTAGGTCCCTTTCAACAGAACTATCCTATTCTAAAATAAGTTGGTTTTTTCAACATCTTTGTATTCCAAGTGAAATCCCCCATGTCCAAATTCATATATTTGAGTTTCAGCCAAATAACTTGAATAATTCTCATTTTTTAAATTTCTTTGAATACCCAGTTGTCTCATTATCTATGAGACTTTGCCACCTTTTACAGGCGTGGAGGATTTTGTGCAAAATATAGCTACCTAATGTTAAAACTTTGTTTTCCAGTAAGAGAGAAGTACTTAGCAAGGCTTACTTCATTCATGTCACTAATATGTAAATAATTATCAGGATGCCAGTCATGAAATAGCCACTTTCTGAGATGGTTTTATAAACTGGCATAAATAATCTGGTAAACATTTGTTACTTAGTTGGGCTGAGTATTTCTGCCTTTTCCTTTAAAAATCAGGACACATTACTCATTCCCAGTACTCAGTATTTTGCAAAGTACAGAATGGCAGTATAGATTTATGATATCACTGGTCAGACACAGAGGGAGGTTAAACCATAGAGGAAAATAAAATTACAAGTAATTAAATTTACAGGCAGGTTTGCCATCTTCAAGAGATTTAGTGTTTCGGAATGAACAGTGATTTAGCCACACAACAGAACTGTGATACAGCCTTAGCAGTTTATGATATAGATATTTTATGTGATGTTTCAATTTATATAATTAAAAATTGAGCACTCCTTTTTAAGGGTGCATAGGATATTCAGCTGAGAACCATACATGGTAAGTAATAAAATAACTGCAATGCAGTACTGTTTGCATATTTTAAGAGCTGAAACACTTCATCAAGGTCATTAATTTCAGGTTATCTCAGGGCTTTATCTTCAGATAAGATAGCAATACTGTATATAAGTCTTCAAGTTTCTGGTTTGTTTTGTTTGGTTGGTTGGTTTTTTGTTGTTGTTTTTGTTTTCTGGGTTTTTTTCTGAAAACAGGCTGGTATCTTCCATTGGTGTGAATTTCAAATGTTCACAGGACTCTAAGCTGTGAGGGGTTTGTTTTCCCCCTGATACACCTCTATCTACTAACTAGTAAATATGATAAATATAACTGTACCATTTCCATCCTGTTCGTAGGAAGAGTTCAGTAGTAACAAGGCTTTTGGCAAGGTCTTCCTGCTTAATTTCCACAAGTTTAATACATTATCATTACCAATGTATTCTTGGAGGAAAAACATCTGCATACACCAAATGAAGCTGTTGGGGGAGGAAGGGTGGGGCAGAGGTGTTTGGGTTTTTTTTTTTTGATGTTGCTGGTTTTTTTATTGATTGTTTTCCCTGTTCATCAGTCTGTGAAATGCAGAAATTTACATTCATTTAGGCATAATTTCAAATAAGACAAGTTGTTTTGTCAGAATATTCAAATTAAATCTTTAATCTTTGGAAATAGTTTTAAAAGCTGAGGCATATGTGCTTATCCATTCCATGTAAATTGCATTTATCCAGTTTGTTTAAAATAAATTATATTTTGCATAAGCATGGTAATTGCAGAACTACTTCATCACGAATCTTAGAGAATCTATAGTTGTTCTGTTTTTATTGATAAGTTTTAATACTTGGATAGACTATGTTAATTATAAAAAGTAGTTATTTAGATGCAACATATTTAGTCTTCTATTTAGAAACACACATCTGACCTTCAAAGAGAGGGAAAAATAGTAAGCAAATTATTCAAAACATTGCTGTAGTGTGGCAAAAATTCAGAAATCTTCATGTATTCTCCACTGTGTATTTTCACTTATAGTGGGATTCAGCTTTGTTTGCTATGAGGATTTGATTTTCTGTTCTTACATTTGAGAGAATGGGGTTGCACCCAGAATATTAAAACTCATAAGAATGCTTGCTGTATATACATATATACATCTTAAACTTCTCTGGGCAATCCACTTTACCCAGGTGGATTTGTGCATCTAGAACAGCAGTGATGCTCATTTCTACCTCCTCTAAAAAGTCTCTGTTACCTGCTGCCAGTGTAACATACCCATGTGGCTTCTGGTGCCAATCTGCTATTTAACCCCTGTACTACCTTTTAACTTGAGGAAACAAACCTGGGAGCTGTCTTTAAGAACATCTAACATTCAGAGAGACTGAAGTTACACCTGGCCCTGAGCACAGGTTTGGTGACGCTGGAGCAAGGAGGAGCAGTGGAGGACAAGGAATGAAGATGCTCTGCCCACCATTGAATGACATAAATGAAGTCCACAAAGTTGCACTAAGGAATTTTCTTGAAAGGTCAATGTCTAAGGTACTCCCCTTCCAACTTAGTAATTTGGAGTATCTCTCTCTAGGATTTATACAATAGAGTCAAGAACAATTTAATTGAAAGAGGCCTCTATGACAGCTGGAATCTGCATAAGGAAGAATTTGTCAAAACATCTCACTAGATCATCATGCTTTATTTAGAGAAAGAAATTCTCAGATAGCCTTGGCTTTTTCACTCTAGCAGTATTTTTTAATCAATTCTGCTGCAATAGGTCTTGGGCTGTAATATTAATGGAGAATAAGTTGTTCCAATGAAAATGTCTTGGTCAGATTGACGCTTTCTAATGTGAACCAGGTTCATGCCTTTTTTTAGAAAAATACAGATCTCTTCTTATGAAAGTAGGATGTTTTGTTGTATCTTCACTTAAATATTATTGAAATGCTTAGACATTCTTTCATTTTTGGAGTATCAATTGCCATCATAGAGCCCCTGTTCAAAGATGAGCTACTTTTGAAATGGAAGATGACGTCCACATGGTTATACATGTAGCAATACAATGGCCATCAGGCTGAAAAGGAGTTTTGCGCCTTTCTTTTCTACATAATAGATGTTGTAAAGTCAAATCAATGTAATGTAATGGCAATCAAATTGGCTGCTTTTATCTACATAATAGATTTTTGCCCCATTTCCCTTCAAAGTCACAATGCACCTTGTGCTGCTTGTGGCCTGTTTTTTTTGAGCAGTCTAAGAATTGCGGTGGCATGGGTTCAAAGATCAATAGAAAAAGACCACACGCAGCTTCTGAGTTGTGAAATGTAAGTGTAATTTATGCAAGAAGAAAAAGTTGAATGTTTGTTTAAGCCCCTCAAGGTTTTTATAAGGAAACCTTTTTACACTGAGCAGATGAAAACTTGAAGCAATCAATAAATAATTACTAATTTTTTTCCTGCTGTAAGGAAAATCATATTTTTTTATGAGAACTAGAATTTAGCAGTATAGAAATGAATTTACACTTTTGTTACAGAAACAGGTTCAAGTTTCCCAGACCAGCTGATGCATTGCAAAAAAATCTACTTTTGGAATACAACATTTGCCAACCTTACTTAGCTCTCCATGTTTAAATGTATGCTTTAAACAATGCCTTGTTCATCAAGGTTGGGAACCTTTGCAGTCAAGTAGTTTACATTTGAAATGAGCTAAAATGACCAGGGAACACTATACTTCAGTCTACTTGAGCTTGTGCTACACGGAAGTGGTGTTGACTGTGCCGACCCAGCAGTAAATCTAGCATGCAATTAGTTAGTCTGCTGCGTTTTCCATTTGCATACACACAGGCATACCTGTGCACACAGACAGCCTCAGTGTATTGTCTACTGGGGGACCTGCAGTAGCTGAACAGTAGCTGTCACTTGTTAAGTCCTTCCGTTTATGCCAAAATTTCCCATGGAATCAAAGATTTTAACCAATGAAATTTTCTGTTACATTTTTAAAAATAGTTTACAATTGGCCTCAGTATTGCTCATCTTTCACTTTTTTTTTTTTTAATTATAAAGAATGGTGAATCATGATACTCTATCAAATGCCATGAAAAGCTTAATGCACCGTTACACATTATCTCCTGTAGTATATATTTATGAGTATGGCGGTGGCTTACAGAGATATATACATACATCTGTGTTATAAACTAATCATTGGTCATGATACAAATCACTACTGCTAGCTTAGCCACTTCAAGCACAATTTTTATTTAGGTAAAATGTATTAGGCAATTAAACAGACATGTAAATATAGATATTTGCGTTTATGCTTATAAGGGAATTTTTTTCCAAGGAGGTAGGCTGTTAAATCATGTTACCGTAACAAATGCTGAAGGCTGCTTTTTCATTCATTGACACCAAATTTATTGTCAGAGCAGTGCAGTAATATCCCATTTCCAGATTACTTAGGTGGCTTGAAAATTAAATCACAGCTCACAAATTCTCTTTTTTCACACACAATTAATAATACTAAGATTGAGTCTAGTTTTAAGTATACTTTGCAAGATATTGCAGTGCAATTAGGTGCATGAACTATGAAAGATTTAGTAAATAGAAAGTGATTTTCCATAAATTAACAATGAATTGGATAAAACAAAATTTCTGTCAATGTATGTGGAATTATTTTCAAAATAATTACATTGATTTAAATTTTATTGAAGTTGGGCAGCATGGGGTTTTAAAACATCCTCAAATTATTTTTTGCAAGTTCATAAATCTGAAAGGGATCTTCAGGAGCGATTGCTCAGAACTGGAAATACGAGCTCATGCTAGATTACATTTTAGAGAAAGAATATATCAAAAGCATGACTTCTTATGTCTAATCAACTGAATGGTTCTTGCTTGTTCACTTACTCTGAGCTAGATCTCTTATTTCTGTGCAGTTTTACAATGTTTATCTAAAAATTCTCTCTGAAAAAGTTCCTCTGAAGATGTCTCTAAAGCTGAAGACAGAAAAACTTCACTTCTGTGGAGATGGATTACATTTGGTGTGCTTTTAGAGTGAAGATCCTGGATTGGTTTTAGCAAAAGGAAATCTAGTCAACTACAAGACAATTGCAGTGCAAATGGACTTCAAAACCCTCTGTAGAGGCACCTGTACGCATCTAATTTGTACATTTTTATTCAGATGCTCAAAAAAGCTTCTTCATGTAATTTTGTTCCCCATATTGTGTATAGATAGGTGCATCTTGGAAGGCTTCCAAATGAAGATCTGATTTCATAATTTAATACAGCAAAGTACATAGGCCCCCTTGCAAAACTTCAAACATTCATGTACCACGTGGGATAGGTGTATTTGGTCCAGGGTAGCAAACTGTTGTCTGAAGTGAAACCTCCAGACTGCCTGTGGTATAGATAAAGCAATAAAGACTTTAATGTATTGGTCATCTCCTATTGCACTGCATCAATGTTATTAGTACATAGCATACATGGAAAGTTCTGGATCCTAGTTTGCTTTTTTTTTTTCTTTTTTAGTTTCTCAGTCTCCTCTGCTATTGTCTTCAGTTCTCAAGACTTTATTTCCAATATATTGTCCTGTGAAGGACAAAAATGTTTCTGAATTTCAGAAAAAATAAAGGGCTGTTTATTCATACTGATAGCAAAAAATCACTACTGGACAATAATTTTAAAAGCATTTTAATAATATTTCTCTTTTGTAAATGATAATAATTTAAGATAGCGTGGTACAGGGATTTTGGGGAGGAATATTAGATATCTGCTGTAGAATGTATTTTATTTGTTTCTTTTAAAATATATGATGCTTATATATTGAATATATACTGAAACATAATATATACTGAAACAAAAGTCAGAAATATATTGATCTCAGATATTACTCAGCTTCATCATTGTTTCTCAATAGCTCACTATTTGTTCTTTTTGCTGGATTTCAGTCTTCCTTATATAAAGCTGAACATACTATCAAACAGATTTAGAAAAGTTGAAAAGTGAAAGCACTTCTGGTTTTTTTGAATAATTTTTGGCATATATGTTGCTATTTTCTAAAGGAGCTTCTTAGTGTGACACAGTTAAACTATTTTGAATATTATTGCTACATCTTTTCGTGAATTACAAATCAGTTAATGTAATAAAATGAGCTTCATTGGAAATATTGACTGAACTATAATGGCTGAAAATTTTTTGTTATGTGTATAACTAAATGAATATATTTAGAATTTTTACTTTTCTTTTTTTTTTTTTTTCTTAGTGATCTTAGTGAAAATCAGATTCAAGCAATACCAAGGAAGGCATTCCGAGGAGCAGTAGACATAAAAAATCTGTAAGTGTTTTCTTCCTTACATATATTCTGATGATAATACTTTGTTGATACAGTGCTCTTTTTTTGCATCAGATATCCTTTTTTCTAAGAACTGTTATAGCTGCTTAAGGAATATCTGCATAAAACTGATATTTATCATTTGCTTTGACAAAATACTTTAACGTATCTGAAACATGCTCAAATTGCCTTATGGAAATGTAAACATTGAAATAGAGTTGAAGACAACATGGCATCATAACTATTAGTTTATGAAACCAGAGTTCCAGAGTTTAATATTTGAATGTCAGGCAATTTGAAACATTTTATGGTTTCATGTGGAAAAAATTCTTTTGCCTTAGTTTTAGAAGTTTGCCTTTTGCTTAAAAGAAAAGTTATGCTATTATCTAGTTTTCCTAGTGTATGTTTTTATACTTGTATGACTATTTTTCTTGCTCCATTTTGTTCTGTAGTCTTTTCTGAAAGAAAAGTACTTTCCTGGAGATAGTGCCTTTGAAGTTCATGGGCAGGTGTGGGCTCGATATTTCTGAGCCCGGCAGAATTTTAGCTTGATAACTATTGCTAGCTCCTTTCCCAAGGGAAAGCTGTCAACAGTTTTTCTTCATTTCAAAACATCTCTCTCCATTTCTCCAAACAGGTTAAGTAAACAGTGTTCCCTTTCCCATAACAACTGTCCCCAGGTGTTGTTTCCTATTACTGAGCCAATGGAGAGAAGTGTCAGTCCAATGGACCAATAATATACCTTTTTAGCCCAGCATCTTATATAAGAAACTGTTGGAATTGTAAATAAAGCCTTCTTTCTCTTCTGACAACTATCTGGAGTCAATCTATTTCGTGTCCTACCGTGACAGGCAGGATTTGAATTTTTATGGTTTCTAAATGTGGAAATATGTGAGTTTCAAGACAAAGTAAAGCAGTGACTTTTCGACTTTCTGTTCAGAGTGGTAAGTCAGTTAAGTGGATTGAACAAGCTGAGCAACTGGAAGACTGTGATGAACTTCTGTAGTAGGAAACTATAGGTCATGCTCTCAAAAGCTATAACCTCTGCTGTAAGCTAAGGACTTATCACTTATAAACAGACAACAAAGACAGAGGACATACAGCAGTGGGTTTCAGAAAGACTATGCAGCTTCCAGTGTGATGCAACTGTGAAAAAATACGATTGCTATCTTTTGTGGCAACAATAAATATAGGGAAATATTAGATTACAGGAGGTTTTAATGTAATTTCTGCTGAAATGATTTTTATTAATTGAAGTTGCCAGTGCTAAAATAGAAAGATGAAATTCTAGTTGTACTGTTTTAAAAACAAGAGTACTCTGTGATTGTGAAGGGAGAGTTGTGATGTATCCTCAGAAAGAGAGGATGGGACAGGAAGCCCTTCACTTTTCTGTCTGCCTGTGATGGAATCCACTTCATTCTTCTGCCTGCAGCACAGCACACAAATTGGTGAGGAAAATATCTTCTTGAAGATTTTGCAGAATGCCTAAAAATTTGGCCTACTACAGTTTTCCCTGCAGTGAAATTCTATCATACCTCAGTGGAAAAAATAATTATGTTCAACTCTATTGTGTTCCAAAACATGCAAGTGCTTCTGATTCACAAAGTAGCTTTGTTAATTTGTTTAATTGACAGTTTATGAGTTTCTATTCAGAACTAGTCCCATCACCATACATGGTCAAAAGGAGGTTTGGCTACCAGAGGCCTGCATTTTTCTGTGTGATCTTTTGTATTTGAAAATTTACACAGCCACAGAAAGGAACTTTGGTAGTAAAAATAGCAGCATCATTGAAAATATTCTAGTGGCAAAGCAGTAGTTTGGAACATAGCTGTACTTATATAGTGTAAGAAAATTCCAGTTAAAAACTGCATTAGGATGCTAATCTTTATCTGAGATACTTTTTTGTCTTAGTGTGCATTTTTAAGCTAAGGATCCTGAATTATGTCTGAAACTTGCAGAAAGCAGTAGATCTTCCCTTTAAAGTGTTTCTCTTTCCAGGAGATAATTAAAAAAAAAAAATCATAAACACCATAGCATTACCACAAATTCCAAATCATGTCTGTGACATATTTTTATTGTGATAGGATAAAAACTACAGATATTGCTTCATCAGTAGTCCTAGAAAAAAAAAAAAAAAGAAAAAAAAAAGCCATCAAACCCCTAATCTGGAAACTTCATGATCCATCTAAAATCACTCTGCAAATGACCAATGAGTTCATGGGGTGAGTTGGGTGGATTCTAGCCCAGCATTTGCATTACTAGATCAGACTGTTGTGCCTTTCCAGAATCTTTGGTGAGGAGAGACAAACTCCAGCCTTCCATCTAGCCTTGGTTATTACTAAGAGAAGAAATGTGTAGGAAGAATTTTACAAGTTGTATTTCATTGTTCAAGAAAATTAAGGAGGTAGTTGATAAGTGATAGGTATAGGAGGCATCACTGTTCAAACAGGAATTGAGCTATCTGTCAGGAGGTTGTAGCCAAGGGTGTGTCAATCTCTTTGCCAAGTACCAAGTGAGAGGATAAGAGGAAATGCCCTAGAGTGGCACCAGGAGAAGTCTAGATTGGATATGAGGAAAAATTTCTTCACCAAAAATTTTTTTAAGCTTCGGAACAGGGGGCTGTGGGAAGAGATTGAGTCACCATAAACTGGAGGAATTCAAAAATGTGTAGATGTGGCGCTAAGAGACATGATTGAGCAGTGGTCTTGGCAGTGTCGGGTTTACAGTTGAACTCCATAATCTTAGAGGTCTTTTCTAACCTAAATGATTCTATGAGTCTATGAAGGTGATTAACCTAAGGTCCAGGAACCAAATACTTGTATATCCTTACTAAAAATTGTCATAAATAGAATTAGATATTTGTTCTAGTTTTGGACATTTGTTCTAGAAATAGCCCAGTAGCTGAGCATAATGTTAAAGATGTATCTCTTCCAAACTCATCTATGATACAGGTGAAGGTACAAAGAGAAAAGAAATTCATATTAGATCATATTGTAATATATATATTAAAAAAAAATGTGTAACAACAGTAATTGCATCAGTTTCAGTTTAAATTACTGAGCCTTTTTTTTTAATATGTAATGATTGAAAACTATCCAGAACAATACCTCTATTAAGCTGTTTTAAAAGTGGTTAACAAATTTCACAGAATTTGACCTGATAAAGTATTTTATATTCCCGAATGGAGACTCACGATTTTCTAATTTCCAGCAAATACCTTCCTTCTGAATCTGGAGTTGAAATAGTTTAGAAAACTTCTTATTGCATACTTCTCGGTCTTTGCAGAGCAAAGGGATTGAGATGTTAACTCAGATAATCTGAAGGAAACTGCTTCCTTTAAGGTTGATAATATATATGTATATATATAACCTCCTGCAGTATGTTAGCTCTAGTGTCCTCTTGATGTTTCACAGAAGAAGCTGTCTAGTTTCCATAAAATGCATCCATGGTGTTTTCTTTCTGGACATCTTAATAATGGTCACCATATAGATTCTGTAGAAGATAAAAGCAAAATGGACAAGACATTATGAGAACTGACAACAAGGGCAACCTGCCACACTCTTCTAGTAAAAAGAATAACAAATCCTGAGAAACATTTGAGCCTCACAAATGTAATTTACATCTAATTGGAATTATCCAGTTTTCAATTTGTTATCTCTTTCATCTTGTAATGGAGAAGAGTTTGGCTCTGTCTGTACTCTCACCTGAGGCAGTTGTACGCAGCAATAGGATCGCCCCTTTCCCCTCTCTCTGAAGGCCAAACAAATGCAGTTCTTGCAGGCCATCCCCAAATGTCACCTGCTTCAACCCTCTCATCTTGGTGGCCTGTTTGGACTCTGTCTTCTGCTGGGGCAGCCAACACCTGGTGCCATCTCACAAAATCAGAAGTCATTCCAAACTGCCAGTGTCCCTGGCTTCACTCTCATCAATGCAGCCCAGTTGTTCGTAAGGTATTAAGTTCTTCAGTAAAAGTGACAAAAAAAGGGGGAAGCTTATGTTGTCGTAGTTCTCCTGACTAGAAACCCAGTATCCGTTATTCTGGCAGTCCAAATGTAGAAAAAGAAAATAGCTGCAGTGTGTCCAAGTCAATTTTTCAAGGAGAGAAGTATTCACCAAGACATAATATTCTTCAGAAAACATAGTGACACCCACCTTTTTAAAAAATAAGCAGACATTATCATATAAATAGGAAAACAAACACAGATTTTTTAATATGCATGTTAATGGACGTTTTGTAACCCTTCCTGATGATACAGTACTCACACTGGATGTGCAAGATTCTTTAATTTTTTCCAAACTCAGGAATTTTGTTTGTATTTAAGATGGTAAGAAAATGCTTTAGGTTCTCAGATGGTAAACTTGAATGAGGTTGTTTTTGAAGCTGGTTGAATTAAGAGGAAAAATAACTGATTTACTAACAAATGTAAGGCACCACTGAAAGAACAATAGTGCTATGCTATCTTTTTGAGTAGCTTTTGGCCCTATGACTTTTCCATTTCAAGTATGTAAAATTTTATGAGATTCCAATTTTCTCTTTCTCTGTGTAATCAATACTTGGCAGAGGATGTAAATGAATATACCAACATCGTGTTGGAATTGTGATGCTAAATATATGCAATTTCAAATGTTACCAAAAATTGTAAAGCTCATTTTCATCATATCTTGTTCAAGGATCTTGTGCCCAGTTTTTCTTGTCATGCTCCTGTCCTTTTTTCAACTACTCTCTTCTTTGTGTTCATTTGGTTCCATTTTTTCCCAGCAAGTGGGGGAGACTGTAGCTGTCATGCCAGGGATAAAGGCTGCAGAGCAATAGTAGCTTCAAACATTGAATTGCCTGGGAAAATAAAGAATTAGTGAAGAGGGAGGCTGTCACCAGCATCCAATCTAAGTCCTTCCCATTACAATAAGCTTCGTCCAAAACTTTGATTGATATTACTTCTTGTTGCCCTTATGCCTCTTTTAAGCTGATTGTGAAGCATTTAAAGCTGCCACTAAAGACATAAATGAATTGTGTATTAATCTTTTTGGGGAATGATTGGACTTTTTTTAATTTCAGTTACTAGTATTTGAAAAAGAGATTCTTGCTGAAGATGTTCTCATTACTTATTTCTTCCCAGATCATGCATAAAATTCCACTGCAATTGGAAGTATAGTAGTACTATACTTACTATATAGTTGTAATGGTACAAGTGCTGTTACAAATGCATTGCTTGTCTAAGATACGCTTAACTAATCTAGAATTCAATATTTCTCATGCTCGTTCTTACTGGCAATATCCAATGGACTGCTAGTCTACTTAGCCACCTGTATTTCAAGTTTACATAAAGAAGGATTTTCACAAGGTATAGTGAACTATATTCTGTGTATGCTTAAGATTTTTATTACAATAAAAAGCTAGTTCTGAAATCATGAAGGAAAGAATAGGTACACTTTTCTAGTGCCTCCTAAAGCTCTTGTTACCAAGCAGGTTGGTGACTGTGGCCTTTGGGGAAAAAAAACAACTTAACAAAATAAACATTATTTTTAAAGTTTTGTTTTCTTTTAAAAAGATTTTTCTTATTAATCTGATAATATCTTTGAATCACATGACATATAGATTTTTCATTTTGTCTACATCTTCCTTCTGATGACACTCTTTTGTTTGATTTTTTACTATTTTTTAATATTATTTTCCTCCTGTAAAATAATTCTGGGATTAACCAAGTAGAGTGCTAGACATTTTTTAGAGGATTGAGCAATTGAACTATAAATCTTTTAGTTTCTAAAACTTCTGGTTTGTTCAGAAAGTATTTGTTACTTGGATGTAAATATTAATAGTCATGGGAAACAAGCAGTTCTTTTAATTTTGATAAAAACAGAATAAATCTGGCTTTTTTTAACATCATTTTAAACTAATTCCTCTGAAATTATTGATTTGTCTTGAATATGAAATTGAGAAGTAAGAAATAGGAAACATAACTCAGTTCTGTTGAAAAAGGTAGCTCTCACACAGGACCAAAAAGTGTCCTTAAACTGTGAAGAACAGGAGAGTAAAGCAATTGTTTGAATTGTTCCAACTTGCAGCTTTCTGGTAGTGAGTAAAGGAAGTTTTCTCAGTCAAGAGTTCCATGACAGGTTTTTCCTGTATGAGGGTAGTACTTTTCAAATGTATGCAACATCTTCTGTTAGTCATTAAATGTTCTTGTGGGATGACAAAGTTTATTTTATCTATTTATCATTATCTCATAGACAGCATATGCCAGAAGGGAAGAAAACATAAGTTACAAAACAGGCTTTATACAGCATAAGATATATCCACAAAAGCAATAAATAAAAATCATTTTAAATTAGGCCTATAATTAGTTGAATGCTTATTATTCTTACTAGTTCTTATTGCTAAACTCACATAAACATTGACATTTTAAGCAGCAGTTGATTAATTCAGTTAGATTATTTCATATGCAAGGTACCCAGGTAATGCTGCAGACACAGGTGCAAAATCCCGTTAATTTTCTGTGATGGTGGAAGGATTTTGATGGAAGGAATGTGCCAACTGTTGTTTGGCATCTTATGAGCTTCTCAGGAATGGCACTGCTGAAGCTTTGTGAATTTTGGAGGCAGAAAGGAACAGCAACTTCACAAAAGCATGGAGAGAGATCCCACAGAAATGGAGATGGAGCAGGCAGAAAGATAATGAAAACAAACTGGGGAGAGGGGAAGGATGAGAATGAGCCAGAGTTGCTGGTCCATGTCTGGTCAGCGTCAGTTCTCAGAGCGTTCTAATAATTTCAAAAGAAGAAAAGCAGCTCTTGGGGGAAAAAAATCTTTTGGAATTAGGGCTATTGGTATACTCAATAGCTTAGTGGTTAGAAAGATTTCATTATGATATTGGAGATTTTTCTGTGTGGTTTTTAAAGTCATACTTAAACAATAGAACATAAAATAGATAAATAAATACTTCTTAATTTCTAGTATTCTTGCTTGTGCCTTAAGTCATAGCTTAATACATACTTGCTATTGAGAACTAGTTTTATCAAAAAATACAATCACATTGCTTCAGTATATCTTTTAGAGGGACATCATAAGCTAAATGTTACACTGGTTGTGGGATATTGTCTAACGTTCTGTTTGGGTCATATATACAGTGTAGGTATCCTTACCCTTACCTTTACTTTTACCATAAATTGCTATTCACACAGTCTTCAAAGTCATGTCCCTTTCATAGCTTAAAAAAATAAATACAGGTATATATATATCACACCAACTGTTCTTCATGGTGTGTGTCTAATCATTTTTATATCATGGTTGTAAGTGATGGAAGATAATCTAAAACATAAAGATGGTAGCATCTTTCAAGGACAGTAATTTTTAAAACTAGGGAATATTTTTCCTCTCCCTTCTGCAAACTTCCCTTTCTCAAAATGAAACCGATTTGTTAGTTCAGTGCCGACAGAGTAATCTTACTAGTAAGAAGGTTTAAAAGGAAACAACTCACCCTTCACTAAGGTAGTGATCATGGTGACTCATTAAAGGAAGAAGTCCAAAAGTTTTCGGGATCACCAAAACTGCTGCCAGTCTAGTGGAGGAAATCTGCCTTTCAGTTTGTGTAGGACAAGATTTGCTCAAGTGCTTTCTCCGCTTTAAAAGATTTTCCTTTGTGTATAATATGGATGATTTAGAAGAAGCTGTGTCAGCACTGATTTATACATTGACAGCTAAGGATAATAAGATATGGGCAAACATACAGCTCACCCTTTTACAGATTAACCTGCAGACTGCATTAGGCAAATTTGATGGCATTAAAAGATTTTTCCAATTTGTCTGGAAACAATTTCTCTTTTGTATTGTGTCAAGGGTAACATTTCATGCCATTGTAGTAATTTAAATAGCTTTGATAAATTGTTTGGGAGGTTAGAGAATCGTACCATGTGTATATTTTAACCCTTTAAAATAAAAAGGCTATTAGCTTAATTGTTAAATGAAATTCATTACTAAAAATTTAAGAAGCCCTAGAAAGTGGACCTAAATATTCCAACACTGCGGCACTGGTGTTGTAACATTGCACCAAAATGATTAAAGATCATATTCAGCAACTGATAGTTTGCATTTAGCTTTCAATACACAGAAACACAGGCACTGTTACAATTATGACAATATTTTATTTCCCTGTAGTAGTAGTTCAGATGAAACTAGAAGAACTTTATAGAAGTTGGTACATTACATTCAGCAGTGGGTATGATAATTTATTAATAAAGTAAAATGTTATCATAGATTCAGAAGAATCACAGAAAATGCTTTAGTAAAAGTATCATTCACCCTGTGAGCTCATATATAATTGAAGACAGAAGTGCAGAGTTCATTTGTATTTTGTTCATTTTCTTAGTATTGTTCACACACTCATATATATTATTTGACACTGACAAGCTACCAGCTTAGAGAAGTTTTTAAAGTGAGGTTTTTTATCATCTTTGCTTTGCAAGTCATGCCCTGAAATTCATGAGACAGTTCAGTATGTATAGGGAAAGCTTTTATCAGTAGAGAAAGTGTGATCTTATATTTGCATGATTGTTAATTTAAGCAGACATTTTTAATTGGGCTATATGTGCCATATCAATGTTTTGAATTGAAAAGGTAATAATCATCTTCAGAGAAACTAATCTAAATTTTTCATAACTTAATACTTAAGGATTAATAATGTATGGGATGGATTGCTGAGTTTAATGTCTAGAATTCAGGTGGTCCATTACAACATGCTATCTGCATATAATCGCAGACAGCACAAAGTCTGTAGAAAACCAGGTACTGAAGGTTACAGCAGAAGCACGACTTTCATTTGAAGCAGAACTAAAGGAGATAAGTAAACAGGTCTGTAAATGCCTCGGACACTGTTATTTCTACATGTAGACATATTCCAGGAGGTAATTACTCTAAATCCCCGGCATACCCAGGGGTAACACCTCCCACCTGCTCCAGGCATGCACACACGCAGGGAGACCCCTAAAACTGGTGTCTGTGCCTGGTCCCTGCCGTGGCGGGTGGAATTAACATGCAGCTGGGCTGCTCTGATAAATGGATTCTGTTAGGTCACCGAGGGGATGCGTGTGACATTAAGTGATTTACCGTCCTTTACCTTAATGAAATTGTTTCAGCAAGATGACGCTGAGAGCTTTTAATGGATAGCTTTTCTTGATGTAATGAAATTGCATTCCTTTGGCATTTAATATAAGGTGCAGTTATTATTTACTGGAGCTTTCCCAGCGCTGCTGTTTTGCGCAGACAGTTGAGAACAAAAAGGGATTTCTGTGCAGCGTGCAGGCCAGCGCCGTGCGACAGCCTGGAGCGGGCAGCGATGGCCAGAGCCTTTCCCTTCGCCTGGCCTGCCTCCGCCACCCCTTCGGGAGGCTGCCCTTGCACCTCGCCTTGCCAGCACGCCTCTCCCTTACAAATGCCTTCCTAATCTGTTTAACAGGCAACTGGATTACAACCAGATCAGCTGTATTGAAGATGGGGCATTTAGGGCTCTGCGTGACCTGGAAGTGCTGTAAGTATTCCTTGTATCTCATACTTGTAGAGAGAGCTCAATGTCTGGGGAGTACTAATGTAGCAGCTTATCTGCAAGCTGCAGCCTGGTGTCAGGATGGTCTAGTGAAAAGATGTCTTAAAATAATCCACTGCAATGTGCTATAAAATGGTAAGAAGATATGGAGAGGGATGGATACTCATTTACTCTCCAAGACAGCCATTAAACATGAAGATAATAAAAAAGCCATTGGTAGATACTGTAAGAAAAGAATATATTTCATTTTTAAAAGGGGGAGGGTAGCAGTATTAATAAACCCAATTAATTCTGTGAATTATCCATTCTTGTTGATGGGCTGAACACTTCCAGAATTGCTTTTGTTGTATACTCAACATCAATTTGATCTTTCAGACTCCGTGTAAGGAACAATATGCTATATCTATTTGACAATCTGGATGTTTTCAAAGAGGCACTTTATAGTAAACACTATTGCTATATGTTAAGATGTTTAGCATGTCCATGTTAATAGCTTCTTTTTAAAACATTTTATGTGCGTAAATACATTTGTATGTGTAGGAAAATGTCTTCTTTTGTGTGTGTCATTGAAGATTAATATTGCAACACTTTCTTTCCATACTTTTTTTTTCCACTTTCTTCAAGTGGCTATCAGTGAGGTTAAAGGTAACAAAATTATCATCTCAGAATAGTTACGGTAATGAGCAAAGTGCCTTAGTTCTCAAAGAATCTGAGGCACAAGACACATTCCTGAAATATTTGCCCTGTCAGTGAAAATGACACATTTTATTTGGATTTTCTTCATTAAGAGAAGTGAAAGAATTTGTGTATCAGTGAGTTACTTCACGGTAATTTGAATCACACCTGATAAATCACAACTCGAGGAGGGCAATGATATGGGTGTTACTGTGTTTGGGGTGTTTGGGGTTTTTTTTAAATATTCTGAAGAACAGAAGCTTCTCTGGCAATAGATAGTATCTGCATGTCTAAGAAACCAAAGAGTATGTGAGTAGCTGGTGGTAAAAGTTTTTTATTATTAAACACTAGTTGGTTTTACTTATGAGTGAATGAAACTTGCAGCCAAATTTTATATTATTTTCTTACTTTGCAATCATAGCAGAGCAAGCCTATTATTAACTCTCTGGTATAAAGCCATGTAAAATATAGTGTAGGTTCAATACTACATTTAATTGTTAAGTTGATGATTAGTTGTCTGTCAGTAAATGTGATGTTCTCTGAGATTTTTATGTTTGGAACTCCTATATATGACAGAATATTTTTTCCAGTGATGTCTTAATCTGCTTATTATGGTTGGTTTTTGGTTTTGTGTTAATAGGAGCCTTCTTTACAAGTGCAAGGGTTAAATGTTTATCAAAAAAATCAAATTTTCTGCATTTTTTAATGTTTACGGTTTTAGTGTTCTTAAAAGGTCATCCTTGCAGTTGAGGTCAGGGGTACAATTTTTACATCAATTTCAATGAGTGGAAGGAAATGGAAAGAAATGGAAAGAAAACTCTAAAAGAATAGTCTGCTGAAAAGTATGTAGGTAGAATTTTTTGTGAATGGATATACTTAGTCTATTAGCATTGTTCAAATACATGACTAAATGTTTGCTGTCTTGAATTATATGATAAAAATTATGTAAAGATTCATGACATTTGATTCACAACATTAGATATTTCAAACACTATTGAAGGTTTTGCATCAAATTAAGCTTCATTTACAACATGGCTTAAAGAATGAAAGCTGTGTAGATCAGACCATACTGTATATGCACTGAGTAGCAAATAAGACTATATTTTTTTCATTTGGAGTCAATTATTTGAATTAAGCAGAGAAAGTAGGTATTACTTCAAGTTTGAGGTAAAGCTTTTAAATAGATTGTAATCCTGTTTAGTAACAGTTTGAAGTGCTTACCAAAGTAACAAATCTTATATCTTGGTTAAATAATTGGGAAACAGACTATGGGAAAAATATAATGCTGACATGTTTAAAAAAAAAGAGAGAAGTATCTACAAAATGGAAAAAAAATCAGTCATCACAGTCTTTGCTATAGCATGTAACACTTAGGTAAAGGTACTGAGCCTAGTTTTTTTAATTACATCTCTGTAATGAAATTAAGCATTTTTTCATCATTACAGAGAAATGACTATAACAATAATTACATATGTATTTCTTACATCTATTCCTAGATCTAATTTTCTTTACCCTGAAAAAAAAAAAATTAATAACTCATATATACAAAACAGCAAGGCAAACATCAAACAGCTGAAACTAGAAATTAAAACCTTTGTAGATTCACCTTCTCTTAACAGTTCTGGAAATATTGGCTGATTTTCCTTCCCTTCATTGAAAAGATATGATTTTAAAATCTTGTAAGAAGTTATTCAGGAAGAACTGTGGGAGCCATCATTTACCATGTGGACATTGTAAAAAACCTCTGCCACAATTTACTGACATTTATTCACTAAGACACTTTTTGTGTATTTAGTACATTGGTCATTTTTTGTTTGTTTTTTTTTTTTTTTTTTGTACAGCACATGNGAGCGCGCAATTCCTCTGTTTAGTTGGGTTTTGGGGTGGTTTTTTTTTTTTTTTTTTTTTTCTATTATTCACCTCTCTGTTTATGTATCCCTAAGAACACACAGGGGACATACCTTATGCACAGCAAAGGAAAGATTTAGTACATGGAATGAGTAAGCACACCAAGGTATAATGCTGCACATTGCACCAGTAATTAATTGCTTGGTTAATATGGAGAGATATATAGCCTGATCCTGGTCAGGGTGCTGTGATTTTACCTTTCTGTGTTTCAGGATCAGACGGTACTGAAAATTTGTTCAAAATAGTTACAAATTATGGTTTGTGCTTAAAAAAAAGAAAAAACAAGCTTTCTCTCTTTCAAAAGGGAGAAAAGATTTTTTCAGTGGGGGTTATTATTTATTACTGTTCTAGTTACATAGAGCTCATTATCCATTCTGCTCAGATGAGTAATATCTAAGTCAAATCTGTAAATTCTATTGCTTGCTTCTTTTTTTTGGACTCAAGCTTGTTTGCATTTTATTTGCAGAGTAAAGACAGTATTTAACTGCAAGTTAATTCATAAAGTTTCTGAATCTTTACAAACTAGATGTAGTAAGTATAATGGGCCTATGTAGCCGAGAACTAGCTAAGATTTGTTTCCAGTCACTATCTCAATTTCCCAACACTTTGTCTAAAATTTAAATTACTAGTTTGCTAAAGTGTTATAATTCCTGACTCCTATCATATTGAAAAGTCCCCTATTGTTCATCCATCTCTGGATCATCTATAGTAACTCATTACATATAAAACCTAAGCACAGCCCGGAGTTAATCTCTCGTAAAATTCCTGGAAAAAAAAAAAACATTCAGCTCTTGTATCATCTGTCAGAAATTACACTCTCAGAAGGTAGAATGAGAAATGAGTATCCTAGAACCAAAACATTTTCTCCAAGGACACTATTTTACCTCAGGATGTCAAGTTTGGCTTGAATGCCATAGATGTTATCGATATGGGTGGAAGTTCTTTTTAAGTGAATTATAGGCTACTGTGATTTCTTACTTAGGATTGGTAAAGGTAAAACCATGGTATTTTGTTGGGGATTCAACAGGGAGGAAAAACATATCTAAAAGCAGGGAGCTTTTCCTGATACCCACCCCTAAAAACAGTACACCATGGCTTTCATTAGCTTTGCCTTCTTAAAATGTGACAAAATTCTTAAGATGTTAATATGCTTCTTCTTGGCTTTGCAGCACTCTCAACAATAACAACATCACTCGACTATCCGTGGCAAGTTTCAACCATATGCCCAAACTCAGAACATTGTGAGTAGTCCCACTGAAACTGGCTTCCATTTTTATCAGTCCAGTATTTTATTTTTGCCCCTGTTAAGTTTTGTCTGGGAACTATAAATACATATGCAGGCCAAGCAAACATAAGCTCGAATAAAAAAATATAGATGTCTCTTGAGGTTGATGAGCGTGAAGTCTGTGTGTGTCTGTGTAAGCCAATTCTGAAAGGTAAACCTAACAAGTGACCCCAAAGCTATACCTGGGGCTCAGGACGTAAAGAAGAAGTTGGATCTTTTCCCATCAATTTTTTTAGGATATGAAATTAATAAGTCTATAAAAACAGTTTCATGGCCTCTTCCCAAATGGGATTTCCATAGTGCTGTATTCAGTTACAGAAAGGCTTCACCTTCTAACCAAAAAAAGATGAGGGCGGGGGGAATTCTTCTTACGTGTTACAGCTATATAGAGGAATAAATTGATGTTTTTTGAAAGTTAAAAATTTGTTTTACTTCGAGCTATTGAATGGGTCACATTTCATTTAGGGACATTGGAGATTCTTTGATTGACTGTCAGATGTGATAAATGGGAAATCTTTATGCTTTTATTACTGTACTGCTTGCAGACCTAATTAAACTAAACTGGCTTGCCAACATTCTTTGTAACATAAAATTATAGCATCATCCGGTAGTGCTATTATAATTAAAGTTGTGTCAGCATTTACAATAAGGTTCCCATTTTTAGAGGTTATGACTTTGACAGAGGAACACTTCAGGTTCTAAAACAAAGCACAGTGAAAAGACCGTGTATCCAAGTCATATGGGCTGGAATTATGTTTTGGTGTATTTATACTGACTACAAATAAATCTGACAAAACCAGGTTTAGTCCAGAGACTCACTTTTAAACAGATTTTCCAGTGAAGTGGGAATTAAGAATGACTGGAATATTTCTATCAGAGCTCAAGAGTAGCTGTTAGTGTTAAAGAGTTACTTTTACAAAAAACCTGTCTAGTTTCTTTTACCCATGTTGAGTTGCACAACTATTCTGAAATCAGTAGGACTATTCACCTGGGTTAACATATGACTTGTAACTGAAGAAACTTCAAACAGGTGAGGAGTTCTGTTGATTTCATAACAGAATTGCAGCTATCCTTGCTTGGACAAATACGAGTACTTGAATAGGGCTGAGCATGGGCTTTTGGTCACCTCAGGTGGATTTTGATAGAATTTCATTCTATTATTTCAGGTCTGAGTTTTGAAAATGTGCAATCTGCACTTTTTCCGAACTTTTAAATACAGTTTCTGTTTTGAACCATAAAATAGAGTTAATCAAATTAGCAGTATTTACATTTTCTTTGGTTAGGATATTTCATTTTCTGAAAATATATTTTACAAGCAAATTAAACCGGACACACAGAGTCCTGGTTTATAGCTGTAACATCCCATTTGCAGTCAGAATATGCTTGTATAGCTGTATTGATTTCAGTGGCATTACTTCTGATTTGTGATGGTCTTCATGCCTACAGCTGCACACAGATCACACTGAATGAGTGTGCTGTATTGTGAGCTGTATCTGCAAAGCACCCCCCAAGAATTAGTACAGGAAAAATATATTGCCTTTAATTTCTAGACATTTATGGGGGGGAAAAGTGTTGGTAAAGATTTTAGTTTATGTTGGTTACACATTTCATGTTGCTTTGCAGATTTATTTTCTAATGGATTAGTTACTCTTTGTCGACATCCTTAATTTCCTGCACTTCCTTTCCAGTTATTTAGTTAGGATTGAGCCCATCAGCTAAAAAGGACCAAAATGGCATGTCCCTGTTATGGATGATTCTGCAAAACAATTTGATTTATTGCTGTGGACATCCTTTTCGGTAGTTTAAGAAAATGTAAGAGCCAAAGAGCAATTTACCTAATTTACTGAATACATTTGTCTGCTATTTTATCAATGGCAGAGTGCTTTTTACCACTTGGCGAGGAGCCACGGTCTTGTGTCAGACCACAGCAACAAAGAGACAACTTTCTCAATTCCATCGCTTGTTTCCATTTGGTCTTTTAATTAATTTCGGGCATTGCCTAAAATGTAGATCCCTAGCAGCCAAAAGCAGCTAATCCCACTTTCTGCTATTAAACAACTAGGGAAGAAATCAGAAAAGAGATGTGAAAGAAGGTGCTTTATATTGAGTTATTACTCTGTCTTGTTCAGCAGAAAATGAGCATGACCTGTTAAAGGGGTCTTTCAGGCTGTTTCTATAGAGACTAATAATGGCCAGACTTACAGATATATCTAATTGGGAACAAAATCTTTTATTAACCCTTTATTTCTGACATTAGAGTATTACCACTCTAAGGCAACCTTCTTGAGATATTTCTGCCTTATTCACTACTTATGGAGATCTGGACTAAAGAGTCCCATGTCGTCTTTCAAGCTCTTGTATATTTACTTCTTTCTTTTAGACAAGAAACAGGAAACTACAGAAAAGTTAATTTATTAGGAGGCCTCCAGTTAATTAGACCACAAATAAAAAGTAATTTTGCCGCTTGTGTAGTTTTATTTATCAACTTGTAACTCCCAGACATCCAACGAAAGACGTAAAAAAAAGCCGACGGTTCTATGAAGGGTTTTATTAATGGATTGGCACAGCTGCTTGCCGAGGGGAGGGCTGGGCGGTCGGCCCGCTTCTCTGCTCGTTCTCCCTAACCGTGGGGTGTTGCCGTGTTTCGTCCCCCGCAGCCGGCTGCACTCCAACAACCTGTTCTGCGACTGCCACCTGGCCTGGCTGTCGGACTGGCTGCGGCAGCGCCCGCGCGTCGGGCTCTACACGCAGTGCATGGGGCCCTCGCACCTCCGCGGGCACAACGTGGCCGAGGTGCAGAAGCGCGAGTTTGTCTGCAGCGGTAAGAGACGTCACGAGCCGCTGCCC
>WBMY01013607.1:8221-65199 GCA_013397315.1 Donacobius atricapilla | reverse complement strand
CCCGGGTATGCGGCTGCCGGCGCTGCTCTTGCTGCTGCTGCTGCTGCCGGTGCTGCTGCCGGTGCTGCTGCTGCTGTTGCCAGTGCTGCCAGTGCTGCCAGTGCTGCTGCTGCTGCCAGTGCTGCTGCCAGTGCTGCCGCTGCCAGTGCTGCTCCTGCTAGCTTCTGCACGGTCCGAGCGTGCGGGCTTCTTAAGGAAAACCTCTTCGTTTCTATTGGTGTTTGTGGGGATGCTCGTGCGCTTGCGAGTTTTGTGTAAACATTGCGTTCGCGTAGATTTTTCGTAGCCTTCTAAAAGTATAATTGCGGGGGAGAGATAACAGGAAATTAAATAAAAGGTGTACTGATTGAGAACATTACTAATTAGATCCATTAGTAATAGGATTTTTTAAAAAAAATTTACAGGTATACACTTGTTATTTTCTGACTATACTACTCTGAATCCCTAAGTGACTTTCTGAATTTTTATGGTTATGCTTTAATGCATAAAGTTATTTTTTGATGTGAAATATTGAAATGACTAACAGTTCATTACTAATCACATTTTCTCTATTCAATTTTTTTCCTTTATTTGTATCTTCTAGATGAGGAAGAAGGCAAGTTTATCTTTCTTATTTAAATATTTTTACACTCAGATTGAAAATTTTCTGTAAATTTTGTCTACTGTTTAAAGTTTTGCCAAGAACATTAAAAACCAGCTGCAATATTGCTGTCTTTTGAGTGGTTCAGCAGGGTTTCTCCTACTGGTTGATTTTCTGCAAACCCCTTGAAGCCTATGGCCAAATATACCAAAATTTGGCCAGATCTCTGTTTCTAAAAGAAATTTATGGAGAGCACAATGTTCTGTCCTTATTAAATAGTCTCTGAAATTGAAGTGTAAGGCACTGACATCTTCATATGGAAATGCTAACAGTATTCTTGCCCCTAATTCTGCCTTTATGTACATTTAAAAGGGCTCCTAACAAGATCATTCATATATCTTACATATAAATGTTATGGCCACAAAGCCTGGGTGTCAAAAACAGTTTTATAACTTGATCATTATAATGCTGATTATTAGCAAGGGGAATTACTATGTTTTCTCTCTGAATCACTGTATTTTTTTTCAGTAAAGGTAGGTAAAACATTTCCTTACTGGTAGTGTAAAAAAAATAGTATGTGTTATTAGATTTGATTATTGTTTGTACTTTAGTAACACAAACATAAATGTGATATCCTTATTATGCTGTAAAATTCTGTCTCATAGAATCATAGAATGGTTTGGCTTGGAAGAGACCTTAAAGATCATCTTCCAATTCTCCTGCCATGGGCAGAGACACCTTCCACCAAACTGAATTGCTCAAAGCCCCATCCAACCTGGCCTCAAAATCTTGGACAGTTGTTGTATGAAGTTTTAAGTTATATGAAGTTTTAAGTTGCAGCGCTGGCTGCAACTTATATTGTCAGTGTACCCTTCCTATATTAATTAATGACATCAAATATTGTGAGACAGATCTTAAGTGAAATTGCGGTTTCATAGTCAAGAAGTTGTTCCTTTTTTGCCTTGAGAATATCAAAATAGTCTCTGGATTTTTCTAACTTAATGAAAAAAGAAAGAAAAGGGTGTCATGCCTTTCCCATCCCTTTATGTCTTTCTGTGTCATTACAAAGCAACTGTACTGCATCATTAAATTGATAGAAGAATTGGTGCATTAATGTATTATAAAATTTGCAGTCTATCTATTTGCAGGGAAATATAATAAGGTTATTGATTTCTAAAGCATACCTAAGTGTGAAATTATTAAGTTTAAATGCAATTAAAAATTTTGACTTTAACATGCAACACTAAGAAATCAGGGGGGGACTCATGTAAAACAGCCACCTGAGTTAGTAACAATGGCAGATTGACAGAGGAATAAAGTCTGCTGAGCTAAAATACAGTGAGAGATGTGAAGTCAAAACTTTTATGTATTTTTGTGTGACTGTATGAAAAGGTCATTCAATGAATAAAAACTCCAAAATTCTCTATAAGCAATATATAACTGAAGGACCATATTCAAATAAATATTTGCAGAAGAGAACAAAACTGGCAGGTCACATTCAGTGCTCATAGCAAAGTTTGTTCATTTTTTTAATACTATACAACGTTCTGAAAGCTAAATAAATCAATAATTAGTTTTTAATAGCTACAAGAAATAAAATATATCTGAAAAATGCATCACAGTCTTCTTAAATGAGATTATTTTGAATGGCTGTTGCTAAAGAAGTTGAAAAATTATGTAGTCCTTTCACAATAGTTGAGCCTTTGTCTTTCACATCTCTGGGTTGTATCAGCATGTTAGTATTAACTGTGTGTTTAAGTAAATGCAGTTTGAAAGTACTGATAGGCTTCAATGTTTATGTTAGAAGTTCTGCCTTAAATTTTTCAAGTAAGTGTAAAATGTTGTACTTTCCTTTGCAGGTCACCAGTCCTTTATGGCTCCATCCTGCAGTGTCTTGCACTGCCCTACTGCCTGCACCTGTAGTAACAACATCGTGGACTGCCGTGGGAAAGGCCTTACTGAGATCCCAACAAACCTTCCAGAAACAATTACTGAAATGTGCGTAATCTGACTTTTTTCCCATTAATTTACGGAATACATTTTTTCCTATGTGTTAGTTTTTGTTATTTGCATAATTTAATGCATTATATAGGGTAGGAATACCCTAACCTCAGATATAAAACCAAATATGCAGGTATATGAAAACATTTAAGACCTTTATGCTATGTCATGAGTTATTTTTGTATGTGCTACTCATATTTCATGAGTAAACTGCATTCTAAATTGGTTTATAGTTTGGGAATGCTTGCTCTTCTACAAGTGAATGGCTTTTCGCTGCAGACTCTAAAGCCTGTTGCCTTCAGGGTCACTTTCTGTGCTGTCTGGGGCTGAGATAGGATTACTTTTCCTCATAGTAGCTGGTATGAGGCCATGTTTTGGATTTGAAAATAGTGTTAATAAAGCAGCTATTTTCTGTACTGTTGTGCGGTGCTTACACAGAACCAAGGCCTTTTCTGCTCCTCACCAACTCCACCATAGAAGGCTGGAGAGCAAAATGAGTTGTGAGGGACCCAGCTGGGACTGCTGACCCCAATTGACCTAAGGGTTATTCCATACCCTGTGGCATCATGCTCAATATATACAGCTGGGGGAAGAACAAGAACAGTGAGAGGTTCAGAGTGGTAGTGTTTGTCTTCCCAAGTCACTGTTACACATCATAGAGCCCCAGTCTCCTGGAGATGGCTGAACACCCACCTGCCCTTGGGAAGTAGTGAATGAATTCTGTACTTTGCTTTGCTTTTTTTGCATGCAGCTTTAGCTTTACCTGTTAAACTGCTTTTGTCTTAGCCCATGAGTTTTCACAGTTTTAACCTTCTGATTCTCTCCCCATCCTATTGTGGGGAGAGTGAGGGACCAGCTTTGTGAGGTTTAGTTGCCAGTTGGGGTTAAACTGTGCCACTCACCTTCAGTCACTTTATCCGTCAGCCTTCCTACTAGAGAGCCGTATTTAGCATGAAAGATCAGCAATCCATACTACCAATAATAAGTGGTCTGCTTAAAGCAGTATCCTCAGAGGGTGATCTGAGAAGGCAAGAGTAAAATGCAGTCATTATGTTAATAGCACCTACCTTTGTACAGAAGAACATGAACACTGGTAGTGTCCCATGACATGTCACACAGAAAGTACTACCATGTCCTGACTGTGGAGCACAGTCATAGCGAGGGTGCTGTAGGGCACACAGTCTCCAGAAGCAATGTGGCTGAGGGATTGTGTGGGCACAGTAGGAAAGTTACTGCTGCATTGTCATCTGTGCAGGTGAGCAGCAAAAGCCAGAGGTGAGCTTGCTGACAAGATGGGCAGGGACACAGCAACATACACATCTTTTTTTTTTTTCTGGGATCAGCAGGGGCAGTGTTCTAGGAGGGAATCTGGTAGTTCCTTTCAGGGAAATAGTGGGAAAGTAGCTTTGATGACAACCTGGTAAGTGAGGTCTGACTAGAAGTAAATGAGTTGGAGAAAATATTCAGAAAAAAAAGATTTTTAGTATTTTGGTGATACAAGATGATCTTGAATGTTTAAAACTAGGGCTACACAATGAGATTTTAATTGGCTTGTTGATATCTGACCTGTAGTTTTGAACATTACAGGGTTGGAACTACCGTGGTTTCTTCTTAGGATGTGACTAATAATCACTTCTGTCAATTCATAATTACTGTTGTTAATACTGACCTGGGTGACCCAACATGATCCAATACAGTCATTCAGCTGTATAATACAAACACTTCTACCTTTCACCACTCTCTGAAAAATCCCTCTGCTTGCAAATAAAGTGACTCTTTCATAAAATCCATTCACAACGGCCAGGAAGGCTGCACAGAACAGTATTCTTTATTTAATGAGCTGTGTACCAAAGTTTTTACTTGCACAAGTGCATCTATGAGCATAGAAGAAAAGTATTGCAAGAAAGAAGTAGGAAGTACATGTCAAATATTTCTCAGAATATTTCTGGTGCTAACCACTGGATTACAGACACTGGAGTTTCCACTATATTTTTCTTAGATATGTAAGAAATACTCTTGAGTTTTAAGTATGAAATACTATGTTCTTCAGCAGTTTATTGTCCTGGAGAGTAAAAGTAACTATGTAATAACACCTTCAGTATTTGGCTAAGCATTTTACAGATAGTAAACTGATGCTCAGTGTTTCCTGCTAGGCTAGATAGACATCATTTGTTTTCCAGAGTGAGGTTTTTTTTCTCATTCTGAGATCTATAATCCATTAATATATAGCAATATATGTGTGCTTATATGTACAGTGCATATAGGTCACACTGATACAGCGTAAATTATCTGTTATCTGTCTATTGTATCTAGTTCGTAGGTTCTGGCTAAATAAAATGCAGATCACAATACTTTGCTCAGGAGGTGTAAGAGGAGATAGAACATCAGAAAATCAAATTTTGGCAATCACTTTGTGTGAAACAGATGCACACCAATGAATGTTGATGTGGTGACAGAACTGAACTTCAGTGATGATTTTGAGTAACTCAGAAGAATACAATACAAGATATGATTTGAACCATTGGTAGGCTGACCTTATCATATAGAGGATAACACTTTCCTGTTGAGTGGAAGGTAAGGAGAGAAATGCAGGCAGGAAGGAAGGCAGGAAGGAAGGAAGGAAGGAAGGAAGGAAGGAAGGAAGGAAGGAAGGAAGGAAATTCTCTGAGATTGAGGGATAAACTGAGTGAAAGATTTAGAAAAAGGATCATATATTTGCCGAGAATCACAGGATTGTTTCTGCTTCCTTGTCAAGATGTTGCAGAGGAGTTAAAGTTTTGAAAAATACATTTTGCTGGTTATATGGAGAAAGCTTTATGCTATACTTATTGCTTTAATGTGAAGAAAACAATTAGTGATAGTTGTCTTATGTTTCTCAGGGATGGGAGGTGTATTTAGCTTCATAGCATCAAAGAGAATGAGAGGGAGAGGAGGTTAGAAAATGAGTGGTTTATGGAGTTAAAAAGGTTTTACCAATAAAGAGGTGAGGGAAGTCTGAGACTGGATCAAACCAGCACTCCACCCTGGCCAGTGACCCACATCAGTTGTCCCTAAAGAACATTTTGGAAACAGAAAGGTACAACTTCAGAAATAAAATACCATTAGCACAAATATTTTCTTTGCTCCCAATAAGTGTTGGGGTTGCTCTGAAACTTGAAAATTTGCAAAGCTTTAGGGGTAAAAAGGGTTTTCTTTTAAATATCCAATCTGCTTTAAACCCTATTGCCTTTACATCTTCATGTTAAGATATAAATTTTGGGGGAGGGAGTTGTGCTCAAACTCTTCACGTTTAAAATACAGTTTTTTAAAGTTTCATTAATGTTCCTTTGTCTTTGTAGAGAGAAGGAAAATGCAGTCACATACATGATTTGCCACCACCTTCTATTTTGCATGCTGTCTTCATTTGTCTCTTCTCTGAACTCCATTCAATATTTTGGATGACAAAACCTTCCATATCTTAACTAATCTCATTTTATTTCTCTGAATTACTTGTTTTTTAAGTTTTTTCATCTTCAATGACCGGAGTTGAATACAATATTCCAGATGACAGTGAATAATCAGGTTTTTATTAACAGAATTTTGGTTTTCTTTCACTTGCCTTTTGAAACCTAATAATCACTTGTATTATTTAACTGCCAGCACATGTTGCACCATTTTTTAACTTGAACTAGCCCTGCAGAGCCCTAGGCCTTTTTTTTTTTTTTTAAGCTGTTATGATTTTGTTAGGAACAAGAAGTTGATAAATGTAATCCTATTATCACATCCATGGACATTTCTAACATTGAATCAGGTTGTATATAGCATTTTAAAGCTGGTCTGTGGAAGACTTCAGTCCTTTCTGCTTTTAACTAAATTTAACTTGTAGGAAGATTGTGACATTCCAGTATTGTTATCATACAATAAGTGTTTTAAAGCTTCATTTTTTAAAGAAGTCCTCTGCAACTGTTGCTTGTAGCAACCCCTTGAGATTAAATTGAAAAGAATGATTGTATCCCACAAAATAAGCTGTTTTTTTCACTTGTTTCTTAGGCAATAATGTTGTCGGTTTGCCAAGCTGGTAGCTGACAGTAAACACTTGAAGAGATGAGCTCGTGCTGTCAGGGCAGCCTTAGGAATGCTGGGGGGCTGCTGAGCAGGGGGCAGAGGGTGCAGTGAGCCCTGCGTTTCCACCAGTGCTGCGCAGTCCCCACACACATGGCTTCGTTACCTTCGTCACTGTTGTGAGCACGTGCCTTGGCAGGAGCTCCCCAGTTCTCAGTGAGAGAGGGAAAGAGAAATGTGCTGGCTCCCTGTTGTTTTCTGAAGGATGTACAGGCTTTAACAGCCAAGTTATTGTTTATTCACTCATCTTTATAGTACTACCAGATTCCTGTGCACACTGCAAGGAAGTTAACTTTATACTTCTAATTTACCTGCACCAGATATTGTCCAATCTTTTCAGTACTTTTCCTTTTTTGCCAGTCTTTTTCTGCATTTTTATTTGAACATTTCCTACTTTATTGATAGGGACATTAGAAAAATCCACAATACTTTCAAACTCCCTTACTCTAAACATGTTTCTCTGCCCTCTGTCCCCTGTTTATGAGCTGCATTTGAGGAATCCAGTGCTGAGTGCCACCAGCCTGTCATATTGTGCTTCAGACAACTTCGTGGTACACAAACACCTCTGTTGCTTGCGTCTTTCCATCCTTTTGTCTTTTCTTTATTGTATCTCATATAAATAATGTTTTCCTGTGAAGCTGACATTAAAATTTATTGTCAACCCTCCTTTATAGAGGTGTTTAAAATCTGACAACTTATTTTTGTGAGAATTTGGTTTTCCACCCATTTCTGCCTCTTACTTATTTGTTCTTATATGGAGAGCAGGTTATTTTTAATATGAAATATTATTAAGCCATATTTATTTTTAAAAGATCTATAATTCCATTTTTTTTCTTGAGGGTCTTTTGAAGTTTGTCTTCAAGACATGCTCATGGTTTTGTGATATTTTGCCAAGCTCTCTGTCCATTGCTGCTGTTCTTTCTCTCTGTGGAAACCTTGACCTCAATCAACTCCTTAGTACCCTATGAAACACTGATCTGTTTCTCCACAAGAGTACTTTGAATTTCTTACCTTGTCAGCCTGTTTGAGACAATGTTTTATAAAAACCAAGGAGTATTAATGTGGTTTTCTCTATCCTTTTGATAAATACAATGAAATCACAGATTTAAAGTGTATATTCCATGTTGACAATTGTATGCTTTTATTTTCCCCCTACGGGTTTGATAAATTAACTTGTGTCTAAATAGTGTGTTAAAAAAAAAGAACCATTTAAATGGAATATTGAATTTCTTTATTATACATTGGCAGTTTCCATTGAGTAAAATTTTGCATGTTGAAGCTCTGAGTTAGCTCTCTGTGGAACGGTACAAGAAAAAGCTTTCTGTTTAGTCTAATACTGATTTTTGGCTCTGCATTGCCTTGATAGCTCTTCTGTCTTGGAATGCTGCTTTAGGACATTAGGAACTGTCTTCTCAGGCTGATGGCTACTGCCTCTGTAGCTGAGCTGGCAAGGAGAACACGTGCTTGCACTGTGCTGCAGCCTCTCTGTCTCTGAGATTGGTGTGAGAGCCTAAACCACTGAGAAAAGTAGCTGGAAGCTGAAGTGGTTGAGGAATGAGCAGGCGATCTGTGATGGTGGGAGCAGGAGGAGGCAGAGCCAGTTGCCAAGATGCTGTTTCATTCCAGTGTGGTTGGATTTACTGGTGACTGTCAGGGTGCTGCTGAGCTGATTTTGTCGTGCTCTCTGTCTGACTTCTCCGCTGGTGCAGAGGTCGGTTGGCTGAAAGCAGCAATTCCCGCTGCACGGAGGCAGTCAGCAGGCAGTGTATTGTCTGCCAAGTGCCTCTTGGGAAGATGCCTTCAGAAACAGGACTGCTTATCTCCATAGCTGCCAGTGAAAATGGAAGGAGAATAAAACCTGTGGTGTCCTCTGTTTTTCCCTTCTGTTTACTAGAGCTTGGAGCAAAATTAAGTATTCAGCATCTCAGTAAATGTAATTCTTAATCTGTATTGACTTAGTACAATTGTATCGGGACCAGTTACACCCTCTCTCCAAAATTAATTCCCACTTTGTTATTTAAACTCACAGACGGCCAAATAAGAATACCTAAAGTTTTCTTTTCAGGATTTATCCAATCAATGTGATAATATCTAAGAAAGAAATAATTCATATTCCATATGTATTTAAAAAAAAAATTGGTTGAGCACCAAAACTTCTCCAGTTTTAGTGCACCTATGAATTCTACAGAAAGCACAAATATAAAAAGGATGCAAAGATATATCTCTGCCGCTAGTTCAAATTAATAGATTTCATACCATGAGTAACCTGCAGGAAACATTTTGGGAACTTAACAAATTTCCCATAGGCCTGTTATTTTAATGTCTGTATTGTAACATTGTGAGGCAAAATGCAGTGCCCATAAATAATGTGAATACTCTTTCAACTTTTGTTATTTAGTATACCTTACTTAAGCCTTTTTTCATCGACTTAGCAAAGCATGATACATTATACATTAATTCATCTCAAACATCATAGTTTGAGTTGGTTTAGATTTTTTTTTTTTAACCTATCTTCTTTTACAGAATTTTTGGGAGATGCCCTTTCATTGGCATGTTCAATCTGTTACACTTAACCAACTTAAGTGACCTGACGCACCTAGTGCTTTCCTCCTTTGCCATGCAGTTCATGTATTAAAGGCATTAAATGTCATTAAGGTTCAAAACTATTACTTTAATTGGTGCTAGAAATTATAGCCTTTCTAATGGCAATAGCATTTATCAGCCTCTATGCCAGCATTCCTTCCACATTTTAGTTTTTCATCAGTGTTAATCTCTTTTTGCTTGGTTTAATTTCAGGATTCACCTTCTGAAAATTCTTTGAGAATGATCGGCAGAAGTAATTCTGGTTCCCTTAGAATAGACACTTTATTTTTGGCACGTGTTCAAACTGTGAGAAACCCTACAAATAGCAACCCAGCAGCAATTCTATTAATTGTACTGGTACCTCATCCCAGAATGGTGTGACAGGCCCTTATTTCAAAAGAGGCCAAAAAGCCATTAATGAGCCAGACCTACCTTCAAGAAAATGCTGCTTTTATATTCTTCTGATTGTCTTTTCTCTTCCATGTCTTGAACCTGTCAAAGTGGTTCTAAAACTTCTTTTCTTGCTGTAGTATTATGAATAAATGAAAATAAATAGAACTGCAATAAGTGTTTCTAAGGGGTGGTGGAGGGGAAGCAGGGGAAAGGAGTACCTGCACTGATGACCATAAATTTGTACAAATTATGATTATTTGAGGAAAAAGAGTACAGAATTAAATTTATTGTTCCCTCACTTTTTAATGTAAAAAAAAAATATTAATCAAAGGAAGGACCTAATTAAATTTGTCTCCTTTTTCAGAAGGATAGCAGTCACTACAGTGGCATTCTGGGGAGGAGGGAGGTTTGCTAGAGGGAAGGATGACTGGAAGATTGGCACTGTTAAATAAGGAACAGTTGTATAGATATTTTTGGTCTTTGTAACAGGCAGAAAAGATCCTAAACCACATAATATGTGAAATGAAAAAAAAATAGGAGTCAGGAATTTTTACAGTTCACCCTCACAATCCAGTGTACTGAAAAGCCCCTGACTTCTTATTACTAAGGCCTTCAGAATAAAGTTTTTGTTTCATATGAATGGAGCTTTATAATGTTTGAATGCCAAAAGTAGAAACTGTATAGTTTTTTCACGATATTATTTACATTTTCCACGAGTTTCCTGATTTTTTTCCTCAGTCTTTTCTTATCTTACCATCCTGATTTCTGGCTATTTTTCTTCATGTTTTCATCTTCCAATCTCATTTGTTCTTATACTTTGTTTTCATAAGTGTTGATTAATGATTGTGTGTTATGCCAAGCACTCAACTACATCTTTGTGAGCTGTGTTTGAAATTAGGCAGGATTAAAAGCTCCTGAGATTGCTTCTCACAGTAACACTCAGATTATATTAAGGGAGAATGGGGGAAAAAGGAAGTGAAAGGAGAGAAAGAAGAAAAAGAAGGAGAAACGAGGGGAAAGGAAATGAGATCTGACAGAACTGATTTTGACTGATGGACTTAACCAAGATAAAGTGATCTGATCACACTGCAGACACTGGGGAAGTGCTTTGCATACATGAGGAGTTTTATTTGAGCATTGTGACCATAGTGAATTTTCAGTGAAATCTAGAGCTTTTGCTTCTGTTTTGACTAAAATTTAACGCATTTTTATGTCCAAAAGCTTATATAAAATAATAATAGTACATAATCTGCAGATGCGGTATTATTAGTTATAATGTATTGCTTACATGCTTACATGCTTATTCATGACAATTCCTAAGAGGAGGCTTTATGTATGGAGGACCAAATAGGTTCCTAGTAAAATGGAAATATCTGCTGCAAAATAGCTGACATGAAAACAAAATTATATTATCAATATACCCTGCAACTGAAGTTTTCCATGTTCTGCAGCATCTAATTTTAAAAAAGTCCCTGGCCCTATTTAGTTGGCTAAATATTGCAAATAAGGCCATATTGACACTGAAAGGCCATGTTGACATTAACATTGAAAATCTTTGCATGAAAATAAACATGGTACTGCATTATAATTTTCCTAGAAAGATTTTACAATTTGCCACTTGCTGATCTCTCTCTCGACTCTTCATCTGTGTGTCAATGATGCAGTTCTCTTGGTGTGCTTTCCTGTGGTCTTGGGAGGGTCATTATTTCTTAGTTAAAGCAGTGTTTCTGCCCACTGCAATATAAAAATACTGTTTCATGTGCTTAATCAAAAATTTAGAAATTTGCTAAAATTTGAATATCTTTTACATGATATATGCATATAAACACAGAATAACTACATGTAAATAACAAAAAATGCATTATCCATAAGGCAGTGTATTGAATAAATGTGAAACAAATAAAAATGAGCTAAAGAAATCTATTGAGGTATTAACTTCTTCACCCTCATATATTTAATTTACCATTACAGATTTTCCTGAATTACCTGTAACTTATCTTTGGTATTCCTACCTTAATATTTCTTGGGCAAAACTTAAACCATATTCCATTTAACTGCTTCAAAAATAGATGATTTTGCTACTTGGATAGGTAATCCTGCCTGCTTAACACACACAAGAGAAATGATTTGTCATGGTCTTACTCAAATATCTTCCTAATCTGAAAATTACTGTAAATCATATGGCTTTATGCTTTTTGGAAAACAAAAAAAACCCCAGCTTTTTCATTTGTCAGATGTTTCAGTACATATAACATCTAATCTGTTCTTTATTAGCCTGTGTTCTGTGCTGCCATTGTTCATGTCTTTGGCTTTCTTCATGCCCTTCTATCCTATCTTGAAAACTAATTAAATTCAGACAACAGGATAATTTCAAGAGTCAAGAGAACATAGAGACACAGAACAAAACAACCAGACAAGAAACATATGGAAGCAGTGCTAGTTTCCATTCCAGAAACTAGCGGTAGGTGCTGGCCAGCATGAGCATCGTTCCACCTCTCAGGGTTTTGTGCAGTTTTCTTGTGGGTGTTAAGTAGAAGAGGCGCCTGGACGGACCTCTCTGATGCTGCCAAGGGAAAGAAAATATCTTAGGCATGGAATAAATGAATATTTTATACAGCATGAAGGGAAGCTGGAGAAGGCCCATGTCACTTTTCCCGAAAAACCCTCGTAGATTTCTGACAGCTGTGCCATACTCCAAAGGTGTTGTTAATCTTAGATTTTATTTTCACACATGGCTCTTCACTGCTGATTACTTTTCCTCAGCAATTATGTGAGTGAGGTAATTTAAAAAGAAACTATAGATACTGACTTATCAGTATTTTATGTTTTGTCATCCTTCAAATGTTTCTTCATCAATTAAATTTTTAAATAGATAGTAAAGTAAGCAACCACATATTCTCAGTTAAAAAGCTTTTTTAGTTTTGTGGCAAGTTTGAAGTGTAAGACCACATATTATTTAGCAGGTAGTGAGGACTCCTGTCACCCTGTTGGTCTCACACAATAGGGGGATTTTCAAGGTAGTGTTTCTGCTCTTTCACAACAGGTGGACAGATCCCTGCTTGTGATGAGCCAAAAGTGTAGCAGGATTGTATCTATTTTTTTTGTGAATTTAAAACACTTATCTGAACAGCTTGACTAGTTGTCGTAGTATAAGAACTCTCATCAAAAATGGGTTAATTAGAGAGGCTAACTGGACTCTGGATGACTCAGGCTAATTGCACTGGGGCCACACTGACAGAAGCCAAAGTACTGAGCAAATAATTATTTAACAACTGGTGTATTCTGCTACAACCTGAACCTGTAACAATGGAGGAATGTCAAGCCCATCATCATTATTGATGCTCTAGAGTTCAGAGCATGAGATGGCCCTTTCTGTAATGAAATGCAGGTTTGAGACTTGCTTTTGAATAAATGTGATGAATTGTTTAATAGCTTTAGAATTGCAATTCTTGTTTCTTTCTTGATGTAATGCAGACTAAGGAGTCATCTGTCATTTAAAACCAATCCCCTGAGGAAATATTTGATAGAACAATTAGACTAGATGTTAACAGTTTGGCAAGCTTTAGGGCAACATTGACAGTGATTCTTTATATACAAATATTTAGAAAACTGTCAAACAGATTTATTAATATACAGACTTAGACCTGAAAGTAAGAAGTGCAAGTAACGTAGTCATTCAAAATACATCTTTTGCTCTGTTAGATGTGGATGATATCACAACTTTCAACAGAATTCTTCTGCTGCTGAGACTAGAAGTGACATTTAGTGGATTTAAGCACTCTAGAGGTGCAGTTATGGAGAGACAAAAAAGGTACTTTGTTTAATAACCTCAAGGACTCCTCTAGCAAGGGAGATCATTACTGTTTCCTTATTTTAAGAACAAACAAAAAAAACAAACCCCCAAATCTGGCAGATGTTACATGTGATGAGAGATGTGTTGGCTGTGTATTGCAGTTCTTCAGATTCAGGAGCGGTACTCAATCCCATCACTGAAATCTATTTTTTTGGTTTTTTGACAGCTGTTTTTGCCATTTACTTTAAAAGCAGATGGGGAAAATGCAAAGAAGAGCTGTCAATTTTATTACCATGTATAATCAGCATCTGTGCAATACATCAGACTCATTTCCCAGCTTACCCTTTCTCTCTGTAGTAAAACTCTTTTGGGGTTTCTTGACAGCTTTCTTGAAAGACTTTTTGTAAATTAGGAGATACTGGAATTAAAAGTGTAGATTAATTAACTGCTAAAGCCACTATTCTGTCATCCAAATTTACTTAATCAAGATGTTATATTCTGATTAGTTATAAAATATATGTCTAATTTGCTCCTCCATATTCAAATTCACATTTTCTTAAGCAAGATGTTTTATTTTATTTTAGTATTACAAAATGCTTTTTATACATCTCTGATCCCTTTACATGCATTTAGGTGCAGCACAGTATATGTTTTTTTACCATTTTCTAGTGAGAGGGTTTAATATCTTGTGCCCCATCTGCATGATTTAAAGTAAAAATGATTCTGTAGAGAACAGGGTGTTCTCCATTCTCAGTCTGTCCTCTTTCCTGATGCAACAGTCGTTCACAGGAATGACTTTTTATAGTGGGAAAATAAGCTGGTTTAAAAGTGTCAGTATAAATAAGCATGTTGTCTGTCTCTGTAAGTGCAGAAGTAGTAATCAGTAATGGTGTGCTGCAGGCTTATAGTACAGAACAGCATCCTCCTGGAGAGTGTCAAGTGATTTACATGTCACAGGGCTCTCTGGGGACCGTGTGGGAAGAATCTGTCTGCTGGCTGGGGACCTACTTTGATTTGATTTGATTTGATTAGGTTGGAAGTCACAACTGCAGAAGCACCTTTATTTTGTAGAATAGTAAGTGGTTGTGCATTACAGTGTCTGCAGTGATAAGCAGAGGGGAAAGATTTCCGAAGAGAATGTTCCACAGTGCGTTTCCTAGATAGGAGAGGTTAGGGAATAGTCTTCAAAAAAGGTTTCAACTAGTTTGGCAGCATTAAAAGACGGTAAAACACTTAGGTATCGATGCAGGACGTCTTTGAAGTGAAACACTAAAAAGAGATGGAGACTAAATATTAAAAGCATTAATTAGAGTTTCTGTGGTGGTGGGCAGGGTACTTTTTTTACGTGGGGCAATGCAAGCTTTGATGAAGACTGTACTTAACCATCTTCTTCCATTATCTTAGCTTATTAAATATGCTACTAAAATTAGCATATCCAGTAGCTAAATATGACTGTGCCTTTTGAAAAGGAACCACCAAGGCACTGTTTGTGATATATAGTTGTTCATTTATAAGAAAAAATGACTTCTGGAATGACTTTAAAAGGAGTCTTTGTAAACAAAATTTAATACAAATTTCATGGAAAAATACTGTCTCAAGCCTTTTTTGTTTTGTTTTTTGGTGATATAATACTCCTTCTAGCCAAGTCATTTGCAAGCACATAATGGCTGACTTTTTCAGTAATCGATAACTACAACTCATCCTATTCTAGAATTAAAAATATTTCACTTAACATAGGGCATTAATAGAAAGGAGGTTTTTTTAATTACTATGGGTTTTATCAGTAGAATGCAAATTTCATTCAGATATTAGTCTATCTGTACTTTGTGACTCAGGAATATGTCTAATTAGATTTTCTCTGGAATAGTGGATACAAATTTACACTCTGTGAAATTCAGCTGATTTTATGAAGATAACGCAGAAAATTAAATGATAACAAAGCTTGAAAATGTGGATTTGGTTTACTTTCTTTACAGACAAAGTGGGGTATAAGAGATTTTTCTTCTGTATTTATATAATCTTATTCTTCCTGTTTTATGTTAATCTCATTTTCTAAAATGTGGTGTGTTTCAGTGCCTACACTTCAGCTTAAGTTAAGAAAAGACATACTTAGTTGACCCTACTAAAACAAATCCTTTATCCAGAAGAGCTTGTAAATATATCCCGGCTCTGCACATTCTGTCTGCTAGAATGTAAATATCTAACTAAAAGGAAATGTTAGGTAAAGTTGACATAAAGTTCACTTTCATATCCACCAGTGAATTGGTGCTGGAACTGCTGGAAAATTAGCTCTCAGAAATATGCTGTAGCAAGACTTATTTGGGTTTTGGACCCATGTAATTTGTAACCAAATTGGATAGCAGTAAATCAAATCTGCTATTCTATCTTCCCATGAAAAATGGCCTACATGGATCCTGTAGGGTACTTCGGTTTGTAGAATTAATATGAATTTTTAATTAAGAGAATAAACTTAAAAATACATTGTGTCCTAATTTAATGGTAGACCTTGAGATACATGCCTTATTCTACCTAATTAAGATCATTATATGTTTAAAGATATATGAAAGTAGACTGGAGCCCCTCCAGCACTAGGTTACAAATCTCTACATCTTGGACTAATAAGCAGCTTTTATAAATGAGGCTTGTGATAGCCTCATGTGGGAGCATTGCTACTGCAATATCTCTTTCCCATATACCCAGAAGCATTTTTCCTTTTCTGGCAATCCAAGACCTCCTCTGTATTATGGCCTAATCCTTCCCTGTCCTTTTTACCACCCCTCTCCTTTCCAGTCCTCTGCATATGCTTTATGTGTTTCCCTGTGCAAGAAAATTCCTTGGCTGGTTTTCAGAGCTCCACATCTGATCAGTGTCAGATTAGGCCATCCCTGGGGTTAGGCAGCTGGTTGCTGCCAGAGTGTGTAACAGGAATGGATGGATGGCAACCATGCTATTCATGGCTAGGTTAATTTGGTTTCTCGGCTCCTTTCAGTTACTAAAATGAGGAAGTTTTATTAGATGGAGGGTTTACCTCTCCCTGATTTAGCCACCTGGGTGGAAAAACTGTCTTAGGTGATAACCATGCCTAATCTTTATTTTCTGGGAAAACTAAGCAAAAATTTTAATGTAAGGATGGACGCTCGACTGTAGCTTAACCTGGTGTTGGCCTTAACTTCGGCAAGTTTTTGCTTATTCAGGTGTTTGCCTTCTGTATCTTGCCAAGTGTATAGGAGAGAAGTGACCTTATTGCTTTGTATCCTGGTCAGCACTCCCAGTCTGATGCAAAACGTGTTTCGTGGGTCCAAAAGGCTCAGCCAAGGCAAAGATCATGAATGAGCATCATGTTTATAGAAAAAGCTTTCCATTTTGTGTCATGGGATTCCCTCCAGTGTTTAAATTACGCTTGAAATCTACAGCAAGGTGACACCATTTTCCTAAAAAGAACTAAAACAGTTGTGATGAAGTGAAATTTTCTTCATCTAGAAGATTTTTCTGGAGCTTTTTTTTTTTTTAAATTCATCATAAACCATTCAACAACAAATTCTGCTGAGTTAAAGCATGATCAGAGTAAAGAGATTTTAAGTATTAAATGTACCTCTACCTGAAAGAGATTTCATGAAGGCAGGAAAAAAAGTTTCAGTTTAGCTATATCATGATCTCTTGAGAAATTTTACAAAAGAAAACAATTTCTGTTAGAATATTTTCTTGGAAAAGCTTACTCAAAATATATGAATTTATTATTTACACTGCACACACAGAGACTCATATGTCTCATCCAAAACGACAGTAAAACAGAAGACAGTTAATAGGACAAGAGTAAAAGGAAAAAATGGGCCAATATTTCTGCATCTGTATTTAAAAAGGCTCTCTCACCTTAAATTCTGAGGCAAGGTCCTCGTAAGTTAGAATAAATGCAGTAAACGTACAGATTTTTGATTAATTTTAAGAAGATTTTGGCATTATCTTAATGTACATAAATCATAGAGTTGATACCTGTGCATGGAAGAGGGAAATAGAGAGCTTGTTATATAAGCTTGGTATGTAGTTTGAATAATCATGGCTTTTCCATGTGCTCTTTGGTACAATAGTTTCTTATGTCCACATGACAGAAATTTGCACACCATAACCATGATATACTGGGGTGTGTGAGGAAGTAGCTTCTGGTTTAAGCGTGCTCATCACTGACTCTGTTTTGACTCGTTGGCACCTAGGCCATAGGTCTATATCTGCATTGAATTTCCATATGCAAACAAGTTCAAAAACTTCTTGGAAAATGGTTTCCATCAGTTAATTCACACTTTACAGTATGGGAATTTTCAATTACAGTCACTATACATGCAGAGCAAGCCTTTAAAATACTTGTTTAAAGAAGCTAGAAGTGGGGCTGTGCAAATCTAGTATTATATCTTAAAGAAAGTATTTTGTGTACAGTAGCTAAAGAAATCATGTGCATCTTTAAAAATATGGCAGTTGCCTTATTGCAGGTAGCAACATATATTATTTGGTCTGTTGGAATATTCCTCTCCCTGCTCCTATGGTTTGCATATTTCAATTATTTCATACGAGTCTTTAGACATTTCTGAAGCAAAATTACTGTGCAAATTGCCATATGTGAGTAACGTGTTGGGAGAAAATAAAGACTAATTCAAAACTGGAATTTTTGATGACAATTCTGTCTTAAATTTTAGAAAAATCTTGTATGCTCTGAAAATAAGTTTTCTTTAAATATAAAATCAAGATTTGTTTTTAATTTAGAGTTTTATGCTCTACAAGTAAAAAGTTTTGGCTGGTTGCTTGGTAGGGTGGTTTTGGGGGTTTTTTGGTTTGGTTGTTTTTTTGGGTTTTTTTTTGGTAATGAAAGAAATTATACTGAAAAAGAAAGCAGAAGTTGTCTTCTTTGTTGAAGTCTATCCCTTCTAGTTTCTTCTCTTCAGCTTGGGTGTTATATTTTTATGTTGTTGCTATTCTTTTGCAGACGGTTAGAACAAAATTCAATCAAGGTCATACCTCCTGGAGCTTTCTCCCCGTATAAAAAGCTTCGAAGAATGTATGTATCAAATAACTTACATTTATTTTTATAGAGAGATAGATAGATATAGATAAAAACAAGATAAAAAACAAGTCAAGATGGTCCAGGGGAACTGCAGTTAATGTGCAAGCACTTAAGAAAGTTTGACTGCTAGAAGGTAAACTGATATGGCAGCCTGATTATTGAGACCATAGAGCATCTTTGTCATATTAATAATAATTGGGGTTTTACCAAATATTGAAATTGTTTAATGTCGCCTTGATTTTTTCAGCATTCTGTTTCACAGTTTCATGGTTTGGGTTCTTTCTCACACTCTGGTCTGCAAACACAGCCAATGTTATTGTAGTTTCCAAGGAAAGTTTTTCATTCCTGTTCTTAGAGATGTGGACAGCTGATGGACAGTTGTCTTGACCAATGGGATGGGGAGAGGTGTCAACCTTCTCCCCCAATCCCTGGCCTTTGTAGAGATACTATATATGGAGTCAGACTTTCAAATAAAGTAGTTTTTAGTTCATGCCTTCTGATCAAAGTGTGAGTGTGTGTTTGTGTGTGTGTGATGAACTGCGTCAGTTTAATGTGGTTCTGCATAAAAGCGTAGAGGTATGTTACTGTAGTGAAAATTCTAGTGAAAAAAAAGAGAATTAGGATCATTTCAGGTTATTTTTGAGATTGTATAGCTCTGGGTTTGTAGTAAACAGAGGATTCTATTTTGTCCTTTTTTTCCAAGTGTTTCAATCTATTTTTAATTATGCATTTTGTTTCAGTGTACTGGCCATTTTAGTGGTTTAATATTAAAATTCTTCAGCAGTGTCTCATGTAAATATTTCAATTTCTCTCTCCCATCCGTGCTTCTAATTACGTATTATCTTAAAGTTCATTATTTTGAAAATAGCTTGAATTAATTGAATCAAATTTTATTTTTTTCAGTGACCTGAGCAATAACCAGATCTCTGAAGCAGCTCCAGATGCTTTCCAGGGCTTACGTTCACTCAATTCACTGTAGGTATATGCTTGACCTGTAAACAGAAGCAAATTTCTCATATTCTTACAGTGAAATTATTTTGGCCTTTCGGCCTCGTGCAGAATTTTGCTATAAATTCAATCAATTCTGAAAGTTGTAATAATAATTTTGGAATAATGGTGGTAATTAGATATTCTTTTACAGTTGGACACTAATAATGTATGGTATTTTTAACAAATATGTTCATGGCAAAGAGATGAACAAAACCAAACAAGTCTTTTATTCCCCAGTTAGTAGTTCTTGCAAACAGCAAATCCACTTAGCAAGGTCCCTTGGTAAGCCTGTAATCAGTGAGGTGCTGATTCTGCAGAGATCTCTTTGGGTTACACACCTTTTGGGAAAGCATGTGATCCTGCCACCTCACAGGACCACAAGGATATTGCAAGTATCAAGTGATTGTTATTAAATTCCTTTCAGGAAAATGGGAATTTCTCTATTTTTGAAGTCAAAATCCCATAGCATATGGCTTTCATAATGACAGTTTGTTTGCTTTATTTCCTGGTACAGAGTCCTCTATGGCAATAAAATCACAGAACTTCCGAAGGGCCTATTTGAAGGACTCTTTTCTCTGCAATTGCTGTGAGTATTTTTTTTAATTTATTCAATTTTGGGATCATTCAAAAGGGTAAACATGATGAGAGATTTATGCCAGAAGAAGAACTGGCAGGAAATCCCATATGGAAGATCAAAGTACAGTAAAACCAAATTATGCTAAAACCAAAAGAGTCAAGATGGTTGTAGGCCAGCTTGCCATTCATCCACAAATGTGATCATATCAGTTAATGTTTCAGCCTAAAATGATTAAAATGAAATTATTGTCCTGTGTGGAATTTCTATGGATAATACTCATAAAGATATGATACACTGTAATGGGCAAATAGGATGTATATAGTTGTGAACCATAGAAGGAATATTTTTGTGTTTTATAAAGAGAAAATATATAGTGGAAATGCAATGCAATTGTATTTCCAGTTGTATCCATGAAAGAATAGTACTGCACCACGATTTTATTAATGACTTAATGTTTTCTGACACCCTGTACAATTCTTTGTATCTGTGAACTCGAGCTGCTACTTCGTTTAACACTTTGGAAATTTCCACATGTAACCTATTAAACCATTGTTATTTAGATTTTATACTGGAATAAAGAATGTCATGGTGATAAGTTTATCAAAGATTGTCATTGTTTAGGAGAAGAGGCTGTGCAGTAGGTGTACCATGTAAAAGAAATGTGTTAAATAGACCACAAAACAACAGTGGTCGTTTTGAAAGAACTTGTCCCAGAATAACTGACTTGTTGAGTTAGAGTCTTTTAAAAGAATTTAAAACACCTTGACACATGTTTAGAATTATCTAATGTCCAGACTTCAGCATGAAGTGGTTGGCAAAATGTCTATTGCTAACAACTAATTGAAAATGGCAAAACAGTAAATATATACGAAGAAAATTCAACTTGTAGCACCACCTAGCGGTTTGCATTTTGATTTACTTCAGTCACAAAAATGGTATAGTAGTGGGCAGGGTATGCTTTCCTGTTTTCCTTTAAAGATGTTTTAGTTATAAAATATATTTCAGATCTGGTTAATTAAAAAAAAAAAAAAGAGCTTTTCTTCTCTCAAGCCTGTATTTAAAAAATGTCCATATCTTAATATGCATTGTATAGATAGTACATTTAGGTCTAAGTAAATTTCTACTTGTGTGGCAAAACTTTTGATCAGAGCATTACGTTTCAAATCCACCATTTCATTCCATTTCTGGCTCAAAATGGAGAGAAGTAAAAAATATTTGATTACAAAAATGCATCTAATGGAATGGCTTTTTTTTTTTCCTCTTCAAAAGGACTTGGTTTAGATTGGCTTGTTTGTTTTAACACTAAAAGTCTGGGAGGTACAGGGAAGAAAAGGTTCCCTTTGAACATGCAAAGGAGAAAGAATCCAAGACAGATTTGGATATATTCCATGCCACCAGTTTTTACTACAACTCTGTTAATGTGGCAGCATGCTGATTAGTAACATATAATTAAAAGTGCTGCTGCAAATCTCTTCCAGCTAATGAACACAGTGTTCAGTTCCTTTTTTGTTTTTTTATTTATTTGGCAAAAGAAACAAGTTTTCCTTGAATATACTTGATTTTTTCTTTGTTTGTTTCTTTGCACAGTACACAAATACCACACAGACATTCTACCAGCACATACAAGAAATGTGATTTTAGCTAAATAAATGTAAACATTTCAACTCCAAGGTTCAAATACATAGGAATACATATAAGCAAATAAGATACTTCAATTCATTGAAATTCCTTATATCACTGCCAATTATTATTTGTTACTCCATCTCTTGTTCTGGTTGCAAAGGTGCACAAAGAAATGTCTGTGAAAAATGCTGAAGCTGTGACATGGAGCAGTTTCTTTCAATTTTATAATTATCTTCCTTTAAACAGATTATTGAATGCCAACAAGATCAATTGTCTGCGAGTTGATGCATTTCAAGATCTGCACAACTTGAATCTTCTTTCTTTGTATGACAACAAGCTTCAGACCATTGCAAAAGGCACCTTCTCACCCCTCCGTGCGATTCAGACCTTGTACGTATGTTCTTGTTTATGGTTTTCTCAAGTATGACTTCATATTGTACAGTGCAGTAAAAGTACTGGGTGCTGCTGAGACCAAAGGGAAATAATGTGTGATATTATTGGTTTTTTTTCCCCATGAAAGGCATTTGGCTCAGAACCCATTTATCTGTGACTGCCATCTGAAGTGGCTGGCGGATTATCTTCACACAAACCCCATTGAGACCAGTGGTGCCCGTTGCACCAGCCCCCGCCGTCTGGCAAACAAAAGGATCGGCCAGATCAAAAGCAAGAAATTTCGCTGCTCAGGTAATTTTCTTAGTTCAGCTGCTATTTTTCCTTTATTGGCAAAAAAGAAAAAAAAAAATAGTGGTTATAGAAGTTCTAATGAAAGCAGCTGTCTCTCTACAGAATTATTAAACATCACAGAATTTTATTTTAGTTCGTTGACTGAATAGAGGGAAATCTGGGAAGTCACAGACTATTGGATCATGGAACATTACTGTAGTTAACATATTTGGCACTATTTCTGCGTAACATTACATACAACGAAATAAATGTCATATATAAAACTTCAGAATGAAATGCTAAAGTTATTCATTACAAGTGCCACCATAAATCATTTTTTTAAATTTCCACAGGGCTCTGGAATACGTAAAAGATCTAAAAATTTCTGAGCTAAATATGGAAACATAACATATTCCTTTTATACAGAGAGCTTGCTTCATACTGAAATTTACTGTTTTCTTTTTCTAATCATACTCCATTTCCTACTTACATTTCTTTAAATCCTAACTTTTGTCATATGGTATCCAGCTGTTCCAGGTGCATTTCACATTCTACAGTTTATTCAGTCTCAAGTGCAAGAACCAGATGAAAACTGTTTTGTTATCCGTGTTCCGGATACATTTATGACTATTCGCACTTCGTTGTTTATCAGCTTGTTTTGTGAATACACCTTTTTTTTCACTAAATTATCTGTAGTTAACTGCAGTCCATACTTAATCTAATAAAACTCATTCTTTGCTTGCTGACATTCAGGTGCATCTTCTATTTTTTTTTTTTTTCTCTTTATTTAGCTAAGGAACAGTATTTCATTCCAGGTAGGTTTGGCTCTGCAGTAAGATTGACTAACTGCAGATATTCTCTCCCTTTCACCCCGAAAGCAAAGTTTGTCATAGCTTTTAGGAAAGTGATGCATGTGTATTAACATTAGTCATTACCTGTAGTTACACATAGTTTTCCTTTGTACAATACTAGTAATTCTGTTTTCTGAATATAAGAGCTTAGCATGCAGCTCCGTTAACCTTTCTCTGTCTCAGAGATGTGCACACAACCTACCAAAATTTTACCTATACTTAAATTATTTAGAAGGCTGCACCTGCTAGTTCATACTTTAACTGACACTTTTACTTACCTTGTACCTTGCCTTTCTGCTGCTACTGTTTTTAAAATGTAGCTCCTGAGCTGCTTTTAAACACAGGAAACCATGCTGCCATCAAAGAGCTAGCACAACTTTAAAGACTAAACATTCTACAAATGAACATTTTCTTGCCTTGCTTTCATGCTCTATGCTGGCTGCATCTGCTGCTTGCTCACCCTCCTTTTGTTTAGGAAATCACTGTGGAATGCTTGGAAAAGAAAGCTGATATTCTTAATTAGAGGCATTCTGTGGTCACATGCATACAGTGAATCAGAAATACTTTCCATTAAAGAAAATATAACTTTAGATTTGGCGTGAAATAGCAATTTACACACTGCTTTAAGCTACAACAAGTCTGTGATATTTTTACAAAAGATTTATCAGTGTTGACCCTAGCCCTTTGAAATATGGATCTTTCTTTCTTTTACCCTGCTTGTCAGTGTGTGCGCTGTTTTCTTAATAGAAAAAAAATTATTCACTCATGTTAAATTCATAACAGATTATAAACTACAAAATAAACAAGGGAATAATACATCTATTGATGAATTACAGCATATGGTTTGCAATCAGGATTTTGTGCCATGGTTTAATATCTAGAAAAATATCTACAGTAATTGATTAGGACACCAGTGCACATCTTATTTCAAGTACTACAGGTATATCATCATTCTGCAGTCATCTGAGTTGTCTCTTTAGCTGGTATGTTTAACAGCTCTTCTCCAAATGCTGTGTGATGTAACACTTGAATTTGCAGCAGTCATGTGAAGTTCTTCATGCCCTTATACTAATACATTGCTATGAATATGAAGAAAAGACAAAATGAAATACAAAAAAAGGCAGCAATTTGTCAGCACTGGCGTCCACAAAAATGTGTGTTAAAGCAGCATAAAACAGGGGGATTCAATTTCACAAACCTGTAGTACCACTCAATTCCTTAATGTGTAGAACAGCTGTATTCCTGCCGCAGAGTGACTTCTACTCAACCTTGCCAGCAAAACTTTTGCTTGTGAGTTAGAAGTGTTTTCTTGCCAGCAGATGTCTTCACAGCCTGGTTATAATATGGCCACTCATGCAGTTTAAGCTTATTTACATACCCTTTAAAAAATTATGTTCCTGGGGGAGGGTGGGCTCGGGGAGAAGAAGAGGAAAAAGAATTAAATTTAAAGTAATGGGCTATATACATGCTTCTTGAAGTACAGCTTCTGTTGCTTTCTCTTTCAATCAGGTTATCAGGGAGATGCCACCTAAAAGTATTTTAGTTGTTGAAGGCATTGTCCCTGAATATTTAACTGTTTAAACTGCTAACAGTGATGTACTCTGGATGTGGGAGGAAAAAAACCCCACATATTTGTAGACTTGTTTATTGGGCATTAAAAACTACTAAAAACACTTCTTTATACTTCAGTGGATACTATAAAACAATCTCAGCATTTCTTTAAACACCTAAATATCTTCAGTATTTAGTTTTGAATACATCATTTGGAGATGTTGCTCTGCAGACACTATGAAGTCCTAGTAAAATGTCATTATAGTAATTTGGAAGACTAAAGGTTAGCAAGTATTAAATCATTTATTTGAAAAAATGTCATTTGTCTGCTACCTCATAGAAGTACTCTATCATATGGATTACTAAATCATATGGATTTTCATAATCCATCATATGGATTACTAAAACCTTTACGAGTGGTAGATAACATAGTATGTGATGACTGCTAGATTGTTTCCCCTCCACTGAGCAATCTGTTTCTCCTATATTTGTTTGGTTTATTAAGAAATAAGGTGGCATAGCATGTATATTTGACTGGATGATCCTTGTGGGTCTTTTCCATCTCAGAATACTCTGTTACTCCTATATATGTTCCGAGACCAGCTTTTAAAGAACACGTTCAAAATAGTGAAGAATAATTCATGAGAGGCATGGTCATCATCCTATATGAAATTTGTTAATAAACCCTAATCTTATCATAATTTTTAAATGCCACTCAAAATGAATTATTCTTTCTTTCTGCTGAAGAAAATGGCCCTAGCACCATCTTCTAATCAAAAACGTAGAGAACACGAGATCTTAGTTCATGTTTTTGTCTTAATTGGCATTACTCTGTCTTTCTTTCCTTCTTGGCTATCTTTACTTTTTCAGGAGTTCACCATTTTGGCTGTAAGTAAAGTTCAGTGTCTGAACTAAATCACAGTGTACCTCCCAGCCCTGATGCACCTTCTACTAGTCTCAGTCTTTTCACCTTTGTCCAAGAAGAACCCACAGGTCCTTTTGGCTTCTCTTTGTTTTGTCACCCACCCTCAGTTCCTTACTGGATGTTTTTTCCTGATATGTTTAGGTTGTTTTCTTTGACTGACTCTGGGAAATGGTGGAGGAAACTTTCAATGTGGTTCTTTTTTTTTCTTTTTTTTTTTTCTTTTTTTTATATATATTGTATTTTTATTTAATCTGTGACAGTGATACTGTTACTGTGGCACTGGACATTCAGTAATAAGAATGCCATGTCATGTAATCAAGTATTAAACTTCAAATGCTCCTGTAATTTATACCTACTCCTTCCTCTTTTCCCTTGCTCTTATCCTTGGCCTAATGGATGCAGTTTTGATAATGTAGCGAGATTTTCTGTTGTGCTTGATCTAACCATGTGGTTGTGAGGTATGAGTAAAACATGGTTCTGTCAAGCACCATGGAACGTCACGCAGCTTTCTACAGCATGGCAAGCTGCTGAGGCTTAAGTCAGGATCACACATTTTTTAGATTAAAGCTGAAAACAGGGCCTTCAACTTATTTGTTGAGATGATGTGGAGTATCAGGACTATAAAAAAATCACAGAGGTTAATGAAGTCCAGTCAACAATACAAATTTGTAACCCGAGAAAGAGAAAAGGTGGCATTCAGGATCCATTTATTCTTGATACAGTGAAAGAAAACAAATTCTAAAACAAACAGTGGCATTTGTGTGATTAGCTATAAACAAGGCTAGATTGGCTGACAACATAATCAGCAGAAAGTACAGCTGTGAAAAGCTCAAGTTAATGTTATCCTGCTATGTGAAGTTGGTCTCAGTTTCTTTTTCCAGCATATCTCAAGTCCCTATATTTAACCCTCTCTTGAAGCCCTTGTGTCTGTTCAGTATCACAAAGTTTATCATGCATTTCCCAAGTTACCCACCCGTTATCTGCATTGCAGATATCTTTTCAACCCTCTCACAAGAAGCAAATCTTATACTTTATTGACTTAGTATCTATGTTTTGACTTGAATCTTCTACAGGCACTGAAGATTACAGATCCAAGTTAAGTGGAGACTGCTTTGCTGATTTGACTTGCCCTGAGAAATGTCGCTGTGAAGGAACCACAGTGGACTGCTCCAATCAGAAACTCAACAAAATTCCTGATCACATTCCCCAGTACACAGCAGAGTTGTAAGTTGAACCCATTACTTATGGAGAAACCAACTAAAATTATTAAATATAAAACCACAGCTTTACTTTTTGAACAGCAAAAATTCAAAGTAACTTCTGTGGTGCACTTCAAAGGACTAAATATTCATAAAAACTATTTATGCCTTATTTCAATACCATGTAGCCTTAAAAACCCATGATAAAGCATTAACTATTCTATGTTTCTAGTTCTTCAGGACCTGAGCAATCCACTTGGATTTTGTGAAAGGTAGTGGGGTTTATTTTGCTTTCAGCTTTTAACTGCAGGAGAAAGTAGGGCATTCAGTAACCAGAGAGGTCTGTCTTAAAAAGTGCTACATAGATATTTAAACAGATAGAGATGATTCTTTTAATGCAAAGCATACATTACGTTTGTTGGGCAGGAGACCAGAGGAAGATAAAGCAGACAAACAGGACAAAGTTAAGGAGATGAGATAATAATATAATGAATAGAGATGGGGAGAGAAGAACTCAGAAATTACTTGCTTAATAAGTGCCATGTAGGAATGATTTGTAGGCATTACAATTGAAGTAATCTTCAAGGAGAGAGTGAAAGAAAAAATTAAGACAGCTTTACAAGTCTCCTCCATGTGCAAAGAATAGTATAAAAGGGAAAAGAAGGCAGAGATGGTTGAAGGATTGGCAAAAAGGTAGATGAAAGTGGCTGTCATTGCAGAGCAAAGGTGGAAGAAAATAGCTGGTTTTCCTACGAGATTCAGTTTAAAGAACAAGACAAAATGTTGAGGGACAAAAAAAATGGGGCTTTGATTTGACATAGTAAAGCAGCATAGAGATGTGGAGACAAGATTATTGTGATCAAGTTGTCATCCACCAGGCTGATAGAGCAACAGGATGGCACACCTCTTAAAAGAGCAGTCCATAGCTGGCATCAAAGCAACACTATGACAATAAGATATGAAATAATGAGACTATTCTTAAGTATTTAATATCTGGACAGGAAAAGGGATTTAAAACTGAAATATTTTTCAAACACAGATGGAGACTTTTTTCTGTCTCTAAGCTGTGAAAAGGAGTTGAGCAGTAATTTTCTGTGCTGGTTTTGGCTGGTTAATTTTCCAGATTAAGAATTAATTTCCTTCACAGTGGATAATATGGGTTTATGATTTGGAATTGTGCTGAACAGAGGGTTGGTAATGTAGAGATGTTTTTGTTCTTGTTCATCCCTCAAGCAGGGCTTACACAGAGCCAAAACCTTTTCTTCTTTTTGTAGTGCCATGCTGGCAAAGCTGGGGATGCATGGGAGGTTGGGAGAAGGCACAACCAGGACAGGTGATCCAAACTGATACTGACTGATACTATTATAATAATAACAACCCAAGGGATATTCCAGACCATGTGACATGATGCTCAGTCTATAAAGGAGAGGAAGGGTGGGACATTTGGAGTGATGGCCTTTGTCTTCTCAAGACACTGTTACAATTGGTGGAGCCCTGCTCTCCTGGGGACGGCTGACACCTGCCTCCGCGTGGAGAGCAGTGAATTAATTTCCTGTTTTCCTTTGCTTATGTGCAAGACTTTTTATTTCCCTATTAAATTGTCTTTATCTCTACCCATGAGTTTTACAGCTTTTACCCTTCCAGTTCTCTCCTAGATCCTGATGGTGGAGGAGGGAGCAAGTGGCTGTGTTGAATGAGGTGTCTTTATGGGTTTAAAACATACGTTCTTATTACAAATCTGAAAATTACAATCGAGAAAAAAAAAATGATACAGTCTTGTGTGAGGGGAGATAGATTTCAGTGGAAAAAAATATGTTTTATGTTATCTGATATTTTGATATAAAATTGTTTAATTTAAGAACGAAAGCTGATGGAATAGGTAACAGGTTAAAGTGTAGGAGGAGATTGTAAAGTAATGGTTGTATAAATGAAGTTACTGAACCAAGAGATAAGGAATGGAGTTGTTGAAATGATTAAGCATGCATTGCTTTGATATTTAGGAGTAATCGTGTTTAGTTGTCTCTTCTCTGAAGAAATAATAATCTCAATTTAGCAATTTAATTGGGTTTTTAGAATAATTTATTTACATGTGGAAGATGTTCTGTCAGGTGTTTTCTTTCTATAATTATGGTTCCTACCTGTTAAATGCAGAAAGAACAATCAAATAATCAAGCATCATCTACTCTATATCTTAAACATTCAAATTTCAGTCAATCATTTTTTTACTAAATATTTGTTACAGTTCTTCTTTCAGAAAATATCCAGTCTTACTTGAAGGTGTTAGTGGATTAAAAAATCCACCATTCCCCTGAGACTGTTACAGAAGTTATTTTCTTTCACTTCTGTTAATTTTTTTTAATGGGATCTTTTCTTTTGAGATGCACTCTACCTCTCTTCGGTTTTCATCATTGCTTCCATTATATTTTTTTTGCCATTAAAGAGTGCTTTTTGTTCCAGCACTTTATCCAAGTAAGATGGTGTTTAACTATAAGAAAGTCATTATTCAACCTTCTACTCGATAGGCTGTACAGATTGTTCTTCAAGTCATTTGATGTAATAAAAATTTCAACAGTCCTGCAAATGTTCTAGAGAGAATATAGAAACTACTTCTTCATTTTTTTACTTCTGCTAAAAATTCATTTGCTGTAGCCAAATACATTCTTTTGGTATTTGCCTCACTGATTCAAAAGTTACAGCTCTTCCTCTTGTTTCCTCCTGTTACTCCTGGTCTTTGATGCACTGTCTTCATTATTCATCTTGGGACGTCCCAGTCTAGTTCTAGGACCATTCTTTCATTTCCAGTTCACAATATTTACTGGCATGTATGAGAATAGAAGCTAGTTAGCCTTCCTTTTTTTTTTTTTTTATCCACAAAATATGATATAAAATCACTTGTTAGAGTCAAATTACATCAGTGCTTCATGCTTCTTTAGGTGATGAGGAGAGTTAGACTAATTTCTGAATGTTTGGAGCTGAATCTCAGCTTGGAAATGAAGATCAAAAGTAAGGAAAAAAGTTGTCCAAAGGATGGCTACAGAGATGGTGAAGGGCCTTGAGGAGAAGCTGTATGAGGAGCAGCTGATGTCACTTGCTCTGTTCAGCCTGGAGAAGAGGAGACTGAGGGGAGACCTCATTGCAGTCACAGCTTCCTCGTGAGGGGAACTGGAGGGGCAGGCACTGATCTCTTCTATGTGGCGAGCACTGACAGCCAGGAACTGGACCCACTAATCATCGTGGGTCTCTTCCAACTCCACATATCCTGTAATTCTATTTTAAAAAGTGTCTATAGTGTTAATTGCAACAGTAATAATACCACAGGAAAAAAACCCTATTTCCACCAAGTAGCTGGGCTTTTTTTAAAAAATCTGAAAATATTAATATAGTTCAAGACAGATACTTCATCATAAAAATTTAAAAAATTATAACTGAACCAACTTCTGTTCTAACTTCCCATTTTGTCAGTTGCTCAGTCTTCCAGAGAAACACTGAATGATCTATCTAATCTGAAAATAAAGTATTTGGTATAAAGTAGAAGTCTGTAATTGCACCCCAGAAATAAAATATCTTTCAGGTATCTTTTAATATATAGGAAAATGCAGGAAACATTTCAGAAATCACTCAAAACTAAGTCCCCAGAAAAAATTATAAATAAAAAATAATTTCAGTCTTATATGTTGAATTTTTACAAAGATTTTACAATAGATGATCATCTAATAAGGTAGTTTTAGAAAGCATGAATATCACTGCAGTATATAGGCTTCCAGGAAGGTTCAGCTATTGCTCAAAAACATGGAATATCTTAGCCATTGTGTTACTAAAACAGGAAAAAGCATCAAATAATCCAGACAAACAGAATGTGTAGACATCATGATCAAATGCTTCTGCTTATGTTTTGTTTTAAGGATGTTATTTCAGTCCTTTATTTGAATAAACCAGATAAAAGTAATTTTAAGATCATTTTCCTGATCTAGTGATTGACAGGTAATAACTATAGTTTGTCTTTACCAGTGAAGAGCTCTGGGCTCAAAAAATAATACTAAGGTCCAGAATGGAGATCCCATCGCATCTGTAAACTTTCCAGTCATTTATAATAATTTTGATTCCATTGCAAGTGGACTAATTTAAATAAAATAAATACAATATTAATAAAATAAAAAATTAAAATTCTACATATGAAATTAGATAGAACTATTTAGCACCGGAAATACAAGATTGAGGCATAAACAGCAAGTAGGTCAAGATGAAAGGATGTAGTTATTATATATATTAAAGGACTGCTATTGGGCAGCAATGCATTTTTCATTTCTGGATATATGTATAGGAATGTAGAATGTAAATTATAAGAAATAATTATTGTACTGTGAATAGCGATAGTAAAGGATCAACTGGAATACTGTGTTAAAGACTTCATTTTTCAAGATGGATATAATTGTTCAGAAAAAATTTCAAGGAGGACAAGAATCAGAAAAGAAGACTGAAAGGGTTGAAGGCATTTGTGTGAAAGAAATTTGGGGGAGAGACAAAGTAACTTACTTTTATAGGTAAAAGATTGTTGCAAAGAATAAATGATCAAATTGTATTTTTCAGTGGGGTTAGAAATTTTTGCAGTCAAGCAAGGAATTATTATTAAAATCAGTTAATGTTTTCATAATACTTGAAAAGTATTTTAAGATATCAGCATTTATAGAATGGTCAGTAGGTCTGTTGTTAATATATAGGGTAAAGAAAAGTCAGTTTAGAGTGAAGGAGCAACTTCGTTAATTGAAAATGTGCAAGAATATTTTATATGGTCTCACAAAAAATCACATTAAGTCATTCAGCTGATTTTTAGAGGTGATAGCCCCTCCTGAAATTTGCATTCCTTGTAGTGATATATGAATGTTTTGTGTGTATCCAAAAAACTTCTGTCTTCTTTCAGTTTGGTTCCACATTGAAACTGTTGTATAACCATACCTTCAGATTTACAACCTTAATTTCCCTTCTGGCTGTCAATGAGAATGAACAGGAGGGAAGGATGAACAAGCAGCTTTCTTTAATTTTCTAGGGGCTTTTTTTAAAACTTGTCTTTGAATAACGCAACTCTGAAAAGCTTTGTGGGTTTAGAATTGTACTGAATTTCATTCACAGTGATCTTGTCAGTCATATCTTCTCCTTCCTATTTAAGATTTTTAAAGAAATGCTGGGCAGACTCCCTTCCTTAATAATATAATTCCATCAGAGCATATAAAGGATCTAAGACTCATAATTTCCATTTTCTTTCCAAGAGAGGAAACAGGGAGTACTGGGTCAACGCAGGTATTTTTTTTGAAATATAGATGGTCCCCAAACCTAGCTGCTGTTAAAGGTATACTGTACTGTAAGCCTTGATACCTGTGCAGGAAAGAGAAGTTCCCAGCTTGTACTTGTTGCTCGTGCCATACCTTCTTACAGTGTTACAAGTCAGCATTTAATGCTGCCTTAAGCAATGTATGTGTGCCAGCTGTAGTGGTATGAAGATAAATCATGGTGAGGGAAGTGGTTTTAAATTCATGGTAAGACCTATGCAGTGGGTTTCATTCCCTATTCAAAAGACGAGTAATTATTTCACTCTTGTAAATAGTGTTCTGTGAGTACCTCCAGATGTCTGGCAGACTCCACCTGATATCCTTTAAAGAACAGAAGACTAATTTTCAGTGGTTTATATGTCCTTCTTAAATACTTTTATTTATAGGTTGCCATGGAATCCTCTCTTAGTTATATTTTTGTTTGAAAAATTAAAAACATCATCCTTTTATTCATCGTCCATTATATTCCTTTTCAATTTTAGTTGTATACAATTTTGTGATCAGGTTTTGAAAATGTCTACATATGCCTCAGATTAATTAATGAGAATGTTCATTCACAGAAATTGTCAAAATTAGAAATGTCACTATATAAGGAATTGTTCTTCAGCTACCAGTTAAATATCAGATGTTCATGGAAGCCAGAATGAAAAGTTCACTTAATGTGGAACATTCTGTATCAATCCCTGAATAATTTTTTTTCTGAAATTGATGTAATTTCTTTTAGGCGACTAAATAACAACGAATTTTCAGTCCTGGAAGCTACTGGAATCTTTAAGAAACTTCCTCAGCTACGTAAAATGTAAGAGCAACTTTAATGACCTTGTCTATTCAGATTGTGTATTAGCTCCTTGCTGTGTCTCTCCACCTTTCTTAGTTCTAATCTACAAAAGATTCAGTTTACTCCAATCAAAAATCAAGAATGGGTTTAAATTAATCCCTGAGGTAGGTCAGAGTTGGCAGCTCTCCTGTATGGGGCTTGGCACTGCCAGCAGCCACTTCTCATGGTGTATAGCTCCAGCACCTCCGCGGCAGCATCCAGCCAGCTGGTCTGTTATGCAGCCACAGCAGGGAGCTCACAGTATAAGCTGCTTAGAAAAGATTCCAGTAATCTTTTGTAACTTCCTGTATTACTCTCTAACCAGACAATTTTGCCTCTTTCAGCACATTAAGGACATGCCGTTGATTCTGTGCTTCCTTAAACGGTCATTAGGTGAGGGGAATATCAAAATTTAAATGACTGAGAAAAAGTGGTTTGCTAGGCCATCCATGTAAGTCCATGTTAACAGTTAATGTTCTAAGAGTAGTTTATAATCTTACCAGTTGAAATTGTTGCTAAAAATAAGACTATGAAAAGCTTTTCTTTAGCTTATGTAAAAGACATATTTGAAGGTAGATGACATAGTTCAACTTTGTGACGCTGTGCTCAATCATTTCAGGATTAAATCCAAACATAAATAGTATGTGAAGAAAAATGCAAGTAAAAATATATTTGTATTCACCAAGTGACTACCATTTGTAAGAGATCAGTATTAGTGATCAAAATCTTAAGGGAGCAATAGTATTGCTTCAACTATTGCTAGCCTTAACCAGATCCTTGCTGGCATGATCACAATTAGTTAAATATTTATTACTGATTTTTTAGATTCAAATATATTTAGAACCCCAACAAAGTAAAATTAACTTGCCTTTTACCTCTCCACTTGAGTACACCTTACCACTTCGAATTGGGCTGCAATACCTAGAAAAAAAGAATGTAGGTTGTTTGGCCCAACAGTATTCTGGTGCTATACGGTAGATACCCTGTTTTATTCAATCTTCAAGAATCTCAGATTAGCACTTTTTACAGCTACAGTGTAGCTTGGAAATACCAAGTATCAATGTGAAGCATTGGTGGACAAGAGGAAGGGCTATGGCTGTCATTTATCAGTGGACTTCTGTAAAGCCTTTGACATGGGCTCCCCCAGCATTCTTCTCTCTAAACTGTGAAGAGGTGGATTTAATGGGAGGACTAAGGTGGATAAGGAATTGTTTGGACAGCAGCATCCAGAGGGTAATGGTCAGTGGCTCAGAGTCCCAAAGACACCAAAGAGAAATGGTGTCCCTTAAGGATCTGTATTTAATGTCCTCATCAATATACAGTAAAAGTTGTCCCTGCCTACAGCAGAGGGATTGGAACTAGGTAATATTTAAGGTCTTTTGCAACCCAAGACATTCTATGATTGCAGGATTCAATTACATAAATAAAATGCTTGATGTGTCACACATGCAGAGGCATGCACATATTTATACATATATCAGACCTTCATATTTAACAATATTTCTTTTAAGTTGAAGAGTTGTTCAAGACAAGAAAGAAAAAAAAAAGGATGAATATTTATCAGTCTTGGTGTAGTTGTCTGTTGGAACCCCCAAAGACTTTAAAATCTGTTTAATTGAGAAAGGAAGAAAAATTTAAAAAAAAAAAAAAAAAAGAAGAGTTAACTGTTTTGATAATACCACACCATAACTTCCTAATATAGTTATCAGTTGTTACAACATTCTTCCATTGAGAGAATAATACAGTGACTGCTTAAGCATCACTGGAAAGAAATGCTGATGTTGCAGAGACACCAATATGAGTGAATTCTAAATTTCTGTGAAGCTCATATTTCTTCTGGAGGTTCAAAATACATGCAAAGATCTTTCTGCACAGATGACATAGAAAAATTGAGGCCTAAATGTTTCATTGATTTAATGCTTCGTCATTAATAAAGCATGTGTATGCTCTGCAACATTGATTAGCTATGCAACATTAATCTTTAAAATATCTATGTGAAGTGGGTGAAGTAGTATCCGTGTTACAGCAAGAACAAAAGAGATTTTAGGAAACTGAGGGCTTGAAATGGACAAGCCATCTGAGATTAGAAATAATGAGTTTCTTACTTCCAGTCTTCCACAGCACCTTGCAGACTGAAGAGCTCCACTGTGAAACTAAATGAAAGTAGTGATTGTGGATGTTGTCTACTTAGGTTTTAGTTAAGCCTTTCACACCATTTCCCACAGCATTCTCCTGGATAAACTGGATGTTCATGGTTTGGACAGACATAATACTTCCCCGGGTAAAAGAATGGCTGGATGGTTGGGCCCAGAGGGTGGTGAATGAAGTTAAATCCAGACAGTCACAAGTGGTGCTCCCTAGGGCTCAGCACTGGTTGTGTTTAATACGTGTATCAATGATCTGCATGAGAGGCTCAAAACCACTCTCCACAAGTTTGCAAATGAGATACCATGTTGGGTGGGAGTGTTGATCTGCTGGAGGGTAGGAAGGCTCTGCTGAGGGATCTGGACTGGCTGGATAGATAGGCCAAGGCCAACAGTATGAGATTCAGCAAGTCCAAGTGCCAGGTCCTGCACGGTCACAACATCCCCATGCAGTGCTCAAGGCTTAGGGAAGAGCGGCTGGAAAGCTGCTGGGCAGAAAAGGACCTGGGGATGCTGGTCAACAGCCACATCAGCAGTCAATGAACCTCTGTGTGCCCAGGTGGCCAGGAAGACAAATGGCACCCGGCCTGTATCAGCAGTGGTGTGGCCAGCAGGACCTGCACAGTGATTGTCCCTCAGTGCCTGTCATTGGTGAGGCCACATCTTGAGTAGCTTGTCAGTTTTGGATTCCTCTCTACCAAAAAGACATTGAGGTGCTGGAAAGAGTCCAGAGAAGGGTAACAAAGCTACTGGAGGATATAGAGCCCAAGTGTGATGAGGAGCAGCTAAGGAAATGGGTTGTTTAGCCTGGAGAAATGGAAGTTCAGTGGGGACCTTATTGCCCTTTACACCTGTATGAAAGGAGTTTATAGTGAGGTCAGGGTTGTCCTTTTTTCCCAGGTGACAAGTGAAAAGATGAGAGGAAATTATATCAAATTGCAGCAGAGGAGATTTAGTTTGGTTTCTCTGTGGAAAGGGCTGTCAAGCAGTGGAACAGGCCACCCAGGAAAGTGGTGGTGTTGTCATCCCTAGAGAAATTTAAAAGACTTAGGGATGCATTTTTGTAATGGACTTGGCAGGACTGGATTAGATGTTTAGATTTGATGATATTAAAGATCCTATCCAACCTAACTAAACACATGATTGTATCCTTCATCATGGGCAAGGAGCAGGTTGCATTTCAGCTAGGCTAGAGAGAGTAGTCAGCACTGAAGACTAAGTCACAACTTCACGGGGTTTTTTTCTAACAAACATTATCTTTCTTGTTTTGAATGATTTAAACACTGTTCTAGAAATTGCATCAAATAATGTTTGATTTTCTTCCCAACACCATTAATTCCATCCAATAGTCTTTAGCTTTACTTCCATTCACTTTGTCTCAGAGGGTTTTTAAGACCTTTTTAAAAATCACTAGTGTATTATAATACTGTTTAATGTGTAGCTATGTACTTCTCTAATGTGTGTAAATAATGATACAAAACAAAATGACGCTACTATGAAAAATATTGAAGAAATTGTGTGCTATTGCATATGTTTGCTTTTGTGTATATATAGTACAGATACTACCCATTTGGGATGTAATTTCCATCTTTCAAGTAAAATCATAAACAATAAGTATTTTGGCAATATTTTGGGTAATTTACCCACATTTTGATCCACTCTGCAGGCAAATTGTAGATACATGAACTATCTTGCTTATAAACCCTCCTCCCTAACTAATGTTATAAATTATTAACATTTCATGTACTGTTTATACTCACACATTTCCTTTACATATGTTGCTATTTATACTGTTTTCTTATGTTTGTCAATCAAGATAAAATAAATCAGAGAGGTTAGTTGTGCTGTACTCATACTGTGTCATTTTGTTATTAATTCATCTAAAAATGCTACAAAGGCGGAGACCTGAAAAAATATACTTACTGATAAGTTTCAAAATTAGGAAAATATGTTCTTGCGTGGCAGCAGCATAGATTGAGTAACTGCCATTATTTAAAGCCATCTTCCAAAGATTACTTAAAAAGTCTTTGCTTCTTTAATTAGAAGGGCAATTAATTTTTTTTTACTAGTTTGAAGTTGAATGATGTATTTATATTTTGTGCTTTTATACAACAACTTGGCTATTGCATCAAGATTGCATTTGATGAGTTTGGAGGTCTTTTCCAAGCTTAGTGGAAAACTAAGGTTCTAAGTCTTTCTTGGAATTTATTCAGTCTGCAGCATTTAACAGTTAATTTAGGACATTTATAAAAGAAAATCCCCTCTGAAAATAACGGTTCTTATCTGTTTCTCATAATGTGTAACAGAAACCTGAGCAATAACAAGATTACAGATATAGAAGAAGGAGCATTTGATGGAGCCTCTGGTGTGAATGAACTATTGCTCACAAGCAACCGCTTGGAAAATGTTCAACACAAAATGTTCAAAGGACTAGAAAGTCTCAAAACATTGTAAGTATGTTTATTTAGGTGGTTTTATTCTTCTTTTCTCATAGGTATTTTTGAGAATTATATTGTATCTCTCCTAAAATAAAAATTCTGAAGAATTAGCTATGGATTATGCAAGCATATTTTAGTTTTTATTCCTATTTTACTAGAAGCTATACATTATATTAATTTATTAGTTATTAATTATGGGTATAATTAGTCCTCTAGAGCAGTGAAGCAGTTGAGAATGGGTAAACATCCCACTTTAGAAATGGAAATGGGACTAATCATCAAAGTAACAAAATTTTGCACAGGAATTACATATTTTACATAATGGAGTCTGATTCGTTTCAGCTCAACCATTACTGGGAATTTTGCTGGAGGAAGAAATTGTTCTGGTGTGCATTGAAATGTGGGGAATTATTCTCTCCTAAGTTTTTTTTTTTTTGTCATTTCAACAGAAAAGGCAAAGTTAAAAGCACTATAGCTTGAATGCATTTCATTCTTTCCATATTGCAGCTTAGTTCTTTCCACTCCAAACAATGTTTATATAATCTACAGAGTCTTGGCCTTATTCAGAGAGTGTGTCCTTCTGATCTGCAGACCAGAGCTAAGATTAGATGGGTTTTGGGGTTTCAGCTGTCCATAGACATTAGGTATTTTAAATAAATCATGTCTACAATTTCTAATCTTGCAGTTAAAGCTGCTCAAATTGTTTAAAGCAGCTAGTCCTAGACAAGAGCATGGGGGAAAATTACCATCTTTGGAGGATAGAGAGGAGAACAACAGACTTCAAAGATCTTAAGTTTTATAGAAATTTGAGACATTTTAGAATAGCTTGGGATTCTGAAATTTGTACTGTCTTAGAGCCATGATGAGGAGGAATGTGTATTTCATTTGAATTAAATGCTTTTGAATGCAGTAGAAGTGTTTTCTAGAATTTGTCCTAAGAAAAATGAAGTGAAAGGGACCTCAAGAAGAGGTAAGCTGGTACAAGCCTCTGCTCTATATAAATAGCAGTTCTGGAGTCATCAGCCTTGGAAACATGGCTCCTGTGTTTCTCTGGTTTGGGGAATTTCACTTGCATTTCTCGTAAAAAATTCATAATTACTGCTTCTGGTATTGAAAGAAAAAGAAGAAGACCCAAATGCTTAGGGGAAACTGGAGCAGATTGTCCAAAGAGGTTATGGGTCTTATCTGGAGGTTCTCAGGAGCCACCTGGACACAATCCTGAGTAACTCTCTAGGAAGAAGCTCTAGAGAGTTACTCAGTTGGACCAGACGACGTCCAGTGGTTGTTTCCAACCCTACCCATTCTGTGATTCTGTGAAACACCCCTTGCTTCTGTGAAACCTACCCACCCACCCACCTTTATCTTCCAGCCTGCTCCACACACACTGCACTCAGTCTCTTCAGTGAGGTGACAGGCAGCACAGGGGTCACGGCAGTGGTGGTGCCTTCACCGGCAGCAGCCTCTTTGTAGTCATGCCTCTCAGCCCACACTCCAGCAGCCACTTCAGCCCTGGTCCCTGCCCAGGCTAAGCTGAAAAATGCTGATCCTTCTTTCTCAGGATGCTGAGGAGCAACAGGGTGAGCTGTGTGGGAAATGACAGCTTCACAGGGCTGAGCTCTGTCCGCCTGCTCTCGCTGTATGACAACCAGATCACCACCGTGGCACCCGGCTCCTTCGACACGCTGCATTCGCTCTCTACGCTGTAAGTCACGTTCATCTTCTATAGTAACCATATTAAAATCTCTGACCTTTGCGGGGGCATTTCCCTTAATACTTTGATGTGTAATTTCACAGTACTTAGTAAAGTTCAGGGATAAAAGGATTTCGTAGAGGCAGTTTTGAGAAATTTTGTTTTCTGGACCATCTTAGGCACATGAAGAGTATGTTTTCATGGTGCCCTTTGATACAGCATTAGACAGGTCTGCAGAAGCATCTGAGAAGGCCGGAAAAACATCCTGCTCACTCCCCTCATGGAAGCCCACTGATCCAGACCAGGTTAGAAAGCCACATTTTGGGTAGGCAGCACACAATCACAGCTGGTTAGATGACCATGTTGTCTGTCCTTGTGCCCTGTGCCACCCAACTACTAGCTTAAGTTCCCTTGGCCTGCTGAGAATCTTAATTCGCATGTGTTTTATAAGGAAGCTTCAGTCTCATTTCCAATAAAAAGAAACATCCTTTTTTTTTAATTAAAATGTGATGTCATTTAAGGGATGTGAAAAGAGAAAGCAAAGCTGCCACTCAGTTTCATAAAGAGGTGCTGGTTTGAGGTAGCATCATCCAGGAAAATACTTAATCCCCCCTTTATATGAAAAGTGACACTTTGCTCCCAGTTACTAATTTTTCATATTAAGGATGACATATTTATAAATAATGGAATTGTCAATATGTTTGTGCTGCAATAAGGAGAAGCCAAAAATACTGAGGTTTTTGAAGCAAATTCATTTTTGTAACTGGCATGTAATCAGCTTAGCTGTCACTTCAGATAGGAAACTTATTCTCTGGAGCAAATAAAAGATGGAAATTTTGAGATGATAAATTAATGGAATACCTGGTGTCAGGTTAAAGCTAATAATATAAAGTAATCAGTCTCCATCTCTGTATGAAATTATTGTGTTATTGGTACAGAGTGGCTTGACATGAAGTCAGGTCTTTGACAGTTTTAAATTATTTCTAAACAAGTTGTATCAAGATTCACCACACAGAGCCTAAATTACACCTCTCATCTGTGGTTTACACACAGTATTGTTTGAAGAACAGTGTTTAAGGTATGCTGTTTTGAAAATAGAATCCTTAGAATGAAAGGATGGTGTCATGTGGGATAAACTTTCCTGTGGTTCTCAGAAACCTCTTGGCCAATCCATTCAATTGCAACTGCCATCTCGCATGGCTTGGAGACTGGCTCAGGAAGAAACGCATTGTGACAGGGAACCCTCGCTGCCAAAAACCTTACTTCCTCAAAGAGATTCCTATCCAGGATGTGGCAATTCAGGATTTTACATGTGATGATGGTAAGCTAATATTTGAAACTTTCATAATTTCAGCTTTCATACAAATCACTGCATGGCTCCCATAGATCCCAAAGTATTGCACTTTAAAGGCCTTCATGCTCAGTTTCTATGTCAGTTTAAGAACTTTCCACCTATTTTTGGATGATCAGCAAGCATGGGCTGTTGTATACATGCCTTCAAAAGTTTTTTTGCCTATCTTCAGTACTGTAATTAATTTAGAAATAGTATAAAAAAATTGATCAAATGTTATAGTACAGATGAGAATATTTTCAAACCCCAATGCTTGAATCAAGCACTCCTTCAGGTTACTTGATCAAATAACATGACATGTTATAGCTGGTGGCTTCATTAACTCTTAATTAAAAGAAATGCTGCTATCTTGTGTATCTCACACATACTTCCATTTACTGCATTATTGGTTTGTCAGTTTTCAAGGCTGTATCTTTTTTAAAGACAGTCTTTTTAATACTTTTTAAAGTTTTTTGTCTTTCATTTCAGGATTTATTCTTTCTTTAATGTTGTTTTTTTTTTTCCATAGGCATTCTTACCTAGTAAAACAGCACTGTGCTACATAAAGCATCACCTCAAATGTAAATTCTTGGAGTGATGGTTTGCATAGATGATGTAATTTTTTCCCCACCTTGAGATAGTATAATGCAGAAATATCACATTGGCTTGAAGAAAATCTATGTGGGCTAATATTGCTAATACTGAAGAGACATTTATTAGCAATCTTAGCATCTGTTTGTTTTTATTAACCAGGAAATGATGACAATAGCTGCTCCCCCCTGGCCCGCTGCCCTGCAGAATGTACTTGTCTGGACACAGTAGTTCGCTGCAGCAACAAAGGTCTAAAAGCTTTGCCTAAAGGCATCCCAAAAGATGTGACTGAACTGTAAGTGGTATGCTTTTTATCCCTTTTATAAAAAATTAATGTCAGATTTTTATTGTCAGGGTAAAGAATGAGGGGAAAAGGAAATAAAGAATTGAATTTAGTAGCTGAGTTGAAATTTGTTAATCCACTGCTTTATACAGACTTTCACATTATCTTGAGGAACTAGAGATTAAGCTTGAATCAGCAATGCGTTGTAAATCCCAAAACACTCTTAAGAACTATCTGTTACTGAATAGCTTTAAAAATTGATGTATATAAAATCATAATCACTCTCAGAGTTTTTATCCCCAGCACTGAACCATGGTATAACTGTGTGGATATCATGTTACAATGGGTTAAATTAAGGGCAGCAGTTAATCTGATTAATCTCTGGTCACTGGTTAGAAAGGAATGAAGTTCAATTACATGAACAAGCAAAAAGAAAACAATATGAACGTGTTTTTGTAATGAACATGTTTTTTATACCTCTAAATCAGTACTTTTTACCTCTAAATCAAGCACCCTAATCCTCTAAAGCAATGGCCTTTATCTGTGTCAGGGAGTTAAAAACACCTGGACAATGGCTTTATTGTATTAAGGGAGTGAACTAGGAAAGCTGCTCTCTGGGATTTGTTGCATGTTAATAAGAGGGTCTTGTGAGTCAAGTGGCATCTGCTGTCTGTCTTGGCCACAGTGGTCATAAAGCAGTCAAGTTTGAAATCTCTGTTGACAGGAGGAAAAGTGCCAGCAAAACTTCAACTCTGGATAGGAGAAGAGCAGACTTCAGGCTGCTCAGGGAACTAGTAAGATCTCCATGGGAAATGCTTTGGAAGGTACTGAGGTGCATGAGTGCTGGTTGCCTTTTAAGTACCACCTGTAAAGAGCTAAAGAGCAAGCAATTCAAGAAAGTCAGAAGCAAAGCAGGTGAGACAGAAGGCTGGCTCACCTAAACAGGGAGATTCTGGAGCTAAGGCAAAAATAAAAAGTGTACATCCATTGGAAACAAGGTTGGGTGACATAGGAGGAATATAGAGGTGCTGCTCATCACTAGAAAGAAAATTGGCCCAATTAGAGCTTAAGCTGGCCAGTACTGCTGGGGACAATAGAAAGAGCATTTTAAAATACCTTAATAGCAAAAGGCAGCCCAGAAATAACACTGGTCCATTTTTCAATGAATATGATCATCACACAAACAGGGACATAGACAAAGTAGAGATGTTTAATGCTTTCTTCACTTCAATCTTCAATACTAGTGATCAGCTCTGAGGGTCCTAGTGCCCTGAGCTGGAGCACCAAGACTGAGAATTATCAACTCCCAGCCAACACCAAACTTGCACAGAATTTGCTGCTCCTGCTGGCTTTCTCTAAGGCCATGGAGCCTGATGAAATTCATCCAAAAATACTCAAAGATATGGCTGATGCCATTCCAAGGCCTCTCTCAATGATTTCTGTCAGTTCTTGATAATCTGGAGGTGTCCCAGTCAACTATAAGCTGGCAAATGTCCCAATTTTTGAGAAGGGCGAGAGGGTTGACCCTGGTAACTACAAACCCATCACTTTCACTTCAGTGTGAAGTAGAATTTTGGCAAAGAAAACTTCTTTCTGAGAGGGTGGTCAGATACTGGAACAGGTTCCCCAGAGAAGTGGTCACAGCGCCAAGCCTACAGGAGTCCAAAGAAGTGTTTGGACTTCCCAGGCACATGGTGTGACTCTATGGGCTGTCCTGAGCAGGGCCAGGAGTTGGACCCTGTCCTGGGGTGCATTGGAAAAAGTGAAAGCAGCAGGTCAAAGGAAGTGATCCTCCTTCACTGTTCAACCCTCGTGAGGCCACTTCCAGAGTATTGTGTTCAGTTCTGGTCTCCACAGTCCAAGAAAGACAAGGAGTTACTGGAGAGGGTCCAGTAGAGGCAAAAAAGGTGATTAGGGGCTGAGAATCTCTCCTATAAGAGGGACTGTGGGACCTGGGCCTGGTCTGGAGAAGACTGAGAAGGGATCCCATCAATACATACAAAATCTCAAAGGCTGGTGTCAATGGGGTGGTGCCAGACCCTTTTCTGTGGTGCCCAGCAATAGGACAAGGACTAATGGCCATAAACTAGGCCACAAGAATCTGCACTTCCAACGTGAGGAAGAACTTCTTTATATTGAGGGTGTCAGAGCACTGGAAAAGGCTGCCCAGGGAGGTTGTTGAGTTGTCTTCTCTGGAGACATTCAAAACCCACCTGGATGTGTTCCTATGTGATCTGCTCTAGGTAACCCTGCCTTGGCGGGGGAGTTGGACTGGATGATCTCCAGAGGTTTCTTGCAATCCTAATGATTCTGTGATGCTTGCAGCTCAGGATATTCTATGATGCAGGGATTATGATAGTTTTGTGATATTGCAAAAACACTGGGTTTAATAGAATGTTTTCCTTTTCACATAGTCAGCTTTATAAAATCTGGGCTATTTTATCAATCTATTGAAACACTTTTTCTATGAGAAAAATTGCTGAGATTTCATTTTATGAAAGATACAATTTGAATATGCAGGTGGACAGTAACAGATACAAAAAAAGTTTGCTACTTCATGTATTTGAAGATATTAACCGAATAAGCTACTCATAAGACTATATGAGCAAATTTTTATGCATTATGAAAGGGAAAATACGAACCTAAAAATTGAGATACTTGTTTGTTTTGATTCTTGATCAGATAGGTCACAATATTGAAAGAAATAGAAGTTATTTTCAGGAAAAAGATGTTGGTTTGTGTTACATATGGCAAGTATTTAATAATGTTTCATAATGGTTGGTTAATGTAGTGCTTTTCCAGAAAACATCATAACTACGTTTCGTAAGTAACTAAAAAATTTTACTGTTTTATGTTTTCATATTATACAGAAGATTCTGAGATATCCACCATTAGTCTGGTGCTTAATAGCATCTAAAAGTCTTTAACTATTGATAAATTGAAATTATTAAGACCTCAAATTAGCAGACAGGTATATAAACCTACAACTTCATCAGGTTTTGTGTTGGGTGGTTTAGATTTTTTTTCCTCAAAGATGACTTGAATTCAGTCTGCTATAAATACAATTTGTCAGTATAAGGTCATCAATGCAATGTAAAACAAAGCAGCTAAAGAGAGGTACTTTTGGAATTGCAAATGGAACCCTGTGACTGAAAATTCATTTGTGTACAATTTTGTATGCTTGGTGTCTAAGCATACAATCTAGCATATTTTTCAAAAGAATAATGGAGATGGTTCCTGTAAACAGTTGCATACTGATTGATTCTCCTTGCCTATTACCATGCATGGCTCTTCTAAGATGCAGTCTTCATGTGTTTTATAAAATATCTTAAAAGTTGTTTCATTTGAACAAGGAGGAATTTTTATCAGGCAAGTGGATACTTGTAGTACTTCAGTTCTAATGAAGGTAATTAATATAACCTAATGTATCTGTGGATAAAAGAATCTCCTCAGAATACTTACTTCAAAAATTTTAAAAGTTGGATTTTTTTAAAATAATTAATTACATGAGCCCATGCTCTATTCACCACCATTAACATAGTGTAGGTATAAAGCTTGTTGAGACACATTTTGGATTTGGCAAGCAGCCCTAGAAAGATATAGTCAAAAAAAAAAAGGAAGAAAGAAAGACAGCCTTTTGATTAGATGTAGATAGCTTTTTGTGAAGATCAGCTGTGTTTCAGCTCATCCATTTAGTCAAGACTAAAGTTTCCAAAGATGCTACAGCATATGTAAAGACATTAAGCTCAAAATAAAATGAAAAATGTCTCTATCAAAGACAGCTCTGAACTCAAACATGTTGCAAGTATTTGGATGGCAAAAATATCTTCTTTGTATAGTGATAACGAGGGTGTAGTTTCCAGTTTTGTTCCAGGAAACATAAATAATACTACCATCAGCAATGTCATTTTCCCCAGGTGAGAAACTAAAGACCTTTAATCTTCCTGCCACTATATGCTTCATTTCAAACTGTCAGGTAAATTCAGCACTTCTTATAATCTCTAAACTACTTGCCCTGGTTACATGAAGAAGCCCTCCACTTCTACTCTGTTACATCTGGCTGCACGCTGGAAGATTTTTAGGCAAGGCTTGTTACCTTCCTCTGCCTGTAACACCAGTACCAGTACAGTTTGATAGCTCTGTCCCCATTAACTCCAAGGATGAGAAAGTCTCTTATTGAAAATTACGAGCATGGAACAAGAGTGAGCAATATAATACAGGAGCTGTGAACCTACTGAGACGGGGGAAAAAATCCAACTTTTCTAGCAAAGGGTAATTGATTGCTGTCTTCAGTCACTAACATACTTCACAGGAATAGGATTTTAGCATGATATACTGATGTATCATGAAATTTACAGGGATAAATTAAGGAAGGTGACCCGAACCACAGGCAAGACAAATGAATTTCCTGTTAGAGCCAAAATCAGACCTTGCTGTTCGTAGTGTAAAGGACTACCTCTGCAATGCCAGAGTCTGTTTCTTTTTATGACAGATAAAAAATCCACACTTACTGTAATTTGTGGAAGTCAGATTTACCTTTCCTGTGTAGGTGCGTGGGAAATGGAGATGATAAAGACCTCATTTTGCAGAGTCGTTATGAAATGACAGAAACTATAATGCAAGAAGTTGTTTTTATTATGTTACTTCATAATATGCATTATATATGATACAGTTGCATTTGGATCTTAGGCTACAATCCTCAGTTCTATCTCTAAAAACCAGAATTTGTAAGTTTTCCTATAAAATGGAATAGTATGCATTCATTTGTTATTAACTTCACTGATAGATTCTGAGATTAGTGGATGAAGATGCTCCTATTTTAAGGAAATACATAATGCTCTTTGTTTTATTTTTCTGGTTTAGTTATTTGGATGGAAATCAATTTACCCTTGTTCCAAAAGAGCTTTCCAACTACAAGCATTTGACACTCATGTAAGTAGTTTTAAAGCAACCTTCTCTACTGAAATTAAAATCAAAACAAAGTACCTTACTCAATTATAGATGAATTGATTTATAAGAAAAAGCCTGTAAAATATATCATATTCAGCAAATACACAATCAGGTAACTGAGGATATTTTATGCTACTTATCACACTCTACATATATTATACTCCCTCATATTTTACGAGCGTGGGTATTTTATTCCAGTGATTACATCACAAAATAAGAAAGCAAAAATTATAGTTGACCTCAAAAGAGACATAAGATCTTGTAAAATCAGGGTAATTGTTTCTCCCACAACATATGGTTTGCAGAACCCAAGGAGAGGGCTTGTCTAAAATGCTGCCAACTCTGTTGCTGACTCACTATATGATTTCAGGCAAAATATTAGTCGCTCTAAAGCTTATTACCTCTACATCATGAACAGTTTGAATATGATTTCTGTACCTTTTAAGTGTACAGTGAGAAAAACAGGAAGACTGTAGATGTAAATGCCTGTAATTCAATCTGTAACTTCCGTGGTCTTTTTTAAGACTATAAAAATTTATACCAGCTGAGGCTGAACTGTGTTACATTCTCAGAGCAGTTTGTGGTTTCTTTATAATCAGAATAAAAAGTGGAGGGGAGTAACAGAATCCCTCAAATTTCATTTTTCACTGGGTTTAGAGCAATTCAAAAACAAGAAATTAATTTCCCTTTTTTACCTCACATTAGACAAAAGAAGTCACAGTCACAATTTTTTTAAAACCCATTTTTAAAATTTTGTATTCTTCAAATAATATCAGGAAAAAAAGCTCTTGCAATATTTTCAAGTCTATCCTGTGTAGTACTTGTAGGGAATCTTTGTGAATAATTTAGAGAAGTTATGAATGGATGAATGGTAAATAGAATGCAAATGAATATTAACAGTCTCCATTTATGAGAGCTGCAGGGCACATTATTTTAAACTCTTCTGTACATTTACTCATACTGCTGTTATGTAGTTGAGAATGTTCCTTAGCTGTGTTAGGAAAAAGAAACCACGGTGCATAGTCCTGTGGTCAAAGAAAGAATTACATGCAAGTCTCCTGAGCTCCAGATTAACAAAGAAAGTAGTTTATTTTTATGTTTTTCATTTTATTTTGAATGTATTTCTCTGTTGTACTTGCTTAATATGTTTATTATGAGTCAGTCATCATCCATGCTTACATGAAAATTTAAAGTGAGGAAATTTGTATATTGCATAGCTATTCAACAATTCTCTTAAGTTAATATATCAAGGTCCCCTCAGAAACAAAGGCAATATTTCACCACAAAATACAGGAAACAATACTGAAATAGTCAATATAAAATGAAAAGTAAAGCACAATATGAGAATAAAGAACAGACAGTAATCATATTTAATGCAGCATCTTTGAAGCTACCAGCATACCACTACTGCTTCCATCATAATTATGTTTACATTTTATTCATTAGAATTTTGACCAAAGAAGACATTAATGCTTTTTGTGTAAATCTAAGTTCTTTATAATAATAGCACTGGGCTTTGATGTTTTCATCATGTAAGTGTCAAGTAGAGTATTAAATTATATTTACTTAGGTGTCATTAGGGACATGACTAGAATGACTTCCACTTTAAAACAATGCTTTCATTTTTGTGCTTGAGTTCATGAAGGATTGCATTATTAACTTGGTAGCATGATGAACATTGCTATTGTATTAGAATGCATTGCACTGCTTTTTCATCTATGTTGAAATGAGAATGCTTTTTATTGATCAAGCTAAACACTTCCTCAGCTTATATATGGCATGTGAAAATAAAAACAGGTGCTGCTTTAAATAGTAATATCAATGATAATACTACTTCTACTAATGAAAATGTGTCTGTCAGTTTAACTTACTGTATTTTGGGACTGGGGCATTAATTTTAAGGTCTGAATTTCTGAATTTATTTTTTAGAGATTTAAGTAACAACAGAATCAGCACTCTTTCTAATCAGAGCTTCAGCAACATGACTCAGCTGCTCACCTTGTAAGTTCAAACATGTAACAGTGACTCTTTGGAAGCATTACAGTGGGGTTTTTTGTCTTGGAAAGAAAGGGCATTGATATTAAAACTTGGTTTGGAGGCTGTAAAATAACTTGTTTCCTAATTAGCTAAGTATGCAAAAGCTGATTTTGGTCATGCTCTGCATGATTTACTGAATAACTTACATACTTGCTGACAGCATTTTGTATATTTTCAGAATTCTTAGTTACAACCGCCTAAGATGTATTCCTGCGCGGACTTTTGATGGGTTGAAATCACTTAGGTTGTTGTAAGTATTATTTTTTAATCATTGCTATTTTCCATAATTTTTATTTGTGTACAGAAGATAGTAGAACCATCAGAAGTTAACAAATTTTAACACTTATCAAATATTTCAGAAGTGATAATAATGTAGCCTTAAAAATCTAAGACGTGCACTTTTTATTTTTCTGATTTTTAATGTCAGCTGTATTTCTTTTTTTGTGTTATGTTCTTCTTTGTTATAAGCATTGAAGTCTAGCAAAAATGCCATATGCATTAATTCCTTCAGTATATATCAGGGGGGGATTAAAGTTGAATTTTGAATATTTTTATTCCAACAGTGAATTCCTTTGACTTGTTTCATTTAATGTGGGAGAATTTCCATAGCCATGATGTCATGATTAAGTATTGAAAACCAGTAACTTTACTTTTTGGTTGCAAGAAAACTTTCCATTTTACCACTAGGAAAAACATGGTTGACAGGGCACAAAAATGGACAAAGGTAAATAAAGAACAATCAGTCTCATTTACAGCTCCAGTTTATGATTAAGAAAAAAGCATGCAAAAATTCCTTTTCAAAAGTCCACAGCAGAACATGTAATTTTTGCCTCCATGTGGGTCATTTATAACCATTAAAAAAAAAATTGGTTGGATTAAATACCTAAAGCATGACATTATTTAAGTGCGCTTTCATAATTTCAGTTATTCAATATAAATATGGATAATTTCAAGAACCATACAATATAAATATGGATAATTTCAAGAACCATAATTCTATACATGTTAGATATATTCATAGAAAAGGAGAGATACTTTTCACAGAATTACAGAATGAGCTGAGTTTAAATGGACCTACAAGGATCATTAGGTCCAACTCCTGGCCATTAACAGCATCATCCCCAGGAGTCACAATGTGCCTGAGAGCATTGCCCAAATGCTTCTTGAGCTCTGTCAAACTTGATGCTTTCACTCCTGGGGATCCTGTTCCAGTGGCCAACCACCTTCTGAGTGAAGAATCTTTTCCTAATATTCAATCTAAACCTCCCCTAACTCAGCTTCAGGCCATTCCCTTGGATCCTGTCACTAGTTACCACAAAGAAGTGATCAGTGTCTGCCCCTCCACTTCCCCTCACAGGGAAGCTGTGACTGCAATGAGGTCTCCCCTCAGTCCCCTCTTCTCCAGGCTGAACAGAGCAAGTGGCCTTAGCCCGTCCTCATACAGGTTCCTCTGAGGGCCCTTCGCCACCGCCATTAGTCTTCTTTGGACACTTCCTAATAGCTTTATATCTTTCTTAGTTTGTGGCACCCAAAACTGCAGTTTTCAAGATGAGGCTGCCCCAGCTCAGAGCAGAGCAGAGCAGGACAATCCCCTCCCTTGCCCAGCTGGCCATGCTGTACCTGATGCAGGGTTGGCCCTCCTGGCTGCCAGGGCACTGCTGGCTCGTGTTCAACTTTCCACTGACCAGGAGCCCCAAGGTCCCTTTCCTGGCACTGCTTTCCAACACCTCATTCCCCAGCTTGAACCTGCACGCAGGATTGCCCCATCCCAGGTCCAGAATCCAGCACCTGCCCTTTGAACTTCATGTGGTTGGTGAAACCAGCAGGTTTTCTACAAAAGAAATGTCACTATTCCCAGTAATGATGCTTAATAAGGTTCTTCATTTTCTACCTCTACAATCAAATTCAGACAAAAATGTTAATATTTATATTAACAGTCAATGTCTGTATATTCTATGAATCCATGAAAGATTAAAAAGAACATATGAACATAATGAATGCAAATTTCAAGGAGCTGCTGACAAAATCAGAAACTCTTCTGCTATCCGCTATCTCTAAATCCAGTTGTTACTTTGCATTACTGGGCCTACTTTATCAAATTTTATTTTTCAGTTTTAAAATAATTACAGTATTTTTATTTCTTATGAAAACTCAGGATGCAAAAAAAGTCAAATGACAAATAAGCTGCCAGTTAGAGCTTACAAAAAAAAAAAAAAAAAAAAAAAAAAAAAAAGAAACCCCAAACAGTTGGAAACACTGAGGAACTGGAAGAAAAAACAAATGCGAAAAGCTGAAGACTGTTGAAAGAAGATGAAATTTGCCAAATTAACCTGATGATTTTTTATGCATTGATATTATTATACTTCTCTTTAAGGTCTTTACATGGCAATGATATTTCTGTTGTTCCTGAAGGAGCCTTTAATGATCTTTCAGCATTATCACACCTGTAAGTATTCAGCTGATATACTTTCTATTGTTGTTGTTATCCTTAGCCAATTTCATATAGCCAAACAAAGACATAATGCAGAGAAGTTCTCTGGAAGAAGTTCGTGCTTATGCAGAGGCTGGGCACTGGCCAGAGAGCAGGCAGCAGCTCAGCAGAAAAATCCTGGGCCTACTGCTTGGGCTGCAAATTGAACTGGTCTGCCCTGTGTCCTCACGGCAGTGAAGGCTAAAGACGCTGGGCTAAATTTGAAAGTGAGCAGCCAGGGGCTTGAGGATACTGCTCTGTTTTCTGCTTGGCCCTCCTAGGGCCACATCTGGAGTATGTGTCCAGTTTCTCCAGTACAAAGCAGATGTTTATGAACTAGAGCAATTCCAGCATAGGGGCGAGCAGGGCTGGGAGGTGGCTAGATTGCATGAGATTTAAGGAGAAACTGCAGGAACTGGGTTTATCCAGCCCAAAGAAAGGGGAGACCTAAAAGTCTTCAGGCTTAAAGAATACAGCAATGATGGAGAATCAGAGGTGCACAGTGAAGAAGCAGAGTAGCGACACCTGCAGCAAGGGAAATTTAATTGAACATAATGAAAAATTCTTCACTGTGAGGATGATTCAGCCAGGTTGCCCAAAGAAGCAGGAGAATCTCCGTTCCTGGAGATTTTCAGAGCTCAGTTGGAAACAGCCCTTAGCAGCCCTGACTGCCAAGGTATCCCTGCATTGTGCAGGAGGTGAGAATAGATGAAAATTATTCTATGATTCTGAGTCAGTGTCCTGTTAAATTGACACTAAACATATCACATCTGATTTCAGAACATAATTTGAGGCAATAGTTTTCCGGTTTCTAATTTTCACTGGGAACCAAAATTATAACAAGCTGCCTTCTGCAAACCTTGTGGTGTTTATGGATAGTTAAGACTTTGAGTATGCTGATTAGTGCCTTTAGATATATCTGGGTGTTTAGGTTTCTGTACAGCAGCAGTTGTTAAAAACTTAATTATCTGTTTCTCATTCGGTATTGGACATTTATATTTAGCTCTCAGAAACTTCATACTGATTAAGCTTTCAGTCATTGATAATTCATTCAAATGCTACTATTAAACTAATTTATCTGCATCAAATATCAGTAAAACTTGGGTAGATTTAATTGTTGCTGGTGCTTTTTTCTTAATGGATACCAGTTAACCTTGTAAATATTCTGATTTTAGCTGAACAATTGTGTTAGTTCAGGCTGTAATCCACTTTTGCAAATACAGAATGCACAAATTCTAAGTATTTCTCCTTGCATGGGAAGTTCCCTTGTCACTGAGTCTCCTTTTTTTACTGCTCTGACTTAAGCTTGACTGAACAAATATGTATATTTTTTTGAGTACAGCTTGAATTTATTAAAAAGTTAATATCAGAGGATTTTTGGCTCCGTGGGGCAGGAAAGAGTGTTTTAGCTCTGGTAGTTCCTACTGCCTTTGCTTGCCAAAGACTTTCTTGTATCTCTAGAAGACACACGAATTCAAAGCTCTGGAAAGTAAAAAAACTCTTTTTTTTACTGAAACGTCTGGAGAAGGAGGATGTTTTAATACAGCCACTTGATAGTGTTTGCACATGTTGAGATTATCTGTTAAAAGTTCCATGATTGCTGTATTTCTTAAAAGAAACGTAAGTAATCTTTGCAGATAGCACCAGGCTTCAATCCTCCAAATTAACTACACAGTGTCTCATTGTTTTCAGAGTTTTAAGAGTATTTATAGTTTCTAGCAGAGAAAATAAATGCTGAAAAAGCTGTTACAGAAATTAACTCTAAAAATCTCTAGCTAAATTATGTTTTAATTAAAAAAAAATCACATGGATTATCATTTAAACAAATGGATTTGCTTTTATAATGAATAAATTTTTATGTAACTACTGCAAAGCTAGGATAATGTAGTTTTATTTACTTATGCAGCAGAGAACTCTTGCAGAATTCTGCACATAGTTGTGAGTTCAGTGAGACAGTTCCAAAGAGGAAATAATTAAATCCAATTTGGAAGCTTAGAAACAGATGGTTTGTACCAGCCTGGGAGCCATAAACTGAAAAGGAGAGATATCAGGGCAGAACTCTGTGGAATTGCCTTGATTGCTTCAGAAGAAATACATTATTCTTGTTATTTGTACAATTGCCCACTCTGCTGATGAAGCTGATTTTAGCATTACAAACCAACAGTGGAACAGAGTTATTTGGTACTAGCTCACCGAAGTTCGCACCTAGTGCTGTTAAGAATATCTAGATTTCTGGACTATTTTTCTACGAAAACTGTCACTTCTTGATCTAGAACCCAAATCCAGACATTTAGTGCTGTAACAGGCATTTTGGTGGTGGGAGAGCAGGTTTGCATTTTGAATGGTTTTTGCCAATCCATTTTCTGGCTTCTTTTTTTAAAAACCTGCCATTTAAAACTTGACTCCCTTTTTTTATTTGTCTTTTTTTTCCACAGGGCTATTGGAGCAAATCCTCTTTATTGTGATTGTAATATGCAGTGGCTATCTGACTGGGTAAAATCAGAATACAAAGAGCCTGGTATTGCACGTTGTGCTGGTCCTGGAGAAATGGCAGATAAACTTCTTCTCACAACTCCTTCTAAGAAATTTACTTGCCAAGGTACTGTTGCTGTTTTTCTTCTTTTTGAAGTGTCAGTGTTTAACTTTTACAAGTAGTTGAGGTTTCAATTTAGTCTTTTGTATTCAAAATACATTTATTATAGCATCTTAACTCAGCCTTGTCATTATTACTCATACTTAAGGATATCGCCATTGGTTACATTGGAAATGTATTTATTTTAAATATTTTAATTCCTATCTCTTTTAAAATAAATAGAGGAAAAAGTCTTTGGACTTGCAGCGCGGTATTCCTAAACATCAAAGTACAGGATGTACACAGGTACTTTGTACTGGCTCAGTCATGAATAAGGTTTAAACATCTTCACTTCCCTCAGCATTTTTCCTTCAAACTGTTCACCATAAAAACTGTAAATACATCCATAATCCTTGTAGTCTGCAATTAAATGTATAATATGTCTCTGATATTTTAGAAGAAAGCACAAACCAAACCAAGAGCAAACCAAGAAAAAGGTACATAAAAGAATGTGATAACCACTATAGAGGTCTCGATCTAATATGCTGTTAAACAGGCAGGCATCTCAGGGTATTTAACTCCATGTTGCTACCAGTATTGCTGGCATTTCTATCACAACTTATATAATTGCCTGTTAATTTCTAGGTTCTTTTCCTGAACTGTACTATTACTTTTTAGAAAAGTACCCTTTTACTTTACATCAAGTGAGAACTTGGTTTGTTTACTGTTTAATCTTTCTCTATTCCACTGATTTATCCCTTTTTAAATATTTTGAAAACACGAAAACTTACTATAGCTTAATTTTTCATGGTCTTGATTTAAAAACATTGAAACTCCAATTTAAAAAGAAAAAAAGATATGTGTTCTTATATTATTTGTAAGACATTACTCAGCTCATTGTGATTTCTGAGGCATCAGATGAATATGTTCATTAGTCCCGTAGAAGTAACTTATTCTCAGTGTCTACGTAATCTTCAAGCTCTTTTGACTTACTCATCTTTTCATGTATCTTCAAAGGTGAGCTTTATTCCTTTGCCATTTTGTTCTTATAATAGCAAAGCAGTGGGACCTTTTCAGAGTCTCTTATCCAAAGTTGTTGTTTACTTCATATTAAATCTATTCAGTCTTTTCGCTTTAGACTTTTTTTTTTTTTTTGTATATAAATACGACCGGAAGCCATATTGTTACTTGTGATGACAGTGATTTTTTTCTTTTCCCTCTGAATCCTTCTTGAAATTTTTCACCAGTACATCTCTGAGGTTATGCCAGTGTTCATTGCATATGACACTCATCCGTTGTAAAGGCTCTTAGCCTCATTTTAGATAGGACATTTGCTGGCCAATCCGATCATTTTCTTTGCCAGCATCCACTGAACAGTATTGCAGATACGCTTTTATTGCACACTGTCATAGGGATACAAGTGAAAGAATATTTGCATGGACATGAGGAACCTCTTTAGTTATTGTCCTGCTTTTTTCAGTTTTACAAACTGTATCACTTCTGCCTACAGTCATTGTTATTTTTCTGTAAGACAATCCAGAAATTATATCTTACTCCTCTTGCCCATCAGAAAAGATCCCTTATGTTATTATGCAGGGTAAGAACTGTGTATTTGTTTCACTTCTGAGAGTGGAAATCTGGAATTATGGATGCCTTTGAAAGAAAATAATTTTCCTGACACTGTCCTATGAACATGCTCATAATTGCAGATTGCAAATCAGCAGCTTTTCAATGACACAATGGCCCTGTCATTTTGAGTCTGTTGCTTAAAGATAAGTAATTTTATCTTTTGCTTAAAAGTGAACTGCTGGATAATAGAAATTAGGAAGATACTATGTTCCTATTAGAACCAAAAGTTTTGCCTATGAATAAAAGGGCTGTTTTCAGAATGTCTGTTGATGGTCTGTTATATTTACAAGAAAAGGGTAATGTGTAATTCCCTCTTATCACTATCCCTGGATTCAATTGATAGTGAATTGGGTGCTTGAATTTTACCTACATAATGCATAGTTCCCAGTGAAAATAGCATTTTACAGTGTAGTCTCATCTCAGTTGTAAAGCTCAACAAAATCCCTTTACCTTACTCTAATTTTATGAGTTCTTTTACTGCAGGAATCATTCATTTTCTTCTTCCAGTCATTTTTCTACATTTGTGGGCGGGTTTCTTCTTTATTTTTTTTTAATGTGGCCTCTAACAGCTTCTCAATCTTTTACCTCTTTGTCATCCATGCCCTGCTTCTAGAGATTCCAGGGCCTTGTGGTTTTCTGATACCAGGTAAGGTTATAAGCAGATCTGGAATGGGTGATCTGCTTAAGAACAGACCTTCTGACCTTCCTTTTGTGTACCTCAAGCAGACTTCTTTCCTAAGACATGCATGTGTACTGTTTGTTTTCCCCTGTGGTGGATTTACAAATGGTTATTCATGATCATTTAATATATTGTATGAACAGATTTTTTTATTTCAAAAGCCTGTGTTTAAAGTCTGAGTATCTAACTGAAATTATTGCTTCCATTGCATTGTACTAAAACTGGTGATTTCATTAGCAGTGTAAATACTTCTTTAGAGGCCATATGCAAGAGAGGAGTCATAAAATATCAGAGCTCAAAGTTTTTCTTGTAACAGGTTTCTTTAGAAGCTGGTTTGAGACCATTTGTTCCATGTTTTTTCTTAAAACACCTTAGCTACATGTATATATCTATGTCAATAAAATACTGTTAATTTTTCTTGGTTTGCAAAGAATTTTTTTTTTTCTGGGGTTATTCAAGAATATAGATGTCTACAATTTGAAAAACTAAACTAACCAATAGGTTATAAACCAAATTCTTTTTCATATACAAGTCTTTTAACACCTGCAAGTAGGAAGAATAAAAGAACAGTGTAGTGCAAATGAAAAAAAGTTCCAAAACTATCTTTGCATTTTTTCGATTTTACAACTGAAGAATGATAAATCAAAATATTCATTTGTATTGGATACTACGTATATACTAGTTTGAAATAAATAAAGTACAAAATCCAATAATGTTACTTACTCTCTTGTTGAGACTTAGGTTCCCATTTTCTGTCTCTGTTTTGGAAATGAAATTTAGAGTGCTAATACATTTGGGAACAAAGCATTAGTTACTGAATGTTTTTTAATTTGTGCCAATTAATTAGCATTTTATTGCATGAAAAGTTGAGAAGAGGATATAATATTCAGAATAAGTAAAAGGAAGGATTGAATTCCAGGCTACAGCACAGTTATACAGATTTTTATGTGTGTGCCTCTTTCACTTATTATTTTTTCACAGAACCTCTTAATATACTCAATAATCAGGAATAGTCTAGAGTACAGTCAGGACTTTCTAGATGTTCATTCTATGACTTTTGTTTCAACTTTTCTACCTCTTCTGTGTGCAGATCTAACAGATACTTTGACCAGGTATAGATTTCCCTTTCGAGATAATGTAATGA